>JAYWVB010000030.1:0-379868 GCA_039881045.1 Chaetomium olivaceum | reverse complement strand
GCGTTCGAGGGCGCGGAAATCCGACTTTCGTAGCACATCCGAAAGTTATCCAAATTTTGGATATCTTCATCTTTACCGGGATATGGGATTCCATATTGTCGTTTGGCAGCTGATGTTTCCAACTTGTGAGAGAAGAAGGAAGCCATCATGTACTGTACATCCCTCAACTGAACAACCTGCGTACTGGACATTTGAAACCCCTTATTCCCGGTTAAGATCCAGATCCACCCTTCCATTGTGAGGAACTGGCTGATGTGCCGATCTCTTGAAGTGGATAACGCGTCGTCTCGGTGTCAAATATGTCCACACTTTTCTCCACCAAGTTCAACGTGACTTCGCTCGCCAAAAATATACCACTGCGGGCGAGCTTTGCCCGGGCGCCGCATTGGCAACAAAACCCGGACTTCAAGTATAGAAGCTCAAGTTGTAAAAACGAAACAAAAGTTACCCCCAAGTCTGGAGAGACTCTTTTCCTCTACATTTCTCTACTCTGTTCCCTCTTTCCAACTGCCCTTTCCCTCCATATTTTCCTTTTTTTCGTTTTACTCCTTTTAGGTTTACATGGACTTGTCTTCTTTTTGAGTTCGATTTTTGTTCTGGCCAGAGGGTGCCGGGTTCTGGAGGAAGGTCTAGTACTAGAGCAGACACGACGGCAAGCAGTATTCCTCGGTTCATGGCATAATATTGGCACTTGTAATCCTTTCGCTGGCGCCTTCGCGAGAAAGTGTTATTGCTGATTTTGCCCCCAGCATAGAGTGATACTTCCTAACCATGCTGCTTTATCTTGATATCTAAAAGGCACCCATGACCTATCAATGCGTACCCACGAAACTCCTCCCCGGGCGCCGTGCGGTACGAATAAACAGCATCGAGAATATCCTGCCTGATCTTGGCAATCTCCTCCTTCCGCTCCAGGTCCTTCTTCCCGAGCCCCTCCAACGTCAAATGCGCCAGAACCGTCTCAACCTCATCATCCTCGTCGAGCGCCATGCTGGGCCGAGTCTTTGAGGCCGGATACACATGCGGCACATCTTCGGGAACCCGACGGTTTATCTCCACCTTGGCATACACCGCCCAATAGCTCTCAAACCCCTTCGGTCCCCTGCGCGTCCACTCGCGCGGGTCGGTGTGCTTGAGATACTTGTACAGGGCGCGCACGTGGTGGCAGTAGACGTGCCCGCGCTTGGCGTGCACGATGACGGCCGAGTCGCACGAGGCGCTCGGCAAGTGCAGGGCGACGACGGAGGGCTCGTCGTTGCCGAGGGCGACGGTCCACAGCAGGTCCATGATGGGCCAGGACGAGGCGCGCGGGATCTGGTCCCGGAAGGGCGGGTTGATGTCCATCGAGTAGTGCACCATCCACGGCAGGCCGACGGCAAAGGCCGCGAGCATGGGCTGCATGTCAACGGCGAGGCAGGGGAGCATGGTGTTGCGGATGGAAATGCGCTCGCCCTTGGTGGTCTGGGCCATCATCCCTTGGTTGGATTGGCTGTCGAAGGCGCGTTGTGCTTCGGGGCTGTATTGTTTCCAGAGGTCCTTGAGAGCGTAGCCGGGGTGGTTGAGGTCCTGGACGTGGATCGCTGGGATGGTTACCAGATTCCAGACTCTGGGGGGGAAGGGGACAGGATTGAGCTGTGAGTAGGCCAGGTAGTCGAGAACCGTGTTGAGATCTTTGTGTGTCAAGTCCAGGATCCTCATGGACGTGCCGTGCTCCTTGACCTTCCATTTCCAAACCATCTCAGGGCCCGGAGTTGCGCTCTTGCTAGCTGCTGGCCCCTTGCCTTGTAGGTCGTCTTTCGCGACGGAAGTTGGTTTGCGGGACACGCGCTTCTAACGCATTCTGTCTAGCTCTTTCCAGATCTGCAGGCTGGTCATGTTCGCCTCGGCACCATGTTCGACATCATCTGACTGGGTTGGGCTGACTTTGACATAGTCGTTTAATTCGTAACCGTAGCAGAAGAAGATAACGGGCCCAGGCCACAGTGCGCCATACCCGGGCCCCGAGACGTCTTTCACCCCCATATTCCGCCATCGGGTTTCGACCACGGTACTACTGTCCATCATGGACGCGGAGAAACCTACGCACCGATACTTGGTTAGCCAAAGCGGCAGTGGGACTCGGGCAGCATTGTGGTAACCCACCTATGGCAATCCCGTGTCCAATCTTGCGGAAGAGCTCCGTGTCCACAGCGGGATTGATGACGGCAAGGTCGAGCCAGAACGATCCCGTCCTGGATCCTCCGTAGAAAGCATCGAAGATGGGGTGATCGATTATGAGAGTGTGCTATCCTTGACTTCAGCCCAGACAAGATGGAGATAAGGCGGCTCCGATGCGAAGATGATGATGCGGCGATGGTTGCTGCTCGGGCGATTCTTGAGAGGATTGAAATTCATGAACTTGCATTGGCCCAGTGGAACAGCTCTGGGATGCGTTTCGCATGTATGGCTGCAGAGAACTCCCTCTCCACAAGGGCACCGAAGCCTGGTTGCGTCTGTATCTTTCCCACACACGATACAATTGTTCTTCGAGCGATGTTTGGACTCCCCAGAGGTGAAGCTGGTGGAGCTCTTCATTTTCCTCGATGGCGGTGTCCGAAATGTCGATTTGTAACCGCATGATAGATTATATTGACTGTGCTGTTGTCGGCGTAGAACTGGCAGATGGTTTAGTTTTGTTCATCAAACAGGAATACTGGTGCCTCGAAGTGGCAGTCGACTGGCAGGCGGCCCGGGAACTGCCTGTGCAACATGTAATGGAACGAGCGAAATAAGCACCCCACAACAGTTTGGATACGCTTCGGGGAAGAGCAATGAAACTCGATTTCAACAAACCGAAGGCAACACTCTGTGGCTCTTGCCAATGGTACCTTCAACATCCTTCAAGTTATGGCGGAAACGCCCCCGAAGTGTGAAACTTGAAGTTCGAGCACAGTCGAAATTTGCTACAGGATCTCAGAGCAGAACAAAACATCAAAGCCCGTTGTTTGGCATCTTGAGATGTATGGTAATTATACGACGAGGCACGTGAGCTACTGTTCTCTTGAGTGCCTTGCCTCGCGGCGCCCGAATGGTACAAAATGATTGAAGCCACCTATCCCAACCAAAACCCTTTGGTTGCCCGTCACCGTTATCGCCGCCAAAAAGGCAAAAGGAAACATACAACACTGGGGATTCGCTGGTCGTCACCGACCCAACTACTGATCCAGCCCTCCTCATGTTTGTCTGCGTGGTCAAGGGGGTCAGAATTTGACAGTCTTGGGGATCCAAAAACGGGTGCCACTTAGCCGATGTTAGTGTGCTCCGTTGGAGAAAACGGTACAGACGGCTGTGCCGCAGGACTGTGGAACAGATGGCGTGGCCAGTTGGTTGCCGGTCGGCTGCTGTCGTAGAAAAGCGGGGTAGTATCTGCGGACCACCTGGCGGACAGCCGATTCCGGCTGTGTGGATGGCTGGTGAGCAAGCCGGGCAATCAAATGTGACACGCATCCCGCTCGTTCTGTGCCCGGCTTTAATCTGAAAAGATCAATCACGAATGATGTCTTGGGAAATCATCATTGTATGGTGTCCACTAAGACGAAGGGTAGCGAAGCAAGGCGACTTCTGGGCGGGCATTACTTCCATCTGGCCGGAGAATCCGCTTCCACGACCATGCTCGCGCCCCGGGAAGGCCCAACCTAGTGCTACAGATGCCAGGAAATCGGGCATAAGGCCTTCGCATGCAAGAAGCCACAACGTATATATGGAAGGTGTGCGGAACAGGTTCATCACCACAAGTTTTGCCAATCCGCAGCCTTGAAGTGCGTGCTTTGCAGAGGACCGCACGAATCATTCAGCAAGAACTGTCGGGTACGCTGGCTACACAATGGGACCCAGAACGCTTGAGATCCTTCAGCTTAACGTCCGCAAACGGAGAGAAGTGCAAGAGAGTCTGCCAAACGATGAGGGGCTTAAGAACTGTACAACATTGGCGATCTCCGAGCCATATGCCAGATTGATTGGCGGTTCGGTGGCGATAGTGCCAATTAGCCATCACAATTGAACAAAGCTAATACCAACAACACGACGAGAGACACGATGGCCGATTCGGAGTATGTTATGGATACGAAGCGATGTGGAAGCCGAGCAAATCCCAGTGCCGTCGGCAGACCTCACCGTGGCACAGATCCAACTCCCAGACTGGGTAGTGCTGGTGGTGTCAGTCTACGTAGAGGGGTGGCAACGGCGAAGCACTGGAAGTGGCAATGAGAGAGCTCGACCGGGTGATTAGGAGATCCCGAAACGGAACAGGGACGAGAACGGATATCATTCTGGCGGGTGATTTCAACCGCCACGACCAGCTCTGGGCGGAGACGACGTGTCATCACTGAGGCAAGGCGAAGGAGACCGTATCATCAACCTCATGGAAGAACACTCCCTTCACAGCCTCCTCCCAAGAGGCACGAAGACATGGCGGTCAGGGGACGCAGAAAGCACGATCGACCTGGTACTGGCCTCAGCGGAATTAATAGAGCAACTACTCAAGTGCCGGACCTACCCCTGTGACCATGGATCCGGTCACAGAGCGATCGAGACGACATTCGACATCGCAGCGGAGTTCACATTGGAGAGATGTACCGCCTCGAGCCGCCACTCGCGCCGCTTGTCGTGCCATTGGAGTCGCTCTCTCTAAAAGTAGACCTCTGCGCCAACGAACGGTCTCATAGGAGCGAGACAGGCAGCGATGGCGATGCCGCTTGCTGGAAGAACAGAAGCTTGTCACCCTTCATACAAACCCTCCTACAGCGCTGTAGCACGACTCTCAGGCGTCTGACCTTGAGTTACGCGGCTTTTACGGGAGATAGGTCGCTTTCATTCGATGAAGACGTGTTCTTCCGCCATCTCCGGTACCTCGATATCTCCAGAAACATGAGCATTCCTGATGCACGAGTCTGGTCTTCGCTGTTTTCTGCACCGCTGAGACATCTCTCTCTGCCATTTAAGCGTTTGCCGGCCGGTCAACCCCTTCGTGACCTTGAGACGCTTGCCATATCATATCTCGATGGCGGGAACATGGGAACGGTACAGTCGATAATCGACTTTATTTCACGTCACCCGCACGTTCGGTCGAAACTCTCCATCGCAGCACGCCCCATCTCCTGGACTCTCATCTTATTCCACTACTCTGCGGTGGAAGATGGTCGAACCTAAGCTCCCTTTCGCTAGCATGGAGCGAACCAGCGGCGGAAACACAACCAAACATGGCTACTATCTCGGCGGATTCCCTAACTGCTATTGGCAACATCGAATCTCTGGAGCAGCTATGCCTAAGTGCCGGCGAGCAATTTGGCTGGCGTCACCAGTGGCTGATCGACCATAATGCGGTGCGATTGTGTCTACAAGGACTGGCAAGGCTTAAAAGGCTTGCGTTCTCACGAGATACGTACGTGCTTCCAGACGGCGCGTCCGGCCTCGGTGCGGAGGGGTATTACGAGTATCAGCGCGTGACATCGGCGGATCGGAATAGCGCCCTCGAACGACCGGGATTAGACAGGGGTGAAGAAGTTGAGCATATGGCAGGAAGCGAGGGTAATAATGACGGCCCGGAGGCCGATAGCACAGAGGTTTGGGAACGTGCGCATCGCAACCGCATGCTCCGAGAAGCAGAAAAGTATGCCGCCGTGTTCCCCCAACTAGAATGGATTTACTGCGGCCAGCGGCCCATGGAGATTCGAGCAAAACAGACGTCGAAGGATATACTTCATGTTGGTATGCCTTTGAGCATGGAAAGAGACTCCTGCCATACATTCCTCGAGCAAATGTTTGCAATGAGGAGGGATGATGAATAACTGTATTCCGTTATTAGTGGGCCTGATGGTTGAGAGATTGGCATTGAAGGTGGAAAGTGTGACGGGCTGGGCCCGTGGGTAGGTTCGGCGATGCCAGAACCTGGTGGGTTCGAGTCCCACTTGGATGGATTATGCTAGAACCTTCCATGCCCCGTTCTAGCAACACGATAAAGCTGTCTCTTTCTTCCTGTAGCTTAGCTCTTTCTCTCTTTCTCTCTTCATTCGAAGCAATCTAGTCCATTTCCGCCTCGCCTTGTGCATCACTTCAACGCCAACGCGTGGTCTGTCACAGAAAGGAGCCGAAACCGTACTTGAAAGGATTTTAGCTATGTTACGAGATTCCTCCGTTCTTGTTATCTTGCTCTTATGGTTATTTGTCACATGCCCGTGGTTACGGTTATGTCATGTGCCTCTGCTTATCTAGTCATGCTCACACCTGTATCTAGTTCTTGATCCCTCTATAGCAGCATCGATCTTTGTTACAAAATGACCAACAAGGAGAATGCACGAGGTAAGCTCCCGCGGGGTGCGGGCCGCCCTGAGCCAATCATTTGGGACTACAAGGGACTGCTCTGCGCTTGGCGCAATAGAGCATTTGGCGCTCTGTCCGCTCCTGCACGGAGCATAGGGAGCAACACCATGAGTGCTCCGGGTGCTCTGGCACAGAGCACCCAGAGCGAGTACAGGGATGCCTCAAGACTTAGATAGTAGACCTATAGTCACTCGTTCTGGAGAGCTCTGAGAGTTCTCCAGTTAGCAATCACAACTACAGTTCGCTACAAGCTCAGGAGCCTACTGTTGAGACAAGTCTTTGTTGTGTATCCTTTGGCTGCACCGAACCTAAGCACCCTTGAAAGAATACCTTCGACCGATACTGAACCCTAACAGGACGGGTCCAGAGACAGGTTCGTCACATTGGTGCGAACCCTTGTCTTAATGATTGGCTGGGGTGGTTCCCGGGCAGTCCCCTCGGGCCGCTGCACACGGCCATTTCCGTGACATTGGGGGTGTGCGTCGCTTGGTGGTGGATCACGTTAGGAGTTTCAGAGTTCCACGAAATTGTACGGTACTTGGCTTGCTCGTATTTGATCCGAGGTTAAGCCGGTTGAGAAGTTAGGCAGACAACAACGTCTAACCCCGCCCAAGCTCAGCCGAAACACATTCACTCACTCAATACATTGCCCTCAAAGCTTGCATAGCTGTAGTAAGCTCCATTCCACTCGAACATACCTTTGAGAATCCTCTCAGATACAATGGTGGGACTTCTTCAGCTTCCTAACGAGTTGCTGGCTATGATATTTGGCGGGCTAGACGCCCGAGGCTTCTCCGCCCTCCGGCTGACGTCGAAATACGCGAAATTGGCTACGTTGCCAGCTTTCATCAGCCGGTACTTCCAGATCCGTTACGTAATGCTCTCAAGGCTCAGCCTCGAAAGCCTTGCGGAGATTGCACGACATCCAGACTTTGGCCCTGCTGTGAGAACACTAGAACTCTGTACGGATCATTTCGTGGACTTCCCAGAGATATGCGATCATATTGCATGGCATGAAGGCGACATATCACTGGCCATACAAGAAGGTCGATACCCTCCCGCAGCTTCAGTGGGCAGCATAGATGATACATACTCATCCGGCGAGGAGGAGGACCAAAGCCCTGGAGAGGAAGGTGGGGGGGCCGATGAAGGGAGTCTCCCGTCTCAGGACTCGTATGAGGCGCCTTTGGATAAGGTGGCTTATACGTCACTGCGGGAAGAGCAGCAACACATAATCATGTCCGGCCTTGCGCAGGCCTACATCACGCAGGCGCTGATTTCTCTTAGCAACATTGAGGCTGTCGTCATTAGCAACATGCACCGTCCCTGGGGTGCACTAGCGCATGGCCGACAAACAGGCCGACCGCCAACGAACGTCCTAGACGATTACGAGGAGGTTCCGTTTCTGGGCCAAGTCCTTCGCATTACCCTTACAGCCATTGCTACGAGTGGTGCCGCTCTTAGCAGCCTTATCATCACAGCCGGCCTCCCTAGGGAGGCGATTAGGCCAGACATTCTCAGACCCTCGGAGTCGCATGTCCGATATTATAAGAACCTCCCTCCAAGCCTCACGGAGCTCACACTAAATGTATCCGCCGAGGCAACGAGGGGCGCTGAGGACCGATGGGCGGATGACCTATCAGCATTTATCGGGGTGTTTCGACAACTCACACAACTGGATCTGGTCATCTCACCCGTCAGCTTCCGCCGACAGGTTGACCGGTTAAAACAGCTCGCACCAAAACTTCAACTACCGAATCTACAATGCCTGGGACTCTATAAGGCATATTGTAGCGTACTGGATCTTGGAGCTTTTATCGTGAGGCACAAAGCAACACTCCAAAGCGTTACTTTGGTCCGAGTAGGAGTTTCGGGTGGAATTGGCCACTGGAGGTCTTTGTTCGCTCTATTTCGTGATCATCTCCCAAGGCTTGAGTTATCCATAAAACTATGCACTGCAGGGGGGCTTGCCCTATTGTGTCGAGCGGAAGATGAAAATGGAGAGGAATTTGAAGATTGTTTTGATGTCGGGGGCAGTCACGAAGCCTGGACGACGGCAATCCAGATGATAAAAACAGGATAGATGTGACGGGCTGAGCCCGTGGGTAGGTTCGGCGATACCAGAACCTGGTGGGCTCGAGTCCCACTTGGATGGGTTATGCTAGAACCTTCCATGTCCCGTTCCAGCAACACGATAAAGCTGTCTCTTTCTTTCCTCTAGCTTAGCTCTTTCTCTCTTCATTCGAAGCAATCTAGTCCATTCCCGCCTCGCCTTGTGCCCCACTTCAACGCCAATGCGTGGCCTGTTACAATAGATGCATTTAAGGGTCGTCTGGCTATTTAAAGTTTTAGAGTCTATTGCCAGCGGCACTACTGCCCTTGCGAAGGACGGATGGATGGATGGATGGATGGATGGATGGATGGATGGATGGATGGATGTATGGATGTATGGAATTCATTTCGCCTGTAGGTGCTGTCGGGTGTGGTGGGTTAAGTGGCTAATCGGCCTGTAGTTCGTTCGTGTCGAGTCGGCCCGTGGCCATTGCGAACCGTCTGCTTGCGTGGACGGCTGCCATACTAGGAGTCCAGTCCTCCCTGTCCGACAGTGATTTCCCCCCTGAAGATGAGGAAATATTGCTTCTCTATTAATTGCCATCTATATATTCGAGCATCTCTGTTCGATATAGTTACCGTTCATTTTCTATATCGCAATAGGAAGTAATACACTATCTTTTTTGCTCACCTACATAGGTACGTATCTGTCTGACGGTGCTACTCCGACTCGGTGGAGGTAACCGCGGAGTCTTGCTATACCTGTTCTAAGCTGAGCAAGTTTGGCAACCTCCTTTCGTAATAGATGATCGTATAGCACTTAGGTGTATTTGCCTGATAGAGCCGCGTCGACTCGCTTGGAACGAGCTCCGACTTTGTCTGGCAGGTGATTGCTGCTTCCTCTCTGGGGGAATGTTCGAGCAATGGCCGCTTGGAAACGCGGTCCTGAAGCGGGTTAGTGGACGGTGCGCCGGCTACTTTCATGGTGCAATTCACCTGAGACCCATGTGCAAACTAGAGGATGATCGGACACCGTGGAACAGAGGATCCGGGCAACATTCCCTCAGCCAAGAGCCGCCGCCCAGCGAGACACAAGAGCAAAGGGTCCAAAAAGAACGAGGACAAGCCGACTTCAACTTCGAGGAGGGCGAGATACACGCGAGCGGACGACGCAAAGATCCATCAGCTGAAGGAGCAGGGTCTTTCCTGGATCGCGATCGCCAAGCATTTCCCGGGCCGAAGTGCCGGGGCCATTGAGGTGAGGTACCACACCAAGCTCAAAACCGCCGATTCCTCGCACTTTCGGGCGGTCTCCCCAGTGGTTGACGACAACGGCGGGGAAGAAGAGTGGGGGATAGAAAAGATTTGTAGCGACAGGAGGTTGGATGACGGCGGCCTAGAGCTGCTTGCGAAGTGGAGAGGTGGAGAGGAAACATGGGAGCCTTATGAGAACGTGGCGGTGACGGAGGCGCTTGACGAGTATGAGCGCCTTCACGGCCGGGTTGGAGTAGATATTGTGTGAGATTTCGTGAATCCTACAGTTCACGGCGTCCTCTACTAGCCTAAACGTCTAAGATTTCCTGTGCTCGTCCACGTAAGGGCATCAATTGTATGGACTCTGTGTCTGTATGTGAGAGATTCACGCGCTCGCCCACAGTCCAACTCCGTTACTCGACCACATTCCCATCTCCATCCCCCTCCCTATCCCCGCCGCCCGCCACCTTGACTGCAACGAACACCACAGCAAGCGCCACGACCTTCCTAGCCCGCGGCGCCCACTGGATCCCCCTAGGCCACACCGGCTCCCTATATCTCCTCCCCGCCGCGGCCGTCCGCCAGACCGACAAGCTCGCCGTGGGACCAATGAATCATAGATCAAGGTTAGAGTGGAGTGGAGTCCAGATATACTCATCAACATCCTTGTAGATATCTGCCTCGGTGGGATCGTCCTCTTCGTCGCAGGGCGGCCAACCCTCCTCCTCGTCCTCGTCATCAAACGGGTTATCGATACACAGAGCCCGAATCTGTTTCCATGTCATATCCGGCAAGTCACGCCGAATATCAGATTCGATGAACGGCGAGTCCTTTTTCTCCTCGTAGTTGACACCAGAGCCCCTCTTCACGATGACCATCAGTTCTTTCTTTTGCTCGTCGCCAGTCATCAGTTCGGGGTCTGCGGGGAACATATCCTCTCGCAAATCCTGGCCATGGTAAGGTTTCTGTTCGAACGTTACCCTTCTGCTTGGGTCAACGATCGAACCGTACAGGGCTGGCTCCTTGGCTCGGTAGACTGTCACAGAAGGGTTCGAGGTTACGCCGTCGCGACCTTCAATGACGGTTTGCCAGTGCTTTGGTTGGGGCTTCCTCCAGTATCTGGGTTGAGCCCCCCAGTCGACCATCGGGTGGGAGATGTTGTGTTCCGACGGGAACCCGAGCATTGCTGAGCTAAAGCAGATATAGCGCAGGGTTTTCCATCCGTTGCTGTCCTTGATGAGACCGCCGAGTGTATCGTAGTTGACCTGAAACCCATGGCCGCCGAGGACTGTGAGTCGGTCGAGCTGCAGGCCTGGAAGAAGCTTGAGAGCAGAGACAAGGCGATAATAGACGTCGTCATCGGGGTAGCTGAGCATGAGAGTATCGCCGCTAACTCTCACGTGGCGTAACTTTGAGAGAGTCTCGACGGGCAGGGCGGAGAGCTTGTCGAGCATTGTTTTAATGCCCTCAAAGCAAAATAGGACGCGGCGTAGCCACGAGTCGCCAATCTCGAGCTGCACTCGTCGGCACGTGCGGAGCAGAGCAAGGCCGTTCGGCGCAGGCTTGATCTTGACCCTACCAATGCGGCCGGTCGTCCTCTCTCCGAAAGTGAATCTTGTGAAATAGAAGAGCTGAGTCCAGATATGGTCTCGAATTTCTTGCGGAAGTCTCTGGAAGAGCAAGCTTCCTGTTTGCGGATCAACTTTGGTGGTCTGCTCCGGGTCCTTGCTGCCCTGCGGCTTAGGCTTTTTCTTTCCCTTCTTGTGTTTCTTCGCCATGATGATGGTAACGCTGTAGTACCTGTCGTATCTACCAAAGGGTTAGATTGTTCACAGTCCCTTCATGTGAATTTGTCAGAGGGACAGGCACGACGATGGGGACGTTGGTGATAGTGCACTGGTTGTTGGTTAGCTCTAAGAGGCCGCAGCTCTTCGAGCCGCAGGCAGTGCAAGGTGCGGGGTAAGGTGCAATATGCTGTCCAATGACCGATCGCTGGGGGGCGGGGCAGCTAAGCTGCCAAATCAAACGAGACGATCCACGTGCCAGGGCGCTAGGATCGGTAGGGGAAGTTCTGTTTATTACACAAGAGGGACCGTGCCGCTGCGCGGCACGCCAAAGGAAGCCTGGAGGAACATGCTGGTGCAGGTAGCCCCCATAGCGGTATCAGAATTCCTTCGTGCGATTGATATTAGGGCAAGGGCAATTGTCTATTTGATCAAATCAAGGTCAGGTTTAGTCATACAGCCGCGCCTTCTTCCTTCCTGCTGTGGATCTCTTGCTTCTGACCGGTTCGGGAGAGCTTGCTTCCTTCCTCTTCTTTGTTGAGGTACTGCTACTCGAAGCGAGTTGAGCGTCCAACAATTCCTCTGTGTCCGAAGCGCCGTTCGAGTCATCGCCATCTAGATCAACGGTTAGGCGAGCCGTGGGTCTGGCAGGCGGCGATCCATACCTGAAGATGGAACTGTGAACATCGGGGCAGGGTCCGCCGTGATTGAAGCCACTGGTGCTCCAGGGCTGGCTGCTAGTGCGGTCGTTTCGCGTTCTGTGGTCTTTGGGCAACCATCGAGGCAGAAGATCTAATCTGAGGTGACGAAGTGGGGTTTTGAGCACGGTTGGGTGACGAGAATGGGTTTCTGCTTGCGACTCCTCCGGGGCCAGCTGGGCGTGGTGTCGTAGGTGACTTGTCGACAAGGTTCGATGATTTTGACGTGGGTGTATTGTTGGTAGACAAGGAATTCTGCCGAATGAATTCCCAGTTGTCGGCGGGATTACCAGGATTCGAACGCTGGAAGTCGACAGCTGAGATCCTCGGATCAGGTCGCGGTCTAGGACCCCCACGAGTCGACCACTGCACGCGATCCACGACCCTTAGTAAAGGGGTTTGCGGCGGTCCGCATCCACCCGGCAAGAGACTTCCAGGGTTGCTGGTCGACGGGAATAGAACGAGGACATGGCATATGTGTATGCCTTTGCGAGGAGGGCGGTCGTTCTCCGGCTGCAAGTAAGACCCGAGTTTGACGAACACCGAAGTCTTGATCAGCGGCTCAGGCCAGACTCCCTCCTTGATGTGGAAGGTATCTAGGTCGACAGGGCCGGCAAAGGATACATGTGCTGAAGTGCTTGGCCACGGAGCTGTCCCATCAGGACCACCGAGCTGGCGAGGGATGACACTTGGAAGTGTTAGCAGCCAGGTTCTGCTCCAGTGCAAAATGATAGGGCGTACGGAGTCAAGCCGTCATCGCGCGGCAGTGCCAGTGCTACCTGTACAGACTGCGATTCGTTTGTCTCCCACCCGCTGAATCCTACGCCTTGGAAGGTGAGCTTGTTTGGGAAAAGTCGGGCGACGATACTGAACCACTTCCCTTCCCAGTCCTCTTCCAGCGTTGCTATTCTCGCTTCGGTGTTGAACATGGAGAGTATCAACGGAAGCCCCGAGCTTTCTTCGTCTCTAGTACTCAGGAGGCGCGGGTACAGCTCCTAAATAAAAGCGGGTTGGATGAATGATAGGAAGGTCCCGGCCTTGAAGTTTCTGGTCCTGAAAAAGGAGCATTGTCACCGGCGAGACCCGACCTCGGTTCCTTTTCCACCATCGGAAACAGTCTGCAAAGGATGGATTCAATGCCTCCGAACTCCCAAGGAGACAGCAGTACCCGTTTTTCATGGCCGCCTCACAGACGAGTTCGAAGAGCAGGACGAGAAATTTGTAAGAAGGTAGGTAGCAGGGTCCTCTTGGCGTAAAAGAACAAGGGTTTACAAGTCACATACAGAAACGCAGTCCTGCACCTCGCCCTCTTCGTTCCATGGCAAAGGTTTCAATCTGAGCCGGCGGACGATATGCCAGGACTTTGGCGATCGCTCGAGGGGCAGCTGGGCGCCCGAATCCGCTCACACGTGCAGAACATCGCTCTGCTACGCGTCTCGGCGGACGATGCCCGTGCTGATCGAAAGCTGCAAGGGCTAGAACAGGAAAACGAAGACGTCGTCGACGGGTTCGACTTTGACGACCGGGAGGGGTACGATGACGGCGTCGATGAGGACGTGGAGAGTATCAGTCCACAAGCCCACTACGAAGCCTTTCTGGATGTCCTATCCGCGGTCCGACGTAGCGAGATCAAGGATATGGCGACGACCTCGGCGTTGAGGCGCTTGGACGAAGAGGCGAGGGCAGTTGATCCAAGCCAGGACGACAGCACTGCTGGGCAACGCGGTCGCCAGTTCTATACCATGTTGCAGGATCTGCAAGATTCGCCGTTCCGCGGTATGGGACTTCCGAGCCGCGAGGAGATCGACGCGGTATTGAAGATCCAGAAGAAAGAGGACAGCACCGTGACGGCGAAGATCCAGGGCAGGCAAACGAATCCGTCTTCTGCGCCTGCCGGCGAGCCCACGGGAGCCCACGGTGGCCCGTTCACGGAGGTGAAAGATCGCCAGAAGGGGTCGGCCCGCGCGGACAGATGCGGCTCGAACTTGGCCGTCATGCAACGTACGTCGATGTGGCCCTGGGGCTCACAAGGCACTGGACCCTGAACAAGCTCCAATCGATGGCGGTCTTGCTGCCGGCAGCGTTTCTTGACGAGCGCGGCACACGGCTGCAGGAAGAGGGGGGTCGGCAGCATTTCCAGTACGTCGGCGGCGAGGGCGGCACGGGCAAATCTCGCGTCATCCACGCCATCAAAGACATGTTCCGGCTGAAAGACGGTCTCCACACGCTGCTCCTGACGGGGCTAGCGGTAACGCAGCCGCGCTCATCGGTGGAGTGACCCTCCACTCGGCGGCGAACATTGCGTTCGAGGGCAGGGCCGCGACAGCCAAGAACGCCTCGGAAGAAGAGAAGCTGCGGTGGAAAAACATGACCATGCTGGTTATCGACGAGATCAGCCAGGTGGGCGGTCTCACGCTCGCGGCGGTGGACAGCCGCCTGAAGCAGTACAGAGACGACCAGCATCGACCGTTCGGCGGGATCCCGATGGTCATGTTCTTTGGTGATTTCTTCCAGTTCGACCCCGTCCTGCAGACCAGCCTCCTCTTGCCAACGCCTAAGGACCCCGGTGGACAGAGACCGGACAGCTCGGCAAAGCACCTAGCAGCGCATAAGCTGTTCCTCCAGTTCGCGAACGTCGTCATCCTCCGCGAACAGGTCCGCGCAGCCGGCTGTCCAAGGCTGCGGGGCTTCCTCCGGCGCCTGCGCAGTGGGGAGCAGACCGAGCTGGACTTCCAGCGGCTGAGCCAACGCCTCTATACACCGTCGTGCAAGTACTCCTTCGTAGATGGCCTGAGAGCCATCACGCCTCTGAACCAAGACCGGTGGGACCTCAACATGGCCGCCGTCGTCCAGTGGGCTCGTGCCCACGGCAAGCACATCTCAGTCTTTGCGGCCAAGCACGATACTGAGTCGGGGAAGCGATTGAGTGCGGGGGACCTATGCCACGTGCTTCGCTACGGAGACGACTCCCAGCTGCCAACCCCGGCCTGTTCTTCTACGCTCAAGGGATGCCGGTGGTGGTGACTCGGAACCAGTTTGTCGGGCTAAAGGTGGTCAACGGGGCGCCTTTCCGGGCGGTAGACATCTTCCCGATCTCGCCGCTGGCACCATCGCCCTCGCCAGCGACGTGACTCTCCATCTCGGATCGCCGGTGGCCGTCCTCCTTCAGTCGGACGATAGCGCGGACCTCGCCATCCCCGGGCTCCCCAACGGCACCGTCTTGATCAAGAGCAAGACGGTCGCCATCCCGAGCCAAATGCGGGGCAAAGAAGGCAGATGGAGGGGCAAGCCGGGTTTTCGGTGGGTCACGCACCGAACGGGGCCTCTCTGCACACCGGCCTTCGCCATGACAGATCAGAAGAGCCAAGGCAAGCAGTTCTCCAACGTCCTCGTCAACCTCAAAGGCGTCCACTCCAGCGGTACGGCGACTCGACCCAGCTTCATGAGCTTGTACGTGCAGCTGTCGAGGGCGCAGAGCTGGGACGGGCTGCATCTGTTTCGGAAACCGGCGCGTGGCGACTTTATCGAGCCGAAGAATGTGCTCGACAAAGACATGAGGGAAGCCATTCTCAAGCTGGAACGACGAGGTGAGGAAACCAGACGGCGCTTCGAACAGGACCACGGAAACGAGTCGTGGTTTCGGGAACGGGACGCCATGGCCGAATCTGGCCAGTGTACTGAAACCGCCGACGAAGAGGACGCGTCCCTCTGGACCGAGGCCGGAATGTAGCGCAAAAAGTCTTTTTCAGAGTTGCTTCTATAGTGTAATACACCATCTCTTAATGACGTTTTCGTCTTTGTAGCCTCCGGGCGAAAAGCAGGTTCATTGTGATCATGACGGTGTCTGGTTTTGTTTCCGGCGAATAACGAGCCAAGAAACGGGAAACGGCCTCTCCGACGGAGCCAAGCAGGAAGAGAATAAAGAAGACAGACGGCGCCTCCGGCCAAGCCAAGCAGGAAATAAACAAAGAACCTGCCTTGGGGTACGCCATCTCATTGGCCCTCATGAATCGGGGGCAGCCCCACAGCTGAATTTCAGCGAGAGAGGCCCTAACAGACCGTCCGTGCACCACCACTGCCAAGCCCCAACTTCGAGACGCTCATCGTCCGAGACAACTTCCTCCACGCAAAACAAGATGGCTCCTTCTACCATCGTTAGGATAATGACAGTAAAACTTCACAGTATACAGGGAGAAATGGTACGGCTTTTTTGATGGGGCGTTTTATGGGGCGGAACTGGTCCGTGCTTGGAGCATACCATCTTTCTGGTCACAAGAGGGACCGTGCCGCTGCGCGGCACGCTAAAGGAAGCCTGGAGGAACATGCTGGTGCAGGTAGCCCCCATAGCGGTATCAGAATTCCTTCGTGCGATTGATATTAGGGCAAGGGCAATTGTCTATTTGATCAAATCAAGGTCGGGTTTAGTCATACAGCCGCGCCTTCTTCCTTCCTGCTGTGGATCTCTTGCTTCTGACCGGTTCGGGAGAGCTTGCTTCCTTCCTCTTCTTTGTTGAGGTACTGCTACTCGAAGCGAGTTGAGCGTCCAACAATTCCTCTGTGTCCGAACCATCGTTCGAGCCATCGCCATCTAGATCAACAGTTAGGTGAGCCATGGGTCTGGAAGGCGGCGATACATACCTGAAGATGGAACTGTGAACACCGGGGCAGGGTCGGCCGTGATTGAATCCACCGGTGCTCCAGGGCTGGCTGCTAGTTCGGTCGTTTCGCGTGCTGCGGCGGTCTTTGGGGCACGGTTTGGTGACGAGAATGGGTTTCTGCTTGCGACTCCTCCGGGGCCAGCTGGGCGTGGTGTCGTAGGTGACTTGTCGACAAGGTTCGATGATTTTGACGTGGGTGTATTGTTGGTAGACAAGGAATTCTGCCGAATGAATTCCCAGTTGTCGGCGAGGATTACCAGGATTCGAACGCTGGAGTCGACCAGCTGAGATCCTCGGATCAGGTCGCGGTCCAGGACCCCCACGAGTCGACCACTGCACGCGATCCACGACCCCTTAGGAAAGGGGTTTGCGGCGGTCCGCATCCACCCGGAAAGAGACTTCCAGGGTTGCTGGTCGACGGGGAAGAGAACGAGGACATGGCATATGTGTATGCCTTTGCGAGGAGGGCGGTCGTTCTCCGGCTGCAAGTAAGACCCGAGTTTGACGAACACCGAAGTCTTGATCAGCGGCTCAGGCCAGACTCCCTCCTTGATGTGGAAGGTATCTAGGTCGATAGGGCCGGCAAAGGATACATGTGCTGAAGTGGTTGGCCAGAGAGCTGTCTCGTCAGGACCACCGAGCTGGCGGGGGATGACACTTGGAAGTGTTAGCAGCTAGTCTAGGTTCTGCTTCAGTGCAAAATAATAGGGCGTACGGAGTCAAGCCGTCATCGCGCGGCAGTGCCAGTGCCACCTGTACAGACTGTGATTCGTCTTTTCCCACCCGCTGAATCCTACGCCTTGGAAGGTGAGCTTGTTTGGGAAAAGTCGGGCGACGATACTGAACCACTTCCCTTCCCAGTCCTCTTCCAGCGTTGCTATTCTCGCTTCGGTGTTGAACATGGAGATATCAACGGAAGCCCCGAGCTTTCTTCGTCTCTAGTACTCAGGAGGCGCGGGTACAGCTCCTGGATAAAAGCGGGTTGGATGAATGATAGGAAAGTTCCGGCCTTGAAGTTTCCTGCACTCGTGTACCGGGAGCCAGATGGGAGAATGTCGCACTGGGCCAAGTCGGAGTGGTAAGTGACGATGAGATCCGAACCGATTGTCCCTTGGTCTCGCTTGTTTGCCGTGGGGGATCGGGTAGACGGCAGAGACGGAAGAAGCCATGGCGGCGTTAGTAGCGTTCCAGCTTCTACCAATAAAGAATTGAGTTCTAGGAGAAAGACTGAGGGACAAAGAATGTTGAATGCTGTTCCTTGAAGAATAATGCTGAACTCACCGTGGGGAAGTCAACTACTGCTTTTAGCAACGATCTGACCTTATCTTCCACGTAACACGCCGCGACACCAAGCTGGGTTCTGAAACGCAACCTAGCAAGCCATATCGTCATATCAGGTATCGAATCGGCAGACTTGGTAAGGATTCTCGCTCGAGAGGTGATGACACAGACGGAGTGTGTTCGGGAATATCTTCACAAACATGATAGGTTTGGTTCCGATGGCGGAGACGCAACGATCCGTAGGTCTTTGCTTATGTGACACTAACAACAGAGTCTGATGCTGTTTCAAGAATCAATCTGGAGGCTGTGATCCTGCTTGACGTGCATTGGGAAGAGGGTTCTTTCGGGCGGCCTATCGCATACGTCTTGGGGGTTATGTGGTAGGGCCTCCAACCATGTCTGTGGCTGCAAAAAGAGCGGTGTTATGCAGTGTGTAGAGCGGTGAACCGAGTGTTGAGCCGCGGGCGACGGGTCTATATTTCTAGAGCAATACAGTTACCTTATCACCAAGCTTGTTGTTGCTACTTTGACATGTCTGAATCGAATAACGGGCTTCTTTTCCCGCACACCCCGTTACAGATACAGTCCCAGCCGGAGTGGATAGACGCGGGAAATCCAGGCCATGAACGGATTTTATTAGTTCCAGAGATGGCGAGGAGCGGAAACCAGGTGCACCGGACTTTCATAGACCTTCGTTTTGCGCCGTTCCAGCCGCAAGAAGAGCGCCGCAGTCAGCGCCCGTGGGCGTTGACAGGACCACAAGATGATGAGAGCCGGGCCATACGGGAAGCCTCGCGACTGCGACTGGCAGAACAAAGGCGACAGGAGCGGGAGGCCATGAGGCAACGCGAGCGGGAGGCTAGGAGACAACGCGAGCAAATAGCAGAGGGACTGTTGGCAGAACAAAGGCGACAGGGGAGGGAGGCCATGAGGCAACGCAAGGGGGAGGCCAGGAGATAACGCGAGGAAATCGCAGAGGGTCTGTTGGCAGAACAAAGACGACAGGAGAGGGAGGCCATGAGGCAACGCGGGAAATAGCAGAGGGGCTGTTGGCAGAACAAAGGCGACAGGAGCGGGAGGCCATGAGGCAACGCGAGGAAATAGCAGAGGGTGTTGGTGGAGCAAATGCGACGCGAGCGGGAGGTTACACAGCAGCAGCGAGAGACGATAAGATGGATGAAAGAGGAAGAGCACCACCGTCAGCAGACGGAGGCGATTGGGCAACAGGAAGAAGACCGTCGCCGCCAGCACGAAGAGAGGTGTCTGCGGCAGGAAGAAAGCCGGCATCGGCGGGAAGAGGAGAGGAGACGACGACTGGAAGAGGAACGAGAACGTAATCCGCAAGCCGAAGAGATACGACAATGGCTGGAGAAAGAGCGGAAGAAGCGAGAGGAGGTGGCGCGACGTCGAGAAGAGCTAGCAGAGCATACGAGCCGGGGCCGTCAACGAGCTCGAAGGGCGAGGCAGGAAGCCAATTCGTCATCTCCGGAGTACGTAATAGTATTTTCCTAAACTTCAGGTTTGTCTGACTAACAGCAAATAATCAGGAGACGGCGACGGCCGAGGCAAGAAGGGTCATCCTCGGATTCGGCGGGCGGACAGCCAACCCATCTTGACCGGTCGTCCGTGGAGATGATTGCGCAGCAAAGAGAAGCACTAGATCGACTGGTCCAGGAAAGGGAGAGATCCTTCCAAGAAAAACAAGCGGCCTCAGTTCGCCGTGACTGGTGCAACCCTATTCCGAGAGAACGTAAAGTCGACACGGTCCAAGCCTTCCTAAAAGCGTTCCACGACGAGACCACCATGGAGATAGCAACGTGCTCAGTTTGCTATATAAAAAAAAAACCAAGAGATCTTGACCATGTCCACTGGAAAACAGCGGTTCCCGCGGAGATTCAATCAGCAATGACGAATCTCCTGGGTGCAAAAGATGCTTTCCCGAGCGAGATGGCGACGATGTTGTGCCGATCTGCTTCACCTGTCGCGCTGCCTTCGATCGACACCGGGTTCCGGGCGTCTGCATGGGTAGTACGATGGATACGGCTGTGAGCACCGATACCCAAAGGAACTCCGAGATCTCACTCCTTTGGAGGAGAAGCTGATTTCCTGAATACGGCCTACGGGTTCATCACCAAGTTTAACGTGCAGCGCGGGCAGAAGACCGGTCCCACATATCGGAAGCACGTTGTGGGCCATATCTCGGTCTTCCCCAACGATGTAGAGTCTTTGGCTGCGACTATATTGCCGCATCCACTTGTCTCGTCGTTGGACCAGGTGCATGTGATCTGGACAGGCTTAGAGCGGCCGAGGCCGGTGGACGTGAGCAAACTGCTGAGTGTCCGACCCGGCGCCCTCCTTGCAGCGCTGCATTGGCTGCGGGCAAATAACCCTCTTTACGCTGACATTGTAATCAATGAGGAGGAGATGCACAGTTGGTCTTTTGAGAATGGTAGCCAGGTGCCGTCTCTGGCGTACCAACGAATGGTGAGAGAGCAAGAGACTGCAGAGGAAGCCATCCGGACAGCACAGATCGTGCCGCCGACCGATCGAGGACAGGATCTCCCGCTCAAGCCATCGACGGTTGAGGACATTGTGACGGAATTAGCAGATAGATGCAAGGACAGTCCTGCTCCGGCCGAGCCCACGCCTAGCGCATCCACCGCCAGTTTGGAGGAGGCGACGGCTGAAGAAACGGAGGAGCCGGTGTTTGAGTTACGGTCTTCGGCCATGTTTCCGATCGACGACCAGGCCGCCTTCGAAGAGCAAGACAAGCTAGAATTTATCAGTCTGGCGCTAGAAAGAGCGTGAGTCTGACGACCGCTATGAGGCTGGTGCCGGTGACGCACCGTCTATGCAGGTCTATGGCTCCTCGGAACGGCCGTTCATCCGGGTATCGCGGGGTAGTGAGTTCGCCGACGCGTTCTCTCCCGACTATTTCCCCAAGACATTCCCTTGTTGCTTTCCATACGGGCGTGGCGGACCACGGGTGGCGGACCGCAACGAAGAGGGAGGCTCAGCAAATCCGCTATTGCGAGATATGACGCTAGAATCGTGGGCCAAGGTTGTTCTGCAGAGACACGGTGGGCATTTTGGCCAGCACCCTATGTTTGGGTTTCTCATCTTCAACATTCTTGTAAAGTCCCGGAATCGACGAATCGGCCAGGGGCGCTTGAAGCGGTCGGCTTTCCGACGCATTGAGGGAATCCATCGAAGGTTGACACCCCAGCGGTTGAGGGAGGCGCAAAAGGAGATGTCCGAGACGGGAAAGACGACGGACGGAGACGTTCTTGCACTTATGAAGGAGCTTTCTCTATACGGTAGCCGACATCCATTATCAAACGAGAGCCGCCTGTCGATGCGGAAAGAAGATCTGGTCCATGATCGTGGCGTTCGGACTCTCGGCTATCTGGTTTACGCTCAACCCAAACGACATTAACAATCCGGTAAGGCTGAAGCTCGCGGCGTACAGGGGACGGGATGGCGAGGCTGCCAGAGCCTTTCTCAGCGCACTGTCCACGACGCTGCAGATGACGACCCTCTCGGTCCACGATCCTCTGAGCTCGACTCTTTTCTTCTTTCGTGAGATCTCCCTATTTTTTGAGCACTACGTTCGCGTCGGACGGCCATCCATCTATGGGAACGTGAGTCACTATTACGCCACCATAGAGACCAACGACCGCGGGGCCCTCCACCTGCACGGCCTGCTGTGGCTGGACGGGAACCTGGATCTGGCGAATCTCGTCCGCGATATGGCCAACCCCGACGAAGCGGTATACCGGTCCAAGGTGAAGAGCTTCGTGGATGACGTATTCACCGCTACCCTGGATGAGGCCCTGGCGAAAGAGGCAACGGAGAGTGGCAAGAAGACCACCGTGGTAGAGCCCGAGCTGATGCACGACGCGGAGTGGCTATCGGGGGGGTTTGAGCGTGAAGCCAATTCGTCGCGTCTCGCTGCCAAGTCCATCACCATACCGCTACGTGTGTGAAGTACTCGTTCAAGGAAGTTCTCAAGTCGGGTCGGAGAAATGCAAAGCGCAGCCATGTCGGTTCCGGGCTCCGTGGAAACTCGTGTCGGAGACTAGCTTTTACGGAAGACGGCCTGCTCGAGGTGAAACGGGATCATCAGATGGTCAATCAGTACAACCAGAGCATGGCCGTGGTCTTCGGCATAATACTGACATATCACCAATCCTTACGCGGAAAAGGGGCTGGCGCTCGTCCACTACATTTGCAACTACGCCTCGAAGCTCAACGCTCCGATGTGGATGCGACTCGCTCATGCAGCGAGCTGCTGGAGTTGGCTTTGCAGCAGCATGGGAGCTAGACGGCTCGCTGCACCGTCGGCGATGGGAGAAGCCACCAAATCGTTCCTCCTGCGAGTCGCAAATCGAATCCACACGAGCAGAGAGCTCTCACATCCCGAAGTGCTTGGCTATCTGCTCGGCTTCGAGACCGACTTCACGAACGTCACTGCTGGAGCTGGATACATCTGAATTCCTTGTACTGGGCCTGTGCTAGACAGTGGCCGGGTCTGCGAGAAGCATTGGCGAACCTTGGTGAAGAGCCGTACCCAAACAATGTCTACTTCGGAGAAAGCGGCTTCAAGCTCTCTTATTTGGAAGCGTACAAGCACCGCGGGCCGATCCTCGAGCACCTCTGTTTCTATGACTACGTGTCCTTTGTGGTCCTGAAAAAGGAGCATTGTCACCGGCGAGACCCGACCTCGGTTCCTTTTCCACCATCGGAAACAGTCTGCAAAGGATGGATTCAATGCCTCCGAACTCCCAAGGAGACAGCAGTACCCGTTTTTCATGGCCGCCTCACAGACGAGTTCGAAGAGCAGGACGAGAAATTTGTAAGGAGGTAGGTAGCAGGGTCCTCTTGGCGTAAAAGAAAAGGGCTTACAAGTCACATACAGAAACGCAGTCCTGCACCTCGCCCTCTTCGTTCCATGGGAAAGGTTTCAGGCTGAGCCAGCGGACGATATACCAGGACTTTGGCGATCGCTCGAGGGGCAGCTGGGCGCCCGAATCCGCTCACACGTCCAGAATATCGCTCTGCTACGCGTCTCGGCGGACGATGCCCGTGCTGACCGAAAGATGCAAGGGCTAGAACAGGAAAACGAAGACGTCGTCGACGGGCTTGACTTTGAGGACCGGGAGGGGGACGATGACGGCGTCGGACTGGATGGTGGGGGCATCGATCCACAGGCCCACTACGAAGCCTTCTTGGATGTCCTTTCAGCGGTTCGAGGTAGCGAGATCAAAGATATGACAGCGACTTCGGCGCTGAGGCGCTTGGACGAAGAGGCGAGGGCAGTTGACCCAAGCCAGGACGACAACAATGCTGCCCAGCGTGGTCGCCATTTCTATACCATGCTACAGGACCTCCAAGACTCGCCTTTCCGCGGCATGGGATTGCCCAGCCGCGAGGAGATCGACGCGGTATTGAAGGTCCAGAAGAAAGAGGACAGCAGCGTGACGGCGAAGATCCAGGGCAGGCAAACGAATCCGTCTTCTGCGCATGCTGGCGAGCCACACGGGAGCCCACGGTTGCCCGTTCACGGATGCGAAAGATCTCCAGAAGGGGTCGGCCCGGGTGGACAGATGCGGCTCGAGCTCGGACGTTATGCAACATACGTCGATGTGGCGCTGGGGCTCACAAGGCGCTGGACCCTGAACAAGCTCCAGTCGATGGCAGTCTTACTACCGGCAGCGTTTCTTGACGAGCGCGGCACACGGCTGCAGGAAGAAGGGGGTCGGCAGCATTTCCATACGTCGGCGGCGAGGGCGGCACCGGCAAATCTCGCGTCATCCACGCCATCAAGGACATGTTCCGGCTGAAGGACGGTCTCCACACGCTGCTCCTGACGGGCGCCAGCGGTAATGCGGCCGCGCTATCGGCGGAGTGACGCTGCACTCGGCGGCAAATATTGCGTTGAGGGCAGGGCCGCGACAGCCAAGAACCTCGGAAGAAGAGAAGCTGCGGTGGAAAAACATGATCATGCTGGTTATCGACGAGATCAGCCAGGTGGGCGGTCTCACGCTCGCGGCGGTGGACAGCCGCCTGAAGCAGTACAGAGACGACCAGCATCGACCGTTCGGGGGATCCCGATGGTCATGTTCTTTGGTGATTTCTTCCAGTTCGACCCCGTCCTGCAGACCAGCCTCCTCTTGCCAACGCCTAAGGACCCCGGTGGACAGAGACCGGACAGCTCGGCAAAGCACCTAGCAGCGCATAAGCTGTTCCTCCAGTTCGCGAACGTCGTCATCCTCCGCGAACAGGTCCGCGCAGCCGGCTGTCCAAGGCTGCGGGGCTTCCTCCGGCGCCTGCGCAGTGGGGAGCAGACGAGCTGGACTTCCAGCGGCTGAGCCAACGCCTCTATACACCGTCGTGCAAGTACTCCTTCGTAGATGGCCTGAGAGCCATCACGCCTCTGAACCAAGACCGGTGGGACCTGAACATGGCGGCCGTCGTCCAGTGGGCTCGTGCCCACGGCAAGCACATCTCAGTCTTTGCGGCCAAGCACGATACTGAGTCGGGGAAGCGATTGAGTGCGGGGGACCTATGCCACGTGCTCCGCTACGGAGACGACTCCAGCTGCCGACCCCGGCCTGTTCTTCTACGCCAAGGATGCCGGTGGTGGTGACTCGCAACCAGTTTGTCGGGCTGAAGGTGGTCAACGGGGCGCCTTTCGGGCGTCGACATCTTCCCGATCTCGCCGCCGGCACCATCGCGCTCGCCAGCGACGTGACTTCCATCTTGGACCGCCGGTGGCCGTCCTCCTTCAGTCAGACGATAGCGCGGCCTCGCCATCCCCGGGCTCCCCAACGGCACCGTCTTGATCAAGAGCAAGACGGTCGCCATCCCGAGCCAAATGCGGGGCAAAGAAGGCAGATGGAGGGGCAAGCCGGGTTTTCGGTGGGTCACCACCGAACGGGGCCTCTCTGCACACCGGCCTTCGCCATGACAGATCAGAAGAGCCAGGGCAAGCAGTTCTCCAACGTGCTCGTCAACCTTAAAGGCGTCCACTCGAGTGGCACGGCGACGCGGCCCAGCTTCATGAGCCTGTACGTGCAGCTGTCGAGGGCGCAAAGCTGGGACGGGCTGCATCTGTTTCGGAAGCCAGCGCGCAGTGACTTCATCGAGCCCAAGAACGTGCTTGATAAAGACATGAGGGACGCCATCCTCAAGCTGGAACGACGGGGCGAGGAGACCAGACGGCGGTTCGAGCAAACCACAGGTCTCAGAGCCGTGGTTTCAAGAATGGGCTGCCATGCCTGAATCTGGCCAGGGGACTGAAACCGATGACGTAGAGGGCGCGGCGCTCTGGCGAGACCCTGGGGTTTCCGAGCCCAGATCGTAGCACAGCTCTCCACCGTTGCTCTGTTTTGGAGCTCTTTTCCAGCGGAACAGGCTACTTCCAATTGATAGTTTCCTTCTCATCTTGTTGGCCTGTAATTTGCATCCTTTCGTGGTCGTCGGTGAAGCTGCCTAGGGCTGCGCCATCTCATTGGCTCTTATAAAGCGGGGCAACCCCACAGCCGACAGACCCCAACAGACCGTCCGTGCATCACCACTGCCAAGCCCAACTTCGAGACGCTCATCGTCAGAGGCAAGTTCCTCCACGCAAAACAAGATGGCTCGTTCCACGATCGTTACGATAATCACAGTAAAACTTCACAGTATACAGGGAGATATGGCACGGCTTTTTTTATGGGTTTTATGGGTTTTTTATGGGTCACTCCAGGGAATTGGTCCGTGCTTGAGCAGGCCATGGTTTTTCTCGGAAAAGGAACCTTTCGGAAGTACTCGTTCCTCGTACGTTCCTCCAGGCAAAAGGAACCTTTCGGAAGTACTCGTTCCTCGTACGTTCCTCCAGGCAAAAGGAACCTTTCGGAAGTACTCGTTCCTCGTACGTTCCTCCAGGCAAAAGGAACCTTTCGGAAGTACTCGTTCCTCGTACGTTCCTCCAGGCACTCGTTCCTCGTACGTTCCTCCAGGCACAGTACGTGATGACTGCACTGCAACTTCGCCGCCAAAAAGGTACCGAGCTAGCGTTGGCCCTACATCTGATCCAACCACAAAGGCGCACCAACCTAAGAGGCACTGTCCCTTGCCCTCTCTGCCCCTTTTCACCCTTCTAGTGCAGCCCTCTGACAGTAGTATCCTGCCAAACAAGCCTCGCAAAGCTCAGCCTCATGCGGCTCACCGCGCTCTCCGCTCCTCGTGCAACCACACCATATCCAAGGTGATACCTACCACGGCCTGGCAACCCGTGAGAAAACGTCTCCCACATAAACGGTTGATAAAGAGCTCGCATCACATGTGGCTCAATTACATGGGCGTTAGCGAAGCAAACCGTTCATTTTTAGTAAGCCGGCCTGCAACCGCTTGTTACCGGTGAGCCAGTAGTTTATCGCTCGTGGACCCCCTACATGATCCGTTATGAAAACTTCCGGAGATAGTGGTTAAAAACTGTAGAGTTGTCCACGCCGCCCAATGCTCCATTGTCGGCGCCCTCTGCCCAAGGATGACCATGTCTCCGTGACTAGAGGCACTCCTGTTGCAGAGTTCAACCTATAATGTCGCCTCCCCATTCACGGTTTCTAACCGCTTGCAGCGTTGAGTCCACCAACTTACTTCCATTGAACCTGCTCTAGATTGATTGAGGTCATCGCCAACACTCTATTCCTTAGTCTGGCTGAGATGGCGGACCAACCGCGGTCCAAGGTCATTAAAGATAATCCTATCGGGAACGGCATTAATGCCTTCCGCGCTTCCTTCAACCCGGTCTGCGGAGGAGTGGGACGAGACATAGGAACCTTAACGAGTACGTGGCGGAGACACAGGCGCTTGACAAGTGTGAGCGCTTTATGGCTCGGCTACTGTAAATACTGTCTGGGATCTTGCGGCTGCATGATGACTTTCTTCCGGTGTTGGCCTGGCATTTGCTGCTTTTAAGGCGTGAACCTCTACTCAAGATCATCGCGGACAATCATGTCGCACTATTCCGCTTCGTCGCGCCCTATACCAAATCTGCACCTCTCTCTCCCAGCTAAATATATCTTGTGTTGCTGCAACAACGTCACACCTGGAAGACGGATATTCCGTTTCTTATCGAGGCCGAGGACCGGCGGTTAACCTCAGATAAGTGGCAAGTAGTGTCAATAACTACGTCAGGGGCGAAAAGTAAACCATATAAAGCAGACACGGCTACCAGGCCCTTCACTTAAGCAGAGATAATTAAATATATGGGGCATTACAGCGATTGTAGAAAATCCATTACTCTGTAAAAGCAAACCAAAAAAACGTCACCCGGCCAGAGCTATGTCCTAGGATGAGTGTATGATCATGAACCGCCACACATGTTGCCCGATAGTCAACGGGAAGCCAAAGAACACGCTTCCCATATATTGTGACCCAATAGTCGCCGACGAAGAGAGAACTACTGGCGGGTTTCTGGCCTTCAGAGCTGCTTGAAGTTTCGGAATTTACGGTTATGCTCAGCAGCCCTCGGTCTGTCTCGAGCGTCTTGCCGTCCGGCGAGAACGCCACTGCGTTGACCGGGCCGCCATGCCCCTCGAGCGTCTGCCGGTGCGCGCCGGTCGCCGTATCCCAGAGCCGGATGGTCCGATCGGACGAAGCCGACGCGAGCGTCTTGCCGTCCGGCGAGAACGCCACTGCGTTGACCGAGCCGCCATGCCCCTCGAGCGTCTGCCGGTGCGCGCCCCAGCGGTCGCTAATGCCAGCGGTCATTTCGATAAAAGACAACCTTTCCTTCCAATACCGATTTCTAATCTCGCTCAAAGCTGGGCTGAATACGAGCGCGGAGCCGTAGGTCTACAAGGGGGCCCGTTCTATGATCGATCTGTGACTAAATACAAACTTCTCTGCGTCATTCAACAACTCAAGAAGATAAGGGTTGATGTCCGGTTGTAACTGACTGGATTTAGTAATCTAACAATAATACGGCATTGACAACATACCTGAGCGGTATACAGAATCTTTCTTATCGAGAACAGCCCACTAGAAAGCTTCCCTATAAGAGACAAACTCTCAAGCCAGCGGAGGAAGTATTCCTTCAGGAATCCAAACACTTTCTCGTCGTCTGTCAGTTCTCCTAGAAACCTGGAGTTGTCGCTATTCAGGGAGCAGAGATGGTCGGCCCAGAAGACACAAGAGTATCGTATTGGAGCTAGCGGATCTGGGTCAGGGGGCGCCATATTCTCCGGTTTGAAGCCGGGGTCGAGGTCGTATATGTTGCGTCTTAGCATTGAGGTCATCGCATCAAATGAGCGACTGCCGATCTCGGCATGCCCTTGAGCGGGCCCAACTGGTTGAAGTCTGGACTTGTAATTCTTCTCCAGGTAGTCTTTAGCCGACTGGTGGATCAAATTGACTGTTCCCTTGGTGATTGTGAGAAATGAGCCGCACATCTCGATAGCCGTCTCCGCAACGTCCGATGGCAAGCCGGCAAGTACGGAAAGCTCAGGGATAGACAGCGGTCGGAAGGCAAGAGACGTAACCACCAAGACCGTCTTACAATCCTGGGGCTCGATCATTTGGCCTGCCTCAATCCTGGTCATCATATGATCGTACAACTCCGACAAGCCAGGAGGCATCTCTGTGATACGTTTGGCTGCGTACCGTCCGTGCACTGTTTCGAGAACTTTGAACGCGAGAGCCACCCAGAGGAAAGTGTTCTCTGCTCGTCCGCGGACTTCACGGGAGACCTCAGCCAAAACGCTGTCACTGTATCCTTTTCTGCACCTGAGGGTGATGAGCTTGTGATCAATGAATGCGTTGACAGGCTCTTCCAGACGTTGGGTGTCCAGCTCGACAAGGGATTTGGAAGCGTCTGGGGAGTTGGTGCCCGGATCCTTGAGCTCAGAGAGAAGGTCAACTTCTGGTCGGCTAGAGAGCAGCCATCTCACCTTCTGGGAGAGGTTGAGAGAAGCCGAAATGAGATGGATAAGCTCTGACCGCCGGTGCGCGCACTCGTCAAGCGCATCGACCGCGAGGTACACAGGTGACAACTGAGGATCCTTCAACATATTCCGAAACGCCTCGGACAGGGCGACGAAGGCATTTTGGTCCCTGAAGAGATCCGCGCCTGACTCTTTGTACTTCTGAAGTAGATGGGATATGAGGCATGGCTGCTGAAGAAGAAGAAGCCAGATCAAAGACCTGAGGACGGCGGTGGCGTTGTTCAAGGCTGTGTCTGTCCCTTGGCAGAAGAAGAAGGAAAGTGCTGGTGATAGGGCAACAGGTTGATCCGAGAGTTGGCGAATGAGGCCGATCATAAGCATCGTCTTTCCCGTGCCGGCGTGTCCTTTTACCCAGAGCAATCGACGTGGCGGACGATCGGATCCGCTATCGTCCCAGTTTGTGAACGCTGTATACTCCGGGGTGCGAAGGATCCACTTGTACGCGTCATCGAGCAGCTCATCCTTACTCTTCTCGATCCGCTCCATATCGTGTTGCGGATCAACGACGCGGAGATCTCTGCGGCACGCTGACTCGATATCATCCCTACGGGCGTCCTTCTGCAGCGAGATGAAGTCTCGAAGGGTCTGATGGACGTCGCCGAGCCGTGCTTCCATCCCCTTAGCGCAACTGACGAGATCCCCTAGGAAAGTCCTCGTCTGTTCTTGGAAAAACTGGGCGGTATCGTTTTGGACGATGGCTTCTGCGTCTGTAACGCTTTTCAGATCGCCGTCCCAATCATCCAAATTCAGCATCCCG
Source organism: Chaetomium olivaceum (assembly GCA_039881045.1). Classification (NCBI taxonomy): domain Eukaryota; kingdom Fungi; phylum Ascomycota; class Sordariomycetes; order Sordariales; family Chaetomiaceae; genus Chaetomium; species Chaetomium olivaceum. Next base: position 350,036 of record JAYWVB010000030.1, on the reverse strand, counting down.
CGAAGGAAGACGAGACCTTGGTTGCGATAGTAAGAACAAACACTCTTCATCTGGTACAGGAGAAGAGCTTTATAGAGCTCGATAATCTCCTTTTCCAGCTGGCGCAAGACTGCTTGGAAGTCCTTGCCAGCGGTAATATTGTCCTTGTTCAGGAGATGTTCGGTGAGGGCGCAGTACCAGTCCATTCTGGAGATGACATGGGCGATACCAGCGGGGTTGGATTTCGTCGCTTGCGCAGGATTCCGGAGCATCTGGAGGCATATTAGCAGAGCCAAGCACAGAGGGGTATTCAAAGGATGCCTGCTTACCTGCAGCCCAACGCAAACACCGGCCCACGGAAGCGCAGCCTGCGGCACGCTTTGGACAGCCAGGTCAATTATTCCCTTGAACGACAGAACGATATCGGCGCCGTCGCCTACTCCGGTCGTAATCTTGGACGCTCTGGAAATGTTCGCCCGGCCTTCCTCCACCAGCCTCCTCATATGCATCTGTCGTTTGGTCGGGCCATGGAACTCGGCCGAGATGTCGGTGTCAGGGGTAACATCTGATTTGTCGAGAACTGTTTTTAACGTTTTCAGGTATGACTTCACAAGCTCTACATTGTCCGTCTCAAGGCTGTCGTACGCGGCATTCCACAGTCTCTCGGATACGGGAAGTACAGGGGTCGGTTGCTCTGTGGATTCGGTCGGCGATGGTTTGGGTGCGGGTTCGGCGGGCAGAGCAGGAGGCAGTGCTTGCGATGCCGCGGGTGGTTGGTGATCGTTGGGGACTCTCGCATCTGTGCGGGGTTGGGCGGCCTTCGCTGCTGCGGCAGACGGGGAGGGAGGAGCACATGACTCTGTCGCGACAATGGAAGACGCTTTCGATCCGTGTTCTACATTTCCCTGATCGGATGACCGGATGTCTGCCGGAGAATGTCAGTTACGAGAAGCCTTGCGATGCGAGACAGAGTCTCAACATACCTGTCGACGGCGTGGCAGACGGAGCCGGCGAGGCTGCACGAAGACACCCGCAGAGCTCCTTCCACCACTTCTTCCGCGATTTCGGCTTGTATTCAGCAGACATGGTTCCGATGAGGATTCTTGTCGAGAAAGAAGAGATACTATGCAACGGTAAAACAATGTGAAGTCAATAGCTGCATTTCGCGCGGTTATCGCGGGGCGGAGCTGAAAGATGCGGTGAGGCTGGTTTGTTTGGTTGTCGGCCGTCCAAAAGAAAGCTGTGGCGGTGCTATTGACGAATGGCAGTAGAGCAACTCCGTGCTTAATACTTTCTCTTCATTTGCGAGACAAACGGCGCAAAGTCTTCTAACGGTAACTGTGAAGCCAGCGCACCACGGACATATCGGGAGCATCAGCGACACAGTCTTGTGATCCTGATTCTATGCACCAAGGCCCGCGATTGGAGCAACCAAGGAAGGAGCACGCATGCCTTTTCCACCCTACTATCCGGTTGGGGGAGCGCGGGCCTGACGCGGCGCGCCCCGTCCCGTCCCGCGCTTGTTGCTGTCGCAGTTCCCGAAAAGATCAGATGAGGTCGTTCCGGATCATGTCAGCTGGTCGTTCCGATGAAGACCTCGGATCGGATCGATGCGCCGCGCTCCACAGTGGGGCTACTGCGCCGCTGGCCCGCTACAAGGGCCGGAAAGACCCGCTAAGCGCGCGGAACGCCAAAAAGTCGGAATGAGAGACTTTTAGTCTCCAAAAAAGAACAGACAACACCAGGATTCGCTGGTCACCGACCCATACTAATCTGGCTCTCTCGAGTTTGACTAGGGGAGAGCGGACGGGATCCCGTACTTTCTCGAGGATATGGTCGTATGTGATGGTTTGGCGTGGCAGGTTGAGGTTAAAAGGAGGCGAGATCCCGGAGTTGGTGGTGTGGAAAAGGGGTACGTAAAGGGGTACGTCAGCCATAACACACAATATTTACTACTAATCGTCACCCATATTCAGATGTTACACATGATCAGGGATTATGACAAAGCGTGTTAAAAAGTTGGATCAGTGGTTCGTCTCACATCAACCATGAACCAACTCCTCGTTGATGCCAAGCCCCCGTCATCCCAAGCATCAAGACGATCAAACACTCCCAAACCACCGCCCTCACAAAGCGGTCCAAGCACTTTGCTGGCGACGGATAATACGCAGAAACCAGTACTGGTCTTCCTGGTTTTGAAATGGTGGATGGAACAGTATCGCTTGTCGGCTGATTGTAACCCGTCCCCTTCATCCACATTTCCAACAAGTGCTACGTGAGATCCGCGACGATTTCAGTCGCGGCGATCTGGGACAGCAACTCGCAAGGAAGGGATCGACCAGCGGACGGGAGAGGCGATGTTGATGCATGTCCTCTTCTAGCCTATATCTTGAGTATCTAAGCTGCACCAAATGGCGTTATCATCCCATCTTCTCTCATCCCATCTTCTCTCATCATCCGACTCACAGCCTCAGTTTCATTCTCACGACCTGGTGTCGCCACTGTTGAACAGTTTATACCGTCAAATTATTCTAATACACCATCCTTTAAAACAGCACCAACGCCAACAACCTTCAAAATGGTCCGCCTCACTATTGCCGCTCTCCTCACCTGTAAGCCAAGTTCTACCCTTCAACTCCCCGCGTTTGATAGCGGCTAACCCCCAGTAGTCGCCCTCGCCGCCACGGCGCAAATCACCCCGAACAACGCGGGTGCAAAGAACGTCGGTGCCGGGAACGGTCAGCAGTTCATCACGGGCGGCTGTGTCAACAACGCCGACTGCAGCTCCGGCTGCTGCGCCGACGCGAGCGGTGTGGGCGTCTGCTCGGCCGAGGCTGCTCAGTTCCAGAACGGCAAGAACGGCTGTGGCTTTGTTGACCCCAATGCTGCCGCGACCATTGCTGCCGCGCAGGCTCAGGTTGAGAGGCAGGGCTTTTAAGGGGGACATTCAGGGGTCAATGTCGACTTGGACTTGAAAACTCACCAAATCGGGCATGGGGTCCTGAGTTTGGGGTGATGGAGATCAAAGCTTTGAGCCGATATTCCCTAGTTGGGTGTGTACATACGGATATACGTAAGGGAAACATGGATTGGCTGAAACGTCAAAGTCCTGATAACCAAACACGACAAATGCAGGAAGAGAAGAAGAAATTATAGTCTCAAACATCTATGAAAGCTTTTCCAGTCTGACCTTTTCCCTTTCGGCGAGCACTTTACCTAGGAGTTTTCAAGCTAGAGTATACATACACATCGCAAACATGAACATGTTCACTACCAACCTCACATATAAGCGACAACGGCGTTAATTATCCCAAAGGAACTCTTCCACAGGCTTCGGATGAGCTCCCCAGCCAAGCAACAACTCTACCGCCTCTTCGTTGCCCACCTCAACCGCCTCCATAAGCGGTGTCCAGCCATCCCACGTGAGGGCATCGACTTCACTCCCGGCGGCATGCAGTTGGCGGAGAATCTGCGACGATCCTCCGCGGGCGGCGCGGTAAAACGGGGTGCTACCTGACGTACTCCGTGCGTGAGGTGAAGCACCCGCGTTGAGAAGTAGATTAACCATCTCCTCAAAGGCCCCCTCGGCGGCGATGTGAAGGGGGGTGAGTTTTCGGTCGGTCGTTGGGATATCGACGTTCGCACCGGCGTCGAGGATACGCTTAGCGAGGTTGAGTTGGTTCCGACTCGCCGCTGTGGTCAGGCAGGTGTGGCCGTCTGCGAAGTTGGCGTTTAGGTTTCTAGTGGCGAACCGGGGGAGGAGAATATCTACGAGACAGTCGAGCCCATAGGCGATGGAGAAGGCTAAAGGATGCGAAGAATGTGGGTACGCGGTATGGTCTCCAAGGTGGTTGTCAGACGGGGTTTGAAGTAAGGACCAGAACTGGAAGCGACGGTTGTTTGCGTCTCCGGCCACGAACCAGTCCAGATACGGGAGGATTTGTTCCTGGAAATAGGAGGGAGATCGCTCCCAGACTCTGCTGAAGCGGAGATGATGTGGCCATGCATGAGCGGCGTGGCATAGAAGGTCGTATTTACGCATCGCCGTGGCTGGCCCGATGCTGTTGTCGAAATCGGAAAACGACAAGTATTGTAGATATTTGCTGAGGATTCGAGTATGCGCATCTTCCCAGTTGACGTGGAATTGCGCGGCGTCGCCCTTGGTTAGTATCGCGTCGGAGGTGAGGAACTCTTTTACCGTGAAATGGGAGAGCTTAACGTATGATTGCCCGTCTAGCGCTGATCTATTTATGTAAATCAGTTGAACTCAAGGGAATGATTATCTCTTCGGGCTCGGTGACGACGCTGTCGAAGTCCAGGGGGTATCCCCGGGGGTGATGGAGAGTTGTTCGGCAATGGCGGAACAAGACATAGTATTAACCACCACGAGCAACTCGAGAATTTCTTTCATCTCTTCCACCCTCTTGGAGTATCTTCGGGCAGCCGTGGAGAGAATCTGTTCATACGTCATGTCTAAACCACTTGTCAGGTTTCGGAGGGCAGTTTGGACTTCCTTGTCAGACCTGGTGTCTGTGATGGAGTCCAGTTGGAGGGTGGCGTGAAGGAATCTTGACAAACCAGTGTTATGTTTAGCTTCAACTCGGAGGTCTCACGGTGGAGAAGAAGTGATGGAGGTCCTGGTTGAGACTTACGTTCCCGCGTGTCGGGTTATCTCGGTGACTATTTCCTGTTCCAGCGCCAAGTTTCGAAGCCGTAGCTTCCCGGCTTTAAGGCGACGGGAAAGCTCAACTGATACAAACTTTTCCAGGTCCGGTTTAGCGTATGTATCTATAGATACTGCCAGTGCTGGCCCTCGGCGCCAGGATCCGGTCCAGCGACTGATAAGAGTGTGCATACGACTGGCAAGAAGAACTTTCCACGTGCTCTTTATGCTCGACTCAGATCCCTCAAGTGACTTATCCAAAGGCTTATCACCACCCGTAAGGTGAGTCAGGGTTTCGAGGAAGGTCTTGGTCTCCTGAGAATCTTGCCAACCAGTCTCATCGAGGGCGTCGACTAGAAGATAAATCCGGCTGAATTGGGGGATAAACGAGTTGAGTAGAGGGAGATACTCAGACGAGTCCAACGGGGATCCCGCTTTACGTTTCCACATCTGAAGGGCAAGGTGATAGCATGCCTCGGAAGAAGCAACGAATTGGGAGGCGAGGTCTGAGAGAAACTGCACCGTCGGGCTCTCCTTGTATGTCTCCGAGTCAGGCGTGCAAAAGTAGTAGAGAATAACCTCGCCTGGCAGCTTTGCTGTGTTTGTAGACTGGAGATTTTGGATGATGCCGGAACTTAAAGCCACCGGTTAGATGTCTCTGGCAATATGAACCGTTAAGGTGCTTAGTTCTCCTGACTTACAACAAGACTGATTTTCCTCCACCAGCTGAGAAACAAACAGGTCAGTGTCCGCTTATTAGTAACGGAAGTGGAATTTGGATGTGTGACATACGGAGCCCATTGACCCAAATGAGGCGATTATCAGGATCTTGTTTCCAGGAAGCATATTCCTCAGAATCGAGAAACCAATTGCCAGATCCAGGGAGCCGTAGAGCTAGATGTCGTTGCAAAGTTTTGTCTCGTTCTGAGGACGGGCAGAGCCATGTTGAGATGTCTTTGAGGCTTTCACGATCTCTGTGAAAAGACAAGTCGCTTCTCAGACCTGTGACTACATCAAGCAACTTCGTCTGCGCGGTTTCGATACGGGAGAGTGCTCGACTGTTAATTCATGTGATGAAGAAGTCAGCACGATGTTAATTGAACTGTCCATTTCCAGACATAACATACGCGGAGCTTGCTTCGATGGCTGTCGAAATAATTCCTCGAAGGCGAGATAATCGCTGAAGCGCGTCGGCGATTTCTTTCTCTCTCAGAGGCCAGGCAAGCCTCTTGGCTAGATTAGCAACTCTTTGACGATCAACCTCGATGAAGGAATCAAGGGCTTTTTGAACAGTGATAAGAAGGTCAGTGCATTCCTTGAAAATGCCCAATTTGTGGAGCGCGGCGACGGGATCGTCGGTGATGGTAGAGGTGGCAGATGTCGACGAGTATGGTAAGTTTTGTAGGCGGCCAAGTACGCAATCGAGGGCAGCTGCCTCACTGAGTAGTTGACGCACCTCGATAGGGGTCTTTGCGGCTTTAGAGAGGAAAGCGTAACCGGATGACAGGATTTGAGCGCTAAGCTGCGCGAGCTGCGCGGCGGCCGCAACAGCACCGAGTAGTTCGGCCATCGGGATCATGGGCTGTTTCCCGGAAAGTGGGAAGAAAGGTTGAAGTAGGCACTGGGCCAGGCCCTGGTCTGTTCAGCTTATATTGGTGGACGAGTTTGGATCGTCTTAATTAGCCAGCGCGCTCAGCCCCCCTAAGCCTCACAAGATCCCCCCCTTACAGGTTGCATGCAGCTCGGGAACATAGAAGACAATCGAAGTTACATTGTGCAGCCACTGTGGAATAAAATGAGTTGTCTTGATGGATTTCAAACGTAACCTCATTATAACTGGGCTCTAAAACAAAAATGGGAGGAAGTTGGAAATGAGCAAGTAGGTAGTTAAGAGCGCGGTATATTGAAACGACCTGGCAACCTGGGCTCGCCAGTCAAAGGAATCGGAATTCGGGAGCCCCGGCCAAGACACCTACCTGTATTCCAACAAGACTTTGCATCTACTGTGTAACTCCACACTCACTTGGCAGTCTCACATCCGCCATTCTCAAGTTTTCTGCCGTGAATAGGTATGTCTGTACACTAGCATAAAGACTCAGTATGTGTTGTAGGGTGATGGTATGTGTACCACCGACATGTTCCTCAACGGAGCCGGTTCTTGTTTTGGGATCTGCGACAGTACCTGGTACCTATGTTTGCCGACGGCGATCACCTTCGCCCAACATCTTGCTACTCTTCTTCCTCTTCATAGTTTTCTTCCTCGTTGTTTTCCTCCTTCTGTTCTTCCTCCCCGCCCTCTCTCTCAACGCCCTCTTCCCCATATTCCCCGCCATACCCGTTTCCACCGTCGTCCTCCTCGTTAACGGCCTCGTCATTGCCATATTGTTGCTCTTGGGTCAGATCCCGATATGTGGGCTCCTCCTCGTATTCCTGGCCTTCTGCCTGCTGGTACTGGGGTACACTTCTGGCGCCATACTGTCCATCGTCGTGCGCCGCGCCTCCGTCTTGAAAGGTATTCTCGCCTTCACCTAATCCAAAACCTCGGCTTTGGTCTACGTATTGTGCCCCAGCCGGAGGAGCAGGCGCAGTGTTGTAAGTCGGAGTGTTGTAAGAGTTGTACCCACCCTCTGTTGCTGTGACATCACCTGTATATGCGATTAGCATCATCAAAATGGTAGGGGCTGGGGCGGTTATCTTACCAGCGCCGGCATCGAAACCCCTACTTCCGGTGCTGTTCATCTGTCCGCCATCGCCATTACCGCCCCAAGAACCGGATCCCGTGTTGGCGAACGATTGTCCCGGCTGCTGCCAGCCCTGCTCCCCGCCGCCCCCACGAGTAGTAGGTGCCGAACGGTACGGCAAGCCTGTTCCGCCACCCTGTTGGTATTGCTGAGCATCGCCAGATCTCTCGGCACCGCCGCCCAGGGAACGCGATGAGGTCTGTTGCGTCTGCTCTTCCTGACTCCCCTGCGCCTCCGCCTCTTCCTCATTGCCGTCGTCCTCGCTGTCAATATCCTGCCGTTCATACGTAACATCATCCCCAAAGTCGCTGTTCACATCGCTGATGATGCTCGGTCCCTCCGCATCTTCTTGAACTGCGCGAGAACCCCCTTAACACTAGGAAACCACTTCCCATCCTTGGCAGCAACCCCCTTCACAGCCTCCAGCACCTGCTTAAACACATCCTTATCCCGCAGCTGCCACGCCCGCTCCAGCGCAGCCCTATACACCTCTGCCGGGATCTTCTTCTCCAGCCCCAGAAACAGCTCCAACACCTCACCCCGCTCCCCATAATCATCATCAAACCTCGCAACAGCCGCCACCAACGGATGCCCATACTTCCCCTCGCCCTTCCACTTGACCTCACCCTTCGCCTTACTAGCACCGGCCCCCCAGAACTTCCTCACCCCCTCCCTAGCGCCGCCCTCCTCCTCACCAACTCCACCATCCACACTCGCGCCCTTCTCAATCAACAACTCACACAACTCCTTGCTGCCCTTCAGCGCAGCCGCCTGCAACGCTGTGCCATGCTTCCCCGCCACAATGTTCGGGTCCGCGCCGGCTTCCAGCAGCAGGCGCGCGTTGCGGTCACACCCGGCGAGCGCGGCTGTTTGGAGGGGTGTGCCTGTCCCCTGGCTGTTCTTGTCGGTGCTGGTGTTGGTGCCAGGGTTGGTAGTGATATCGGGGGGTGGTGGGTGGGCGATGACGTTGAGGTCCGGGTCCAGCGCGAGCAGCTGGCGCAGGCAGCTGTCATCGTGCTGGGCGGCGGCCGCGTGGAGGGCGGTGGTGTGCAACCCGCCCTGGGCGTTGATCTCGTCGAGGCGGTTACCGCCGCGCGCGGTGAGGATGGCTTTGACGGTGTCTGCGTTGCCGGAAGCCGCGGCGGCTTGGATCACCGTGTGGTACGGCCCGCCGCGGAGACGGGGGTCGGCGCCACGGCGGAGGAGCAGGCGGCAGGTGTCGGCGTGCCCGTTGGAGGCGGCGGCGTGGAGAGGGGTGCCGTGGTGCTTGCCGCCGAGGTTGACCTGCGCGCCGTGGTTGAGCAGGGTCTCGACGCAGGCGTCGTCGCCGACGAGGGCTGACATGATCAGGGCGGTATCCTCGTCGGGATCACGCTGGTCGACGTGCGCGCCGTGCCGGATGAGCAGTTCGAGGTGCTTGGCGGGGAGGGTGCAGGCCGCGTTGATGAGCGGGTAGGTGCCATCGGTCCCGCCGGGAGCGTTGGGGTCGGCGCCATGGCGGAGGAGGAGCTCGACGGCGTCGCCGTAGCCGTTGCTAGTTGCCGCGGTCAGGGGGTTGGTGAAGTCGCCGGCGCCGTACCCGGGGTCTGCGCCGCGGGCGAGGAGGATCTTGGCCACCTCGGTGTTCCCCGCAGTACAGGCGGCTTGTAGGGCAGATCCCCCTTGGATGTGCGGACTAAAAGCGTTGGGGTGGGCCCCGTGGTCCAACAGGAGCGTCACGATCTCGGCATGCCCGTTCAGCGCGGCGGCCTGCAGGGGGTACCCTTCGGGTGCGTCCACCCTAGCCCCCCGTTCTAAGAGCATCTGGAGAATAGAGATGGTGCCGTCGAAGGCGGAAGCCGTCAGGGCGTTGCCGTACTCTTGTCCGGTTGCGTTGGGGTCGGCCCGCAGGACCGTGTGAGGAAGTCGACAGTTGCTTCCCGTTGCATGTCGGTGGCCATGTACAGTGCGTTGTTGACAGCCTGCGGACGGATTACGTTGTAGTACTGGTGGTAGCTCCAGAGCTCAGTCACAACGTTGTCGTGCCCCGAGTAGGCAGCTAGCTCAAGTGCCCTGTCACACGGCAGGCCCCCGGAACTGCGAAGAATGGTGGTGACGACGCTATGGAACCCGGCAGACGCTGCCTCCTCTAGGGCGCGCTGATGCGAAGCGGGGTCCCGATCAAGCGAGAGCAAGGTCTGGACAATATTGGGATTCCCCGCCGAGGCCGCAGCTGCCAGAGCGGTCCCATACTCGTGCGAGGCAAGGTTCGCGCCACCGCCGGCCTCCAAGAGCTTGCCAAGCAGATTCTCAGCACCGCGGAGAGCGGCGGCGGCAACGGGTGGTTCCGAGTCAGCTGCTGCCAGCGTGGCGTCGGCACCGTATGCCAGCAATGTCTCTGCGGCCTTGAACTGACGACCCAGGATAGCCAACGTCAACGGCGTGCCTACCTCCTTTGCAATCGCGTTGATCTGTGCTGGGCGGCGACGGCCGGTGTTATCTAGAAGGTGGGTTATGACGTCGGCTTGCCCGGAGGAGGCAGCCATGTGCAGCGGCGTCCACTCGCCAGTAGCGATGCCGTCGTCAATGTCGGCCCCCTCTTGCAGCAGCCTTTCGCAAACTTGGACGTGGCCCCGATCAGCGGCCCAGTGAAGTGGCTGGTTCGCCCATGTATCGTGGGCACGGATCTCGTGGGCGTGTCCGCTCCTGAGAAGCGAGTTGACGAGAGGAAGCAACCCGAAATAAGCGGCGACGTGGAGAGCTGTCATGTCCTTGTGGTTTTCATAATCCTCTTTCCTCGCGTATTCACTCCACCATTTCTGACGGACGGCAGAGTTGAGAGACCAGAATCCGTGGTTGGTGTCGAGGGTCTCGACAAAGTCTGGCGTGGCTTGGTAGCCGTGCTGTAACCAATACTTGAGGGGGTACGCGAGGGCATCCAACTCCTCACTATCATCTCCTGCAGTAGATTCATTATCCTCCTCATCCGGGAAAAGCTCGTTGATCTCGGCGTCTGCCTGGTCCTCAGCTGATAGCGCTGTTCTCTGGAGCGTGAGACTCAAGTCGTCTCCCGGCATCCCGAGCCTGCCGAGCATATATGTGAAGCACCGGAGGCCGATGATGCCGTGCTGCCAGTGGACCTCGGTCTCGCTAGCCTCGTCGTCACCGGCCAGACCGATCAGCTTCTTCATCTCATGGGTGAGTAGAGCATTTCTGGCCATGGGGTGGATGAAGGCGACTCTGGTCGAAAACTGATAGCCGCTCTCTTCCCAACTCTCGGTATCGTAGGTTCGGAGGAGGGGGCCACAGGCGCGGATCTTGGCCATAACCTTGTCGCCGAACTCGCCATCGTCTGGATCGAGGTCCAGCCCGGCGAGCACGGAAAGCTCGTATGTGGTCGGTTGTTCGAAGGTGATGGCAAGGGTGCGAAGAATTTCCTTGGTAGTCTCGATGTCTTTCTTGTCTTCTTTCAGTTCTTGAGCCCACGTGCGGTTGATCAGAACCATAGGGTCCTGGGGCAGAGATTCCAACAGCTTGCGCACCACGCTGAAATCAGGCGGGATACCCTGCAATAGAAGGCATACCACCTCTACCCATATGCTGTTACTCTCGGACCTCTTTTCGAGACTGCTGAAAACAAAGTACTGCAACGCCAGGCTGTATCCTTTGCTCTCGGCGAGCTCTCGGACCCTGCCACGCGTGAAGGATCGTGTCTGCTCGCGGAGGACGGCGCTCATAGACGAGTCATTCAGGTCGATCCATAGCGTCGGGGCGCCGTTGGCCACCAGAGGGCCCTTTAGGTGTTCGCGGTTCCTGCTGAGGAACATCCAGCGCACCTTTTCCCGGATTGGGTCATCCGCTCCCTCCGACGTCGCCAGAGTCTCCGAAAGGTTGCGTAGGAGTTCGTGGGTGCTGCCATGCTCCGGGGAGAGATGGTGCAGGTTATTAACCACAAAGTATACCTCATGTACCGTGGGATCACGAAGCATGTCAGTCAACCCCTTCCACAACCTCGATATGCCGAAAAGCTCCTCGGCACCCTGGCCGCTGCCTTTGAGGAGCTTGGAGTCTTGAGCCGCAAACGACCGGACGTACTGCGCAAGCGACCTCCGTCCGAGAACGAGCTGCCACATGAGCGATTTGAGCACGTTCTCGGCCTTGCTGCAGTCGGGGGTAGGGTCACAAAAGAAGTAGGCCACCATGACGTTCCGCGCGCCCGCCACGTCGCTCTCGGCCTCCCGCTTCTGAAGCTCCTGGATCACGGCCGCGGCCGCCTTGGCCTTGCCCAACCCTTCGTTGCCGGAGACCCACAAGCATGGCGTGTCTGGTGGTTGGCTGCCGTCGCTGGCCTGCGTGGACCAGCCCAGTACTTCTCTTCTTTGAGGATCCAGCCGGAGTCGCCGCTCAGCGCCTTGACGCTCTGCAGCTGGCGTTGGAACGGGACTAGATTCAGGCTCTGGGAGATGCGGGCAAACGTGGCGTCGTCGACGGCCGAAAGGCGCGACGCTTGAGCCTAGTCCGCACAATCTTGTGCGCGTCTTTGACCATGTCCTTGAGGTGATGGCGTACAATCTCGTAGCGGCCATCCTTGGGGTTGTCGAAGCGGTTCAGCTGCCGGTGGTTGCAGGGCATGCCCCTGTCGGCAGCGCCGTTCAGTGTGGCTGACTCTTTGGTGACGACGATTTCTTTCGGCCCAAGCTTGAAGTGGTTTTTGCCCACCCAGGTCGACACCTTTTCTTCTAGATAGTTGGTGGCCTCGAGCTCGTAGAAACACACGAGCTTGGTCTTGGGCTCTTTGTTGGCTACGTTGATGAAATCTCGCCGGAGCTCCTCCAAGGAGTCGCGGTCGCGGTCGAGGAGCTGCAGCATCTGGTTCGGCACTGCGCTGTTGACCTTCGCCAGGAAGGTCGCGAGGAGGTATGCCTTGGCCTGGGCGGAAGAGCCGCCGAAAGGGGTTCCGAAGAATATGCAGCCGGCGAAGCATTCGATGACGCGCATATATTCGAGCTTGTCGCGCTGCTGCGCGGCCAAGGCAAGTGCCTTCGCAACGACGAGGCCGCCCATGCTGTGGGCGAGGAAGACGAGGGGACGGGCAACCTCGTCTTTGCCCTTTCGTTTCTCGACAATACTCTCGAGCAGCAGAATGGCGACATTGTAGATGGTCTGCTCCTTAGCCTGGGCACCAAGCCAACGTGAGTCGTAATGGTAAAGCAAGACCCGCGACTTGGGGATATCGGAGCGGATGCCTTCATGCTCATCCGATAGCCAGTTAAAGCCGTCCTTTTTCTCGGAGCCGAAGCTCCTGGAAGGGTCCGCACCGAGACCGGGCACCGCAATGATGTCTATCTCGACGGTTCCCTGCTTTTCTGCGTAGTTGCTTGGAGCCACAATTTCTAACCCCTGAGCGCCGATTGTCGCCACCTTGGCCTGAGCGCCATTCGTCGCCATCTTGGGTCCTTCGTAACAGCCTTGTATGATGTTGCAGGACGAGGTAAGGCCGTTCCGGGAGAGCGCTTGACGGCCGCTTTACCGAGATATTTTTTGTATACAGTAGAAGCCCCTCGCTGAATAGGAGCGGGGAGGGTGAAACATAATGACCTTTCGGTCGAGGCCCGATAACCCCAGACATGTGCCCAACACGATAGTAGTCAGTTCGCAAGGCTCCGTTCATCCCGTTGCATGCAACCCAAATCATTATCGAGGGGGTGGCGCTTTGTCAGCCAGTCGCAAAAGAGAAAACCGTGCTGCCTGGGGCTGAGAATTCGGGATGGACTGCGGGCGTGGCACGGGGGAGGTCAGACAGCATGACTGCAGAGGCGAGACGAGCCAGCCATGCAGATCGTCTCACATTTTACTACTGTTTGTGGTAAGCTGCATGCATGGATGCAACCCCCCCTTGCTGACAGGGCTAATAGAGCCGCAGCTTAAAATTATTTCCCAAGCGCCCTCTGGCTTGGTTCTCAAATTACGACCGAAACCAGCGTCACTGTCACACGACTGCTTTGGTCCAAATAAGAAAACACTGGACTGCATCACCACCAATAGAACAATTTGGGCCGAAATGGCCGAAATCCACGATGCCGTGAGTTGCTCTCCAATTCATTCCATCAAAGTCGGTCAACCTTCCTGATGCTCACCATGCTTCATTCAGTCTGTACCTTTCACCAGCACCACCCTGCTCGAAACAAAACCAAGCGGCCAGTTAGCAGATGATACACCTCCTGAAAAAGTGCTCTGGGACCAGTTCCCAGCCTCATACCGCGTCGACGATGACCTGCACGCACCGCGCGGCACTCCGCCCTTAGAGCTGATAACGCAGGAGCTGGAACCGAAGCGGTTGCATCGGCGAATGCGTTTTCTATGGCTCGCTGGCCGACCAGTACCCCCACGCCCCTGCACCACCAACTATTACTCGGCCGCGAGCTTTTCGTCAGCGAACGAATTGACCTCCATCTCGTCTGGGGCGGCGGGCGCATCTTTGTCAAACCACTGCCGCGCTACCTGATGAATCCCGACTTTTGGAAGGGCCATCTCACCTGCCGGTGCCATCACCATCATCATCCGAATCGCGGGCCAGAAACAACAGCAGCAGTCAAACAAGCGGAGGCGACCCTGGAGCGTGAGCTTTCCGAAACGGGCGCCCTGTGCTCACCGCAAGAAAGTAGCGGCGGCGGCGGCGACATGGGACCACTGTGCGACAGACGGCGCCTGCGACAGTGTGCGATGGGATTCTTGTTGAGCTACGTGGCTTTGATCGCCCACGAGAGCGATTTCCGGATCGCGGTCGAGAAGGGATTAATCCCGAGGGAGGTCACATGGTCGTGCTGGCGCAAGTTCGTGCGCGAGGTCCTGCATAAGAGCCAGGAGAATATGTGGAGCGAGGTGGCGGAGCGGTTCATCTATGGGGAGCTGAGGCTGAATAGGCTCAACTTGATCGAGGTGGTGTGAGGGGGCCCTTTTCACGGGGGTACTTGGCGACGTGGACCAGCTTCGGGAGCTTCTACCGCTACAGCTCGGCGCTGATCATCGCCGGCACGGCATATATTCTCCTGATCCTGTCAGCCATGCAAGTTGGATTAGGGACCACCAAGCTAGCCGATGACGACACATTCCAAGCGGCCAGCTACGGTTTCGCCGTGTTTTCCATTCTTGGTCCGATGGGGGCTGTTGTCGCCTTCATGGTCGTCTTTGCGATGACTTTAATATATAACATGCTGCGGACCAGAAGGTTCGAGGCTAGGAGAGCAAGAAGGCTGGGGAGGACCTGGGGCTCGAAGAAGGAGACGCAAGAAGAGGGCCACGGCACGACCAAGGCTAGCCGAGTTTAGGGCATTTTGATTAGCTCTGGAGTTAATAGCGGGGAGTGTTTTGGCACGGCCTTGATTGCCAGACGTTTGGATATAGGTGCATAGCGATAAAGCAACAAATGGGAAAACAATACAAACTATATTGAAGACAGATGGTAATCGAGATACCCAACAGCTAGGTCTCTTTCTGAAGGATCTCTCGGTGCGCAATGTCGGACATTGTGTTTCTATGTAGAAGGCGCATATCAAATGTAGGTAACTTTCAGCTTCCTAATCTCGTCACGGGTAACGATGGACGTCGTTGGAAAGAACGGATGCTCGCCCCTATCAAAAGAACAAAGTCGGGGTGTTTAGCTTGTAGAGTTGACAGTTATGTGATGTTTTGAACTTACCCAAAAATAGAATATGCGGTATGCCATGCATACGGTATGATAACGGAGAGAACGAAGACACGCAACTTGGGTTAACAACTCAAAGCCATTTCCATGTGGTGACCGTCGTCTGCTGACGGTTCTTTGTGCAAGTTGCTAAGTTGCAACACGGCAACTATCAGTTAATTAAGATGCCTTTTTACTGTACCTCCAAGAGTGCCAAGGTAACGGGGAGCTGGGTACATTTACCTAAGCGACACCTTCGATGGGGCACATTATCCGGATTCGTAGTAGCGTAACGTCCGCATCTGCAACCCAGCCCGATGGTTTGTTGGCCCTAGAGCCGTGGCAGCATCAGCTGGCGGTAATATTGCGCCGCCTGCAGTCCACCCTGCCTATTTTACTAGGGCGGCGCCCTCATTGGCGCAACAATGTCGCTCCAATGTCGCGAGCCTCTGAATCCCGTCAGTTGCGTGCGGGGTGATATTTCTCGAAGGTTATTCTCCCAACGTTGCACAACTTTGTCGGCGTTACTTCCCCTTGTTTAGTGTGGAGATGCGCCATGAAATTCTTCACCCTAATTTCATGTCCTAACCTACCTTCTCAGCGGAGTTCAGGGTCAAAACGTTACTTTGTTACCTTCCAATGACACCGTCTTTGCCGACCTTTTCTGGCAGCTCCACAACCTCGAGGGCCAGAGGCCCAGAGGAAACCCGTACCTAGGCGGGCAGAACTTCACCTGGTGCTGCCTCAAGGCCTTCGAGAATGCCCTCGACGTCACCAACAACGGCACAGTCGTGATTCGGAACAGCTCTCGTTCCACCGTTGGCGTCCACAGCCTCGCCGACCTGCAGAGCGCCGCGGCGCGCAGCCAGTTCCCTTGTGGTGCCGAGTACAACGGCGATGAGCAGGGCGCCCCGGTCGTGGCCATTGGGTATGGGTTTCTGGTCGAGCAGTGCCCGGGCTGGGAGCTTAGTAGTTATAACACACGTAACACGTCGTACAACCTTTTGACCGGCATTCTGGTGCCTGCAGTCACGTCTTTCATGTTTGAAGCTAGGGGGCGGGAGCTTCATATATTTAGGTACGTGACAATGAAGTTGCCCATGCTAGGGAAAGCGGGAGAGTGAGTCTTTGGCTTTACTAAAGATCTCTGCTAACTTGCTTCGAGTTCTCTCAAGTTTTTCGTCGCACCCTTGGCTGGCAATGGCATCAAGAGATATGTGCGGGCACTCCTGGGGTTCCTCGCCGCGGCCTTGATTGTGTTTCTCGACATGGCTATCTGGTTTAGCATGTGCTTCGCCTTCGCCGGGCCCATGATTCTCAGCGGTCTCTATGAGGCCATGCTCGACAACCGAGTGCTCAACTTCTTGCGGGAAAAGATCCAGAACAAGAGGTTGACCTTGGACATGCGTTATCGATGCCTCATGCTCGTTCTACTCGGTAGCCTTGAACTAGAACTAGAGCCGGACTCCATCCCTGACCAGCGCGGCTCCAAGACTCAGTCCCTGCCTCTCTCGGTGCCCGCCGTGCCCGTTCCCCAAGGACACGAGCAACCCGCGGAAACATTAGAGAGTTCCGTTAGTGCTCCCACTAACGAGGATCATCCGCTTTTGGAGACACGCCTGGATCTTCTCGCTCCTGGAGCGCCATCCTCATACGGAGCCACGACGTCGTCACCGGAGCACAACGCCGCACACCGAGAGACGACGACGGGGGAGACAACCACTCTTAGCCTGCAGCAAAGTATCACCACCTGCAACTCGCAGTTCCCGCAACTAGACACTACCACCGGTGAAGTGTCTACCATCCGCCAGAGGCCAACCGCCTACATGGACGCCTCGCCCTGGCGGCACATGGAGGCTCTGCTCTACGACCTCCGCCTTTACGATGACGACGACGACATCCGCCGCGAATCGCCGTGCCAGTATGCCCGCCGCTGCTCTTGCGGCGCTAGGAACTGCGGTAATGACCGACACGAAGATCGACGTCACCTGTGGGCACTCGACACTAGGGACTACATCGCGCTGACCAAAACCCGGCTGCAAACAATGTTCCAATATCAGTACTCATTCAGTCCCTTGGTCGGCGGGGCCCCCGTTCTTTTCACTTTGGGAGCCGTGGTCTTCCTCCTCGGCTTCGTGGTGAGTCTGAAGTACCTCGGCGACAAAAGTCTCGCGGAAGCGCTCGCGTTCGGGTCCTGGTACATGATCCTGTCGCACGTCGCCGTTGTACGCACCCTGCTGCTTGGCAGCAACAACCCCAACATCCTCGAGGACGTCCTCGCCAGCGAGAAGAAGGGCTACCGTCCGAACAGCCGCAGCCCCGACACCACCCCCCTCCTCTTCGGCCTGCTCCGCCGAGAGCCCATCTCCCCCAACCGCCCCAAAGTCGTCTGGCAGTGGCAGCGCGGCCACAACAAAAGGCAGTGGATCAACCAGCTCTTGCGGACATACCGGGGCGGCTGCCCTCTTGACGTCGACGTTGACAGCAACTCCAACATCAACTACATGTACACCGTGGAGCGACACGACGCGGACGATGACCTGGAGGACCTGCGCGCCAAGACGAACCTCTCCGCGCTGGACTGGTCCCTGTTGTTGTCGCTGACTCTTTTGCTGCTGGGCGTGCCCTTCGTGCTGGCCTTTTCGACCGCCTTCTTCACGCCCCAGACCGGCCTGTCGTGCCGCTCCCTCACTTTTATTGTTTACTTTTGCATGCAAGTTGGCCAGGTCGCGCTGTTCGTGTGGGCGTATGCTGGTGCGAATGATGTGGCCCGGGTCGGGGATGGTGATGGTGGTGGTGATGGTGCTAGACGCAGACGGCGTGGTTTCCACCCGGTGGATTTCTTTCGTCGGGGTGGGTGGCTTGACGCGAACGGGTTTTATAACCCGACCTCGGTGAAGTGGCTGCTCACGGAGAACGAACGGAAGAAGACGGTATGGGAGGTCATCCGGTCCGGCGAGTTGTGGTCATTCCGCGCCGTGTCGAGTGGGGTTTTCTATTTCCTCGTCGTGCTATTCGGCCTCGGAGCCGTCTTTTCAGGTTTGGGTGGCTCACTAATGCAGATTATGGGTAAGTCGGTTCTTCTTCTTTGTTCCTCTCTCTTCTACCCATTAACCCATCTCGCAGGCGTGTACCGTACCGCCATGTGCTACATCAACGTCCAACATTGGCTGGCGCCAACCGACCGGAAGCCGATGGCAATCTTGTCGACCAATAGCGAGGAGATGATCAGGAACTCAGCCGGTGAGCAAAGCGCTTTTACTTTCAAAACCCTTTTATCTCGACCCATACAGCTCGGGAATCAGGATGGACTGGACAGCACGTAGCAAACGGGCTGACCATTACCAGTGCATTGGCCCCCATGCGCCATTACAACCATCGTCTTCGTGATTTGCGTGAGCTTCATCGGGTGTTGGTACCAGAGGCGGATGAGACATACTTTTACACAGCGTAAGCCCCTAATCCGAAGTCCACTATCGGGACGGCAACGTCGCTAACGCTGAAGCAGTGGTTCACAAGAGCGATATTCCCGAGTTCGACCGGCTTGACACCCGGCGTGCAAGGCGTCATTTTGAAACGTGACATCGGACATGAGGCACGCTACTAGAGATAAAGCCGATGCTTTTGTTTTCGGTTTTTTTAGGTTGCAATTACCCCGTCGAGACAGTGGCCGCCTGTCGTTGGAAATGAAGTATGGTGCTTTCTTAATGACTATGTCGCTTGGTTGGCAACAAGGAGCCAAGAACATGTACTGTATGCATTCGTTGTTACATGGAGGCACTGCATTGGGATGGATGCCTGGTGAATCCTTGGTGGGCACGGTCTTGGCCGTGGTGGGAAATCTCCGTCGGGGAACTAAAAAGGGGTTCCCAAAGAACGCCGACTCCGAAGTCCGAAGCTGAAACAAAGTTCAAGCACCACAGCGCGCCTTTTAACTTCCAGCTCATATTAATCACTACACATGACGAATGTTGCCTTGCTTTTGCAATTTCACTATGGCTCGTCTCTCTGACCTCCCCGTCGAGCTTGTCGAAGAAGTCGCCGCAGACCTCTGTGTCCATTGCACCCCAATCGACAGGCGATGCTGCTACAGCTCCAACTGCAATTGCGCAGAGATAGACCTACTTGACCTCGCACGCATCTCAGCCCTCGCCTCGCTCTGTTTGGCATCCCGTCACTTCAACGACATCGCCACACGGCACCTCTACCACCACGTTCATGGCCGGCGATGGTGGCTCCTTTCCCGCACACTCCTCGCCCGCAACGATCTTGCGCAGCTTATCAGGAGCATTCGCATTGGTTCCCACTTGTGCGTAAACGAAAGCGACTGCCCTCCCCAGGTAGCAGCTTATTATAAGTCGCAACGCATGATTTACCTGGACGCCCTGCCCGAAGACAAGCGACATGAAGCCATGTACCAACTGAGCGAGGACGGGCTGTACACGGGTAGCAACAACAACATCCAAGCCGATATCATATGCAGCCTGTGCCCGAACTTGGAAGGCTTGGAAGCTATCATAGATTATTTCGACGTCTTCCGCTTCTCCGCCCCCAATTCCATGCCGCTTCTACGCAGGATAGCACTCAGCCACGCCGACACGGAGCTCGGGATCGATCTGGAAAACGTAGCAGCTCTTTTCCGCGCCGCTCCCAACATCACCCATGCCGTCTTCCACATGGTCAACAGGTGCACCAAGCTGGACGACGTGACCCTTCCCAAACTGACCAGCCTCGAATTTCAATCCAGCACTTTTGATGAGCCGTCGCTGGTCAAGATCCTATCTGTCTGTCCAAATCTGGAAACGTTGCGCTACGAGATGGGCGGCGCGAGCGTCGGGTACGAGCAGTTTTCGATCGGAGAAGCCCAAGATGCCATTCTCGCCCACGCGCCCAACCTAAAGTCATTGTCCTTGGAGGCAGGCGATAATGATAACTGGGACGATGAATGGAATGCGGCCGATGCTGACGAGATGGGGAAGGTGCTAGAAAAGCGTGGGGTCCAGTTTGAGTTAAAGCCGTACGCTTGGTAAAGTATTACCATTAAGTCAGCACAGGTATGCTCATCATGTGGCGCCTAACTGAGGGGCGGGAGGATTAGGCTCTCGGGGAAAGGCGCAGAAAGATGGAGGAAGAAGGGACTTTGCAAATGTACAAGGAGAGTACCTAGGTACCTCCGCCCCCACCGTGGAGGGATTCGTTCACCATCCGCTACCTGGTCAGCGCACACATTATTGATCAATATGGCGAATAGAAGCGATCTTTCCCCTGATCATTCCTTTGCATGCAGTCATCTTTGTCCTGGAACAAGAGCTGGTACATAGCCTGAGCTGAAACGGCAGGTTGCCTACTAATACTCGTTGTTATACCCTCCTGCGCGCTGCTATCTAGGTAGGTATCTAATAACGGGTCATTTGAAGTCTTCGTAGGAAAGATAAATATCTAATTTCGAAGATGGCTCACGCTCGGGCACCAAGAGATGGGTACCTATTTTCAGACGAGGCCGTAGAAGTTCCCTGCATGCGGTGTTCCGAATCAGAATGCCGAAACGGCTCGTCTTGAGCCTCTGAAGATTAATATTTGCCGTGGCCCCTCCAACAGAATCTCGAATCACGTCCTCTGATGCCCCTCTTATCTGTTCAGCTTGAGCCGCACTCGTAAGCGGGCCATTCATCTCTCACGGTTTTACGTCTCATAACATTCCACGGGTGGCAGGTGGTGATTACCCATTATCAGATTGGACCAGGCAATCCAGGGATGGCCAGGCTGGTTGGTGGCTGAGGTCAGCGTCGTATTGGGTGGAGTTTGTGACCATTTGCTGGACTCATTTTGGCTGCTCGCTGCATGCATGCAGCATCTCCCGAGTCCCTTTTTCCGAGAAGCTTAACGCGGCCATCGCGGTACGCGCCTTATCCCGCCGATATCACCGTAGCATGCAGCCGAGGTGGCCGAAGGCCCACAAGGCTCTGCAAGATCCCTGTTTATCTCTTCTTCTCGACCGTCCTCGTTTGTCCGTACTACTCGGTGCTGTCTGCTATCTCCGCGGTGGCGCGGCCCACTTTCTGACGCACGAGAAAATGATCATTGTACACACACACTATGAGGATGATCCGGGCCTAGTACCCGCCAGTGTAGATGGAAGGCATTGAATACCAGGCCGTCTTGGGCGTCACCGATATCCTTGAGTCTGCTAGAAAAAGGCGAGGTTGTCCCAACCGCCAGCGCAACGGAATGTTTTTTCCCAATCAACTTCTTGAGCCTCTCAGCCGTTTGTAAGTCCAGCGACTTGGCCTTCTTTCATCAGCATTGTAATAACTTATTGTCAGCGGTGATAACCTTGTCTTCACCCTGGTAAATCCTCCCCGGTGGCTGCAGCGGCATACTTCCCCGTAATTGGTTGAGTCACGGAACGATTGGCTGTCGGCAGTGTGCTCATGCTTCCGTCTGCAGGCTCATGGCCGCTGCCGAGTCTGCATGATTCAAGACGGGCGAGTGAAGGTGACGCGGTCACCTAACAGGGCCGCCCATGGCTCCGCTCTCAGGCCGGTGTGCTGGTGCGCTGGTGCGTTGGTGCAAGTGAGCTCGGAGCAGGGCCTCCAGTCATACCTGTGAGAGGCTCCAAAACGGAAACCGGTTCCCGACGGGGGCCTGCTTGAACGTATTATGCCCTACCACCTACGACAATACCCAACTTGGAAGTCCAAGACAAAGCGTGAGGCCAGGGCTACCATTTCCATCCACGACACCCGGAAGTTTAACAGTACCGGGAGCTTACCGTGGCTGTCCACCCTTTGCCTAGAACGTGTTCCTTTTGTGACAGCCGTCGAACAAATTCTGCTGACCTTCGGAAATCTCGTGGTCTTTACGCAGGACCACAACTGCAAAGTCTTAGAGAGCCGAAGCCAGGCTCTGGCTGGTAACGTCACCCTCGGGACACCCTGTCCGTCATGAGGGAGACGTGGTGCTCGCTTGTCATGCAGCCCGACAAGGCTCCGTACATACGCACCTACACACGACGTACGCCACCCCCTGTCTCCGGGCTTCAGAACCTGCCGGACGAGATTTGGAAGCCGCCCATGGTGTTTTGTTTTGGTTACTGGCTCATTATTTTCTTGCGGGACAGGCCTTTTGATGATTGTATCACCTTCCATCATATACTTTCCCCAGACACAACTTCGGATTTCGTATGCTTGCAAAATTGAGAAGTATTCGACATCGTACTCACGGTAAGCACCTCGAGCAATCAGTAGTAGAATTTCACAGCCCAAACACGCGGCATACAAAAACTCAAGACGTTGAAAGATACTGTGAATATCAATTATAATTTCAGGAACCTAGGAACCTGGAACGAAGCGAAGTTGATGAGCATATCACACCCACAGCTAAGTCGATTAATTACCGCCCTGTCTCGCACCTTTAGAAAAAAAGGGAAAAAAAGAAAAGAAAAGAAAACTCTCCCATCACTTTAAAGCTTTGGAGTGGTACTGTTGTCTTGAGCTATTAAGAGATGCCCGCCAAAGAGCAGGATTCTCAAGCCAGGTATCCTGCAGCCAGCACGATTCCCACAGCGCTGGCGACCAGCGTCCTCCAGGACTGTCCCATCATGCTGTTTGCTGCGCCGGTAACGGGAGGAGGAGGCGAGACCGATAGGCCGATAATCTGTGTCACGATGCTCTCGTCAGCAACCATATACAGCAGCTTATTGTTATCAAGACCATCACAAGGGAACCAATGTATTGATGGCGCGGTAAGTAAAAGCACAATCTTACTCTGTCAATGGTATGCACCGCACCGTTGGTGAGAATGGCATCCCCGGCCAAGATGCGTGCGCCGCCCAGAGAGACTGCCCCTTTGTCATCGACCGAGATTACGACCTCTCCGCCGCCCAGGGTGGGATAAACTTGCTGGTCCTGGAGCAGTGGGGTGTACGCCAGATAGTCGACCAGGACGTGCTGTCTGACGATTGTGTTGAGTTGTTCCCGGGTGAAGGTCCTGTCCTTGAAGGCGTTGTCGTCGGGGGCAAGGATCGTGATGGGGCCGCTTCGCGCGTCTAGCTCGCTTAGGACGCCCGTCTGGTTGAGCGCGTCCAAGAAGTTGTCGATGCCAAGGAAGGGGAGCGTCGTGGAGGCGTTTTGGGGTAGTGTGGGGAGCCTGTTTTGCTTGGGTTAGCAAAAGCTGGGACTGGTGGAGATCAATGAACTAGAAGGGCTCAGGGGGGATCAGAGAGGAGACCGACCCGTTCGTGGGACGGATGACGCCCTTGTCAAAAGGAATGTCATCGCCCGTAACCCTAATGGTTGCTCCTAGACCGGAGAACACGACGGGTAATTCCGAAGAAACTGCGCGTTTCTCGACAATGCTCTGGTTGACTCCCGGTCCGAGGTTGACAAATTCCGGTTCGTTCACCAAGGTCACGAAAGCGGATCCGCGAGGAACCAGTTCGTCCCTATGTCTGACGAGCCTCGTGCCGTTACCCGCCGGCGGCGACCTCTTAGGGGGCGCCCGGGGTTGGGGGGCAGACCGGTTTACGCTGGCCAAGCGGGCCCGAATCTTTTTGAGATCTTCAGGCGTAGCGCGGCGGGCGAGCGTTTCATTGTTAGCCACTAGAGCGGCGTCCGTGGGAGCGTATATAATAAGGTTTGAGCCCGCCTCGACAGAGGGATCTCCCCGAATTAGGGCTGCATACTCAGAAAAACCGTTGTCCTCGAGTACGGTAACGAGAGTTTGTCCACTGGCCAGAGCGGCAAAGACGGCGACAAAGCCGATGAGGTGTTGTCCGAGCATGGCTGTGGTATGAACAAGCAAAGCAAATAGATTGGGGTTAAGAGCAAAGTAAAAAAGAAAACGAGAATGGGAAAAGGACAGAGGATAGTCTACGAACGGGTGTTAGGGGAGTTTTATCCGGGGCTCTACAAGAGAAGTCCGGCCGGCGCGTCTGAGCAAGCTCCCAGAGCCTCAATCTCGGTTCAATATTTTCCTCTCGTTTCGGGTATTCGGCATCTAGCACAACAGCCCGACGAGGCTCTCTCGGTGATTGTGGGAGCGAAGCATCCAGTAGGAGATTTGTAACACCTGCCGAATGTGACGGACCTCCAGGGTCAAAGCCGAAGATGATAGACGAACTTTCTGGGCCGTCTCAAACGTCCGTCTGCATAAACGACGACCATGAGCCACAAGATTTGTATGACTTTGTATGGGTTGGATCGAACATGGTGGAATTGCATGGAGAAATGATCTTCTGTGGGCTGTTCGAACCGAGTCGGCGACTCTACGAGATGGCCGCTCCAATCAAGATCCCTCGTAGACCCCTTGATGCAGAGCTGTCGTGCAACATCGGGCATGCTGCAACCGTAGTATCCCTTTCAGCTGGAAGCAATGAAGTGTGTGTGGTTAGCAAACTCACAATAAATTGAGGAGCTGAGCAGCAAGCTTTCTTGGCATTAATGCCCATCGATGGCTGGCATTCCATATTAGTAAATGCGGTCGAGTCAGGAATTTACACAGCAGGTTCCGTGGCATCTACCGCCATCGTCTGGTCCCAATCTGGCTTCCGTTTGGTCACCGTTGAGCCCCAGCGGAGTTGCAAGAGACGGAACGTAATCTCCATCGTTACATAGTGCATAGAATCATGGACAGAGTTGAGGGGATTGGTTTGCGGCGAGCCCAAGGCTGTCGATGTGGCTCTCGGTGCGGTATGACTCGCTCAGTCCTTGGATCTCTGTACCTTTGCTCAGGGTGCCGTCTCTGAGTCGTCCGTGTTCTCTCCTCGAAGGACCTCTTAAGCTCTCCTCCTGTGCTCCCAAACACCGCAAGCTCGCTCCCCACGTCAAAATCTCAACCCCAGGTACCTACGCTCGCGGGCCAACCGACTCCCGTCGTCAACTACCAATAGCGCCTAATATCAGGTAAAGAGAGAGAGAACGCTGACAAGCTCAAAAACATGTCCGACGTCTATACTCCACCACCAGACACGTCTTATTTCCTTGTAACCTCCTTTTGGATGCCCAGCAACATCGGAGACAGATGGGCTGTGTCATTTACGGGTAACAGCTCCACCGTTGTGGCAGCAGCGCTCTCCATCGTGGTTACCGTCTCCTTTCTCTGTCTCTGGAACTTTATCACGTTCATCGCCGTGCTTGGGGTTCCAAAGGCTACACGTCACAGATATGTCGCCGTG
Organism: Chaetomium olivaceum; assembly: GCA_039881045.1. Classification (NCBI taxonomy): domain Eukaryota; kingdom Fungi; phylum Ascomycota; class Sordariomycetes; order Sordariales; family Chaetomiaceae; genus Chaetomium; species Chaetomium olivaceum. Next base: position 324,816 of record JAYWVB010000030.1, on the reverse strand, counting down.
GTCACCATCTGGAACTCCAACGACCCCTGGTTTGCCTTCAAGGAGCTGCTGCACTACACATATCGCCAGGCTGCCCAAGCTAGGATTAACAAGAAATGGACCGACATTTGGTATGGGCTCCTCTTCTGTCTCTTGGCTCTGGCTGTATTCGGGACCAGCATCGCCATGGGGATCGTCGCCCCGTCGCTAGTCCAGATAGGCAACGTTGCCCCTGTGCGGCCGAGCACCGTATTTTACCCGACCACGCCGGTGTCCAACGCTGACCAACTGCGTGACTTTGGGCTGCGTGCGCCCTCTGTCATGCGCGCCCTAGGCAGCATCGAGGCCGCTGCCGTCACGCTCCGAGAGAAGGTCACAATCAAGGAGAACCAGGACTACGATACCCAGGCAAACGGCGAGCGCAACGTAGGCCTCGATTACGAATACTCGTTGTCTGGGGTAGACCTGGGCATTTCCGGGGGCTCGGACCTCAGTCTGGTGGTGAAGGGCCACTGCATGACCGAATACGGCTGGAGCATAGAACCCCCCGACGAGGACAGCGCAAACGCGATCGACGAATACTATCTTTGGAACGACCCCTCTATGTATCGGTCGGTCGCACTTAACAGATTTGACACTGGGCGTGCCCCTTTCGCCGCCTTCATCAACCACCCAGACGCCTTGACCCAATTGGTGGCCGGCGACGACATCTTGTATATGGTCCTAGTCCACTCTGCCTGGCGGTCAAGTATCACCCACGGTGACGACCCCTGGTATGTCAATCCCCTCTTTTCTAACCCCTAACTCCCACACAACTTTACAGAGGTCTTCTCGGCATGCTGCGCACGAAAAGGTCACATTTTCTGATATTATCTTATAAAGGTATGCCACGGAGCCGCGGAATCCGCCGGACGAAGACTCCCGATTTAACGCGGCGTTCCGGATGAAGCGCCGGCGGCCGGTCCTCTCCTGCGGGGAAAAGAACAGCTGGACCTACGCCGGTCAAACAGTTGCCTCGGTCGTCGACCTGAAAAACATCCCCGGTATCAAAATCCCTCTGGTGCTGCTCGAGATCCTCGAGACCACACTCAGCGGCGGGCCCATGGTGGTCCGTCTCGGCAATGCGAGCGGCGACTCGGCGCTCAGGTCGCGCACCACGAGTCCCAACGGCGTCATTGACGCCGGTTCTTCCAGCATGTTTACCGACATGGAGCGACTCATCCTGGCCAGCTACGCGGCAACCAGGAACATCTTCACCGACGCTGTCATGTTCGGACAGCCCGATAACTATGGCAACCTCGTCAAGGGCCCGGACGGACAGCCGAGAGAAGGTGCGGGCAATTTTGTCGTCCAGAGCCCGGACATCCAGACATTTTCATTGACCGGCATCGTCGTCCTCTTGGTCATCCTAGCTGCGCTGATCTTGCTCAACTGCTTGACGTCGTTGTTGATTCACTTCAACCACCAGCCCACCGTCGCCGCCGCCGCCGCGGGGGACAAAAGGGCTAGTACTATGGATGGCACTGGCACGGGTGATGGAATCAGCACTATTCCTGGTAACGACGCCAACACGCCGCCCGCCGGGCCACCCAAGATGGCTAGTACCACCGTGTCCCAGGTTATCGGTAATAAGCAGACACCCAGCGATAAGTGGAATCGATTCCACGTCTTGTCCGCTAATCAGCTCTTCCGCTGCGTGTACGAACCTGAGGAAGGCCGCGTGCCACGGGAGAACTGGAGCTGTGACAGCTCTGACCTCACCCACTACGCAACGGACGAAGAGCCGTTCGCCCTGTACACTTGCGAAAGCTCCAAGTGCATGGGGCACATTCGCAAAAAGATTGAGATGACGAACGAGACTAACCAAAATACCGGTCATGAAGCCGTGTTTGGGGGACGGGATGCGGAGGAAAAGTGAACACTGTGAACTTGGTGGTGCCCGACGATGTTGCGATTGTTTATTGTTTCTGTCATTCCCCCTTTTCTACTTTCCAGCAGGTCAAAATAGGGATGGAATAGCTTACCTCGGTATCTTACTGAGTGTGAAAGGCAGGCCGAGCTTCTTTTTTTCTTCTAAGTGTTGATTGATAGGGACCTAAGTACAGTACCTTTAATTCAATTCCAAAATATGTGGCAGGTCGATTGACAACCCCCACGGTCTGAGTTCCGTCCCCCTTGGCCAAACAATAAATCTCAGTCACAGCTTTGCAATGCATTGATGCCCGTCAACAGCCACCCCCGCAGTAATTCTTACATTGTCCCGCCCGCTCTCGGCCAATTCTCGTGGCTGGACGATGCGATTTCAATGGCAACTTGCCGCCAAGAGCGCTAAGATTCGTCATCTCATCGCGCAATGTCGCCAGAACTGACGCCGCCGATCATCAACAAAGAGCGTCTATAAAACTGGCATTGAAGCTGAACTCTCTCTGTTAAGTTTGCCGACTATTCAACACCACTTTCTTTCGGGTATATCTACCGTCTCGCCACCTAACAATATTGTCAACATCAAGCTTGGTCAACATACCTTCCCCTCATCTTGCTGTGACCTCCGAAATCCCTCCCCCAAAAACCACTTCAGCCACAACACCACCACCAACCACACCGTCAAAATGTCCCGCGCCCTCCGCCTCACCACCCTCCCGACCCGCCGCCTAACCAACCTCACCACCCGCACCACCACCCCCTTCACCACCCGCCTCTTCTCCACCACCCGCCCCCGCCCCTCCAACGACACCCTCCCCGTCCGCGTCTCCGGCACCGGCACCGGCACAGTGCAGCACCTCTCGGTCCCGGGCAAGGCCTACACCTTCACAGCCGACACCTACCCGCTGCTCGGCGGCGGCGACTCGGCGCCCTCCCCCGTCGTCTACTCGCTCGCCAGCCTGAGCTCCTGCAACCAGGTGACGGGCCACGTGGTGGCGCGGGACCACGGGATCACGCTGGGGAAATGGGAGGTGGAGGTGGAGGCGGACCTACCGACGGCGGTGCTGGTGAAGGGCGCGGCGGAGGGGAATCCGAATTGGGAGGCGGTGCGGCTGCGGGTGAGGGTGCAGACGGATGCGCAGGGGGAGAAGTGGGAGAGGTTTGTGAGCGAGGTGGAGAGGAGGTGTCCGATTACGAGGTTGTTTAAGCTGAGTGGGGTGAATTGGGATAGTGAGTGGGTGAAGGAGGATTTGTGAGGGGTGAGAGGGAGGAGGGTTGGATGGGGACGATGGGGCTGGGTTGGGTTGAGTTAAGTTGGGTGCTTTCATGTTGTTTCTGAGTTGCCCTCATCAATCCTCGAAAAATGCCAAGCTCGAGTCTTGATCTCGGTGATAAGCCCGGGTGCATCAGCTCCGTCTTGGCCTCCAAATTCGTATGATCCTGCAGTTGGAGAGTGGTTCGTTCGGCCCTTCACGGCCGTCCACCAAAAGTCAGTGCAAAGGCGTGAATCACTCCACTCCGTTGAGGGCATCGATCGCCCAAACCCCTTGATTAATACCAGACTGTATCGTCCCCAGAAACACCTCCAACATCTCAAGCCAGAACAAACCACCATCACAAACGCGCCACGTCCAATTCTACCCATTCTGCCATTTCCCCCATCCCCAAAGCCCAACCCCAACCCAAATAACCAAACAAACCAAAACACAAACCCCCACAAAAATGGCGCCCCTCCTCCGCTACAACTTCGCCCCCACGCTCAACGGCCTCATCGCCTCGCTCCCATCCCACAGCACGCCCTGGATCATCCCCGACGCCACCATCGACTTCACCGCGCTCTACGCCGAATTCGACACCTTTATCATGGGCCGCAAGACCTACGAGACTTTTCTTGCGATGCCCCCCGGTGAAAACCCTCTGGCCGGCCGGCCGCGGGAGAGCGTGGTTGTTTTTACGAGGGATGAGGGTAGGCGGAAGGAGTGGGGGGGGGAGGTGACTGTTGTGGGGGAGGGGGTTGTGGAGTGCGTTAGGAGGTTGAAGGAGAAAGGGGATGCGGATGGGGATGGGGAGGGAAAGAGGAAGGATATCTGGTTGATGGGTGGTGGAGAGCTGGCGGGCTTGTTGATGCGCGCTGGGCTGGTGGATGTGGTTGAGGCGGCGGTTATGCCGGTGGTGGTGGGGCAGGGGGTGAAAATGTTTGGGGAGGGGGGCGGAGAGGGGGATAAGGGGGAGGAGGGCTGGAAGTTGGTATTGGAAAAGGCCGAGGCGCTGAAGTCGGGCATTTTGATGACGCGGTATCGGGTTGTTTATGATTGAGAACCAAAAATGTGTATCCAAAAACTTATCGGGTTGGTCTATCTTCTAACGCCAAAATGACACGCTATGCTCCGCTCCTCATGCTGCTCCCCTCATACCCGATCCATCTCAAAACCGGCCGAGTCGCTCTCCGTCTGCGGCTGCTGCTTCTCGGCATCGGTGGCGGCTTGTGCGGGGACAAACGAGTGCGACATCTGGGGGAAGAAAATGCCGGGCGCAAACACGGCCAGCAACAGGCACGCGATCAGCACCATGAACGACTCCAGCACGACGAATGACGGCTCATCCTGCATGATGTGGTTGCCCCAGCCTCCGGCCATCTCGGCAATACGGTAGACGCAGCGGATCAACAGAGTGGCGTAGGCGAACCCGATCGCCCACACAAACATGCGGAACTTCTTGGTCACCCACAGCGCGGCCCCTTCCTGATACTCGGCCGCGACGTTCCCACTCTTGAAGTACCGACCGACCCGAAACAGATAGTCGCCAGCCACGACACCAAAGGTCATGAGCACAAGCACTTGCAGGACGATGCCTGCCATGATGGTACGGTTGCCATGCTGCAGGAGCTGGTAGCTGTCCCTTCCGGCGGACGCAGCAATGCCACCGCCAATAGCTTGGATGACGAGACAGGAGATGTCGGCCGGGACGAAGAACAAGGGGTACACGCGCGGGGCGACGCGGCTGAAGGACCGGTTGAGCGCGATGACCGCGTGTTTCAGGGTGAGATACAGTCCGACGCAGACGAGGGTGGGGCCGAGGATGATGGCGACGATTTGTAGCTTGAAGGCGCCACCGTTCCAAGGGTTGGTAGCGAGGAGGACACGGCCGATGTAGCCTGCGGCGGTTAGAACGGAGGCTATCTAAGGAAGGGGAGGGTTTTGGTGGGCGTACCGGCAAACTCCAAGATGCATCCTGCTCCCACGGCGATAGAATACCCCCATGTCCGTTTCCACACGCCAATGGAGATGGTGATCAACGCCGCCAAAGCATATCCGATGGCGAGGAAGATGTTGACACCTTCATTGGGGAAGTAGCCGAGAGTGGTGAACTGGACGGGGCAGTAAGGAGACGGTTCCGTGCATGTTTCGTAGCTGGGACGGAACCCGGCGGGGAGGTCGTGTTTTGACATGGCGTCTGTGATCCGAAATCAGGACTGAAATCGGCAGTTTGTGTGTGGATCGTGGCCTGTGAACGACTCGTCGTCTCTGTTGGGACTCGGACCAGTTGGTGTTGTGTTGTTGTTGGGAGGGGGAGGGGGGATGCTTCGGTTTCGGTGGTGAGTCAAAAAGCTCCGCGGCCCGGTTCCCGATCAGAAGGTCGAGAGAATGAATCACGAATCACAAATACGGGGAGAGGGATTATCTCATTAAAAGATTCAACGAAAGACTGAGTTAGGTAGTGAACTGGAATGCCAGCACAAACACGCAAGAAATAGAAACGACATCTGACAACAAAAAGAAAAAGGAAAAGAAAAGGCCGACGATGGTGCCATCTTTGACTGAACGGGCTCAACAGGTCAACTCGGATGGATCGGGCTGTGCAAAAGAAGTCAAATTATTCAGCGTTGCAATCCGTTGTCGCTAGGAACTTTTGATGCGAAAGCGAAGACAGAAACGGTCCGTCGTGGGATTTCGTGGGTGAATCTCAGCCATTGAGCGAGCCACCTGGGCTCGGTTACTGTTATCTCCGGGGGTTGCCCAGGCTTGCCATGCTATCAGTTGAGATGAGCGATCCAGGCGCTCGGTTTTGTTGCGAACGCGATTGCAAACACGGTGGGGTGCAGTCACAGGGCTGTAAGCGATACTGTGTGATTCGCTGCAAACTTCGGTTGGCACCGAGTACGATTAGAGAAACCCTAAGGGTGTTAATTAAGACGCCAAGCCAGAATTTTCGCACCAAAAACCCCACAAACAATTGCTTCCAGACGGTTTCCAGAACTCCCACCCGAGACATCGAGCAGCGCAGGCAGTCAACGGCAAACTGGCACGGCAACCCGATAGCCGCCACAACCCAATCCTGGAGCGCCAAACCCGCGAATACTCGATACCTTACACTGACAATCATTCGGGACGAATCCTCGATCAAATCGGGTAATCGGGCGACTCGGGTTGGTCGCACAACCGAAACATCGGTGAACCAGCTTTTGGCCCATCGAGGAACGCACATGGCGACCACGAACCGAGTGTGGTGATCAGTGCAAGACAAAATAAATGTGGCATGCCATGCAGGGATTTGCCGATCTTTTGATTGTCCAACCATCATCCCCGTCGCCTGCCAGATTGCAGATTGCCGAGTCGCCCTCCCGCCGACCGAACCCGCGTTTTCCGCCTTCCGCTTTCCGCTTCCGCCCATCGGACGAACCGAAAACCGGTCTCGATCTGAGGTGGCGCTCCCCGAAACTGACCTGGAAACCACGTGTACATACTGTGGATGTACCTTATCATCTGATGTACATACCTAATGTGCGTACATGTCTCCTGCGTGTCCCAAAGCCACCTCACCGCACGTCAGTGCTCTTCCCTTAGTACCTGTCCCTCTCCCAGAAACCCGGGGTAGGTCTGTGCGAGTGTACTTTGCCTGTGGGCCAGTTCCCCCACGGTCTCCCAGTCCTCCACTGGAGTTGTGGGTGATCTCCCGAGTGGAAATGCCTTTTCGGGGCTACTGTGTTTCTCCGGACTAGCTGCCGCATTCGTTGTGGTTATGGCACCCCCAAAACGCACTACCGTTGGCCCGAGGTTGATATGGGAGGCATGGCGGTCCAAGGATATCCTTGACTAAGGCTAACCGCGTGGCAGCCCACACCACACCTGTGCCTTGGGCCGCAATCGTTCACCACCTGCATCCACGCTCCGGCCCGTTGCTACACTTGCTTCCGTTCGTGGCCGGAGATTTACAGCCAATCACCTCGGCCCAGGCCTTGAAGCAGGAGCCGATCTCCCCCTCTCATGATGTCGGATCTCGTGCCGCCATCCGACTCACCGGTCTCGGCTTCTTCCGTCCAGCAGGCCACCGAGACGCCCACACCCCCCGCATTTCTCGAGGAAGCCCTGCCAAAACCCCCCCTACAGCAACCCCCGGGGTACGCTAGTATTGGGCGCCGGGCACATAAGAAGAGCCGCACGGGCTGCTCGACATGCAAATCCAGAAAGATAAAGGTGTGCCTCTGCTCACTTTTGTTACCTTTTACCGCCCCACTACTCCCATGGCTAACGCCACGTAGTGTGATGAGAGGCACCCGGCATGTCTCAACTGCATATCCCACCAGGCGTAGAATGCCCCTTTCTCAAACCCGGCGCGGGCAATAACGCCCCAGCCCGCGCCTCCAAACCCAAACCTGACTCCCCCGTCTCGACCGCCAGCACCTCAACGTCCCACCGTAATCCAGCTATGAGCCTCCCAGAAGGCGGAGAGCTACCGCTCCTCGAACTGGAACTACTCCATAATTTCACCACCAAGACATACACCACCCTCACTGCCGATTCCAGCGTGTGGGAGTTTTGGCGAGATGACGTCGTCCAGCTGGGCCTGACCTGCGACTACATCATGCGGGCCGTCTTGGCCGTCAGCGCTCTCCACCTGGCTTACCACCGGCCGGACCGTCGTGATTTCTACGTTGAGGAGGGCATCATCCTGCACCAAAAGGCCGCCCGCTCGGCGATGCGCGTCATGGCGGCGGGGGACAAAATCGACAAGGACCAGGCCGCCAGCCTCTTCCTGTTCAGCATGCTGACCATGTTCTTCGGTATATTCTGTTTCCCCTACCACAGCCAACCTATAAATCAACTAACCATGCATCACAGCCCTCGCCTCTCCCCGGCGCTCCAACCCCGACGGCACCTTCTTCATCGGCGAGTCCGGCTTCCCCGACTGGGCCTTCCTCCTCTCCGGCGGCAAGTCCATCATGGACGTGCTCGGCGAAGCCGGCCTCGACACCGTGGCCAGCCCCTTTTTAGTCTACGGCCGCCGCCGCTGGCACGCCCAGCGCGCTCTACTCGAAGCCACGACGGCGGCCACCGCAACAACACCCACCACCGACGACCCGCACCACCAACAACACCACCACCCATCCACCTCCTCCCCCCCACCAAACCCGCGCTCCCCCATCATGCTCGCCCCGCTCCGCGCGCGCATCCAAGCCACCATCACCGACCCCTCCCTGCTCAAAACCTACGCCCACGCGCTCGACGAGCTCGAGCTGGCCCTGGTCGTGCGCCAGGACGCCCGGCGCCGCGCGACGTGCTGGACGCCATGGTGTGGCTGTGGGTCATGTCGGACGAGTTCGTGCCGCTGCTGCGCGTGCCGACGCAGGAAGCCGTGGCCATCTTTGCGCATTTCTGCGTGCTGCTCAAGCATCACGAGAGTCATTGGTGGCTGCAGGGCTGGGGGGATCATATTATGGTGAGGGCGAGGGAGATTTTGGATGAGGAGCATCGCGACTGGATTGAGTGGCCTATGAGGGAGATGGGGTGGATGGAGGGGGTTGAGAGGTGAGGGGGTGAAGAAGAGTAGGGGATATGGTTGTAGGAAGGATGTATGTATGTACTCGCGAACCCATGGCTGGGAACCTCCGTGTCCAACTTCCACCTACCTACCCATGACTTCCACATTTTCTGGGCTAGTTAGTGAGGGCCATGTAGTCCAGCTACACCGCCGTGAACTCGCTCTCGGCTTCAGAATACTGTGGGACTTTTAAACATATTAGAAAGAAAATAAGAAATATTTTCTTAAAAATCAATAATGATACTAACCCCACCGCGACCTCCGTCTCGTGGCCATCTTCAACGCGGTGACAACATCCGTATCGACGACGAGTCACTCGTTTTTCTAGCGACGCTCCCACAAAGGTTTAACATGCATGGGCACCTGATATCGCTAAATCCATCAAACCAGATCTACGGGCGTCAAACTACCGCAGCCTCAGCGGGTCTTTCACTGCGGGCTCTCAAGGACCCCTTGACCTTTGTCAGCATGTCCCAGTGCGATTTCGGCTTGCTGGGTCAATGCGATCGACTCTAGATGGAAAGACACTTCTAGCGCCTTTCTCAGCAGCTTCTCACTGCTCCTTGTCCAGCTATCCGTCTTTGTCCTGGTACTTGTAGAACTCCATTGCGCTTGCAATGGCGTGTCTCTAGGACATATTTCAGGAAGAAGTTTGGTCAATGGGAAGTTGAATAGGGGTCACAGCTGTTGGACTTTGGGGGGGCCATCACTGACTTTGGCCATGGTCAGTCGCCACGGGGTGAGTCTGTCGCCAAGGGGTGCGAGAGCGAAGGGGTTTATTTTATCGGAAGGCCTTGGGAGTTAGTTGATGGTGGGTCTTGCTCTTTATGATACCTTGGCTATTTATTACGAGTCCCCCTAATTTGACTACCCCAACCGCCTTTTTTGACTACCCCGCTATTTTAGGAAGGCGGTCAGAGGATTCTGCCGGCAGAACCAGCAGAATCCTCGTTAGCCAGAGCCAACGGTGAATATTCGCGCGACGACGCCTCACTGTCGCCGCGCCATTCCGCGATGCCATTAAATGGATAAACAGAGTAATTCTACATGTGATCACGAATTTTAATACACTCTCTGCAGCCCAATCGCTTAGAACTGTATGAGCTGCTCGCCAGGAGCAAGGCGTTCCTGACGCCCACGCCCGCGCCCGTGACAGCCTGCTGCTCCCCCACGGGGTTCGGTAGCATCGCCGGCCATCGATACAGTTCTTTGGGACTCTTGCTGCAGCTGATATGGCGTAGCAGGCTCTATCGCAGGACGGGGGCCATTGCTGATGCCTCTGCCGGACCCTTGCGCCTGTCTCCTGCCCTTTCCCCGTGTTCCTCTCGTCCTAATCCCTCTAGCCGGCATGTGTACCCCCTGTTGAGCGGGTTCGTCCTCTCCCTCGCGCTCCTAATGCGAGGGTTGGCGCCGACAGGCAGCAGCAGCTTGTCGGACGTTATTCTGGCTTCTCAGAGGCGTCTCTGCCTGCCTGCCCGCTCAGCATCCTGCCTGCTTTGCTCTCGTTGAAGGCGCTGCGAGTAACGGAGCTCGCCACGCGCGGTGACTTCGGGGGGCATGTTGACGTGTCCATTGGTCGGCCGGCCGCGGGGAACGCTTAGGAGAGGGTCAAGGATGCCGAGATATCGATCATCAGCAGCCTATAGAGGTGTTAGCAGAAGAGTTCTGAGGCGGATTTGAGGCGGGTGAAGGCAAAACGTACGCGATCGCGAGTTAGATGCCAGTGAGGGTCAGCCATCGTGAAATCAAGCGCTTGGTTCTGTAGCAGCAGCTCGTATATCTTGTGGGAGCAAGGTAATCCAAACTGCTTGCTAAACTGTCTGGTACAGGGGCGGAGAGGGTTAGCGTTGCCGGGATTGCTCTTAAGGGCCTTGATGACAATCTCTCGTTGCTGGATAACCAAACTAACTGCCTTTCTGCTAAGCTTTGCCCTCATATTTCCAAGCCAGAGATGCTTTTGATGATCACGAACCATCCGTACAGCTTCCTCAGCCTCTCGCGCCTTAAAAGCTCTCTTATAGTCGGTCACGAGCTGCTTAATCCGCTGCGCGAGGAAGAGGAGGTCCGCGAACGTGTTGCGGAGATAGCTTTTGATCTCCTTGTGACTGGCCTCCGTTCGAGATGTGACTTTGACGCCGAAGTTTCGATATTGCCGCGTGAAGCAGGTCGCCCACTGGTGTCGGAAGGGCAAATAGATCGTCTGTAGGTAGGAAATGATGGCATCCTGTTGACTGAAGTCCTCAAGAATCTTGACCCAGCTGCAACAAAGTCGTCAGGGGTTGCGGCGTAACAGAGATGCTTCTAAAGCTCCAGAAGCCGGTGGGACTGTTCTCGACCTTTGTAGGCAGGCTACCTAGTGTAATAGACTGATCTTCACGCCCAGCAGCAGCCACGAGGTCCCGGAAGATGGGATCAACGTGATCATTAGTTTCTTCAACCTCTTCCACTTCCTCACAGGGCTGTTGATCGGTTACCCAGACCCAACGCTTCTTAACCTCGAAAATGACATTCTTGTTGATATGCCAAAGGCAAATCTGTTGCTGAACGTCCCCCTAGACGTTGTTCAAAGCACTCTTTAGTGCCTTCTCGAAGTCCGTGACCACGACGTACGGGCGATCTGCTCCGATTTTAGTTCTCAGGTCCTCTAGCCGTTCGAGAGCCCAGGTGTACGCCGGTTCGTCCTCCTTGTTGATCACGCCAAAGGCGATATTGAAGGTCGAGTGGGTATTCGAAACGCCAGTGACATTGAGGAAGGGCATCTTAAAACGGTTGGTTTTGTAGGTATTGTCTAAGGAAACGACCTGGGGATGAAGGCGCTACATCTCCTCGCACCAAGGATATGTCCAAAGAATGCCAGTGACGTGCCCGTCAAACTGACGCACGTAATGCTTGACCCCATGCTCCTCGAAGAGCTTGATCAGTGCTTGAGTTGGTGTGTAGCCTCCGAGAGCCTCGTCTCGGGCGCGAATACCCTCGTTCTCGATGTCTCGGCGACTCCAGGGCTGATCCGGGTACTTGGCTTGCATATAGGAAGCGATATCTCGGGTCGAGGACGTTGTTGTTCGTGTAAGATGCCGGATTTCGTCTCGCTGCTTAGCGGAGAACTTCCTGTGTGCTGGATGGGCTGCAGCGTCGAGAGAGGGCTCGTGATTGTGACGATCGATGATGGTGTCGAAGGCCCAGCGGCCGGGCGTCCAGCTAGGAGGCCCATTCTTGACCCAGCGCGTTGCCCGTCCTACCCACTCGCAATCGGTCTTCCGTGAGGTCGCTGCTCGCTCTCCTGAGCTCTGTGAGAGAGGATTCTAGCCTCCTTGGTCGCACACGAGATCATAGCGGCGGGCAGCGCCCTTCTTGTCCCAGTGAGTGCGTCGCTTGACAATCGCGTATCCCTGCTGCTTTGCCTGCTTGTTGACGTCCTCTAGAAGCTCCTCAGAGGTGGAATAGCCGTCCGGCCGACCGACAGGCGCGTTTAAAGACATCGCAGTATCGCTATTGCCGAATTTCTATTGTAGTTTTTCAGGGCGTTACTTGGCTTTTGGGTGGCTAAGTGATGGCGCGCTACTAACAGCCCTAAGTTATTTGTTTCCCGGGTGGCGGGGCTGGCGGCACAGGAATTTCACCGCCTTCCTAAAATAGCGGGGTAGTCAAAAAAGGCGGTTGGGGTAGTCAAAATTAGGGGGACTCTTTATTACCTTTGTAGTTTTAATATTCTGGGATTTGTTATCGCTGTCGTTGAAGTTAATTATTGACTTTATTGTTGTCCGCCACACTCTGACAGTTCCGGTCCAGGCAGCAAACACAGAGATATCCCCAGATCTAGCGTTTTACTGGTACCATGTTTAAGATTATGAACGATCTTATAGATAGATATAGTAAGCCATTTTGTATCACAGGCTTTTGATATTGGAGGTTTCACTGCGCAGAGAAAGGGACTGCATATGCATTCCAGCAGCCCCTTGCTTTTGATACCTTTACGGGTATGATCCTTTCACGAGTATGATCAGCTTCCAATTACTATAGCTGTGTCATAATCAGCCTGAATTTGCATCATTCTCTTGTTATTTTTAAACTTTTCATAGCTTCCTCTCATGGCCAGAATTCCAACTCGGAATTGTGTATTGTGGACCAACCCCGCATGACGTTGGGTTTGGGAAGATCCCCTTCCCCTATTGGTGTTCAGAAAAACTCTAACTAGCCGGTAGCAGATCGAGGCCCGAGTAGAAATAGAGACCGTGCCTTAGCAAGACTCATGCTGTAGGTAAAAGGGGAGGCCCGGACAATCTTCCGAGCTGACACGTGGGATAGTCTGGTACTCTTACACACGTATCAACATATCATCACAGTCAAGAGATCACCGCCGGTTTGGTACGCGATGTTGTACCACTGCAGGACATCATGTCCTAATTCCATACTTATCCTATCCATATCTCTTCCCCATAACACCAACGTCGCCAAATCCAAACACCGAGTCCATCAGGCCGATATTAACGATTACTTGTTGTACAGTCGTACCGTACCAGGTAATAGCACGGCCTGCCGTGTAGTCTTGAAAAGCTGAATCCAACCTCGCTGCCAGTATGATCTGCTCTATCCGGCCGGCCATCAAACGTAAAACTTAAGACAAAATCCCAATAATGCCGGTCCGGTCCTGTCCGTCCCGGGCCCGTCCTACATTTTCCTCCTCCCCCCCCATTGCTCCTACCCTCTATCTTTCCGATCCCTGTTGTTGTCCGGCAAGGAGAATAACCCACTACCAAAAACGGCCGATGAGCCCCCGCCCCATCCAAAACGCCATACCAAGTCTATACCCATCCACCCACCCACACCCACGCTTAAAGTGAAAGTGAAGAAGCACCCCTCACAAATACCCAAAATCCGACCCGAAAGAAATCTTGCTCGCTCCCAAAAACACGCCCACAAAGAAAAACACCATCAACAACGCAATCACCACCGCCGTGATAGCCGCGGCCTCCACATCCCACCGTCTCCGCCTCCGCTGCTGCCGATGCCTCCTCCGCGGGAGCAGCAGCGCCCGGACCTCTCTGTCCCTTGCACTCCCGCGCCCCAACCGGTCCCTGACCCCAACATTCCGCAGCACACTATGCGCCGTCGACCCCGACCCATCCGAGAACCGCCGCCGCCGCCTTCTTCCGGACGGCAAAGGCCCGTCCAGATCCACATCGGTGTCCACGCCCAGCTGGTCAAAGTCGTCCAGCAGTCCGTCATCATCATCATCATGATCATCACCATGATCATGTCCCTCCACAACAACGGCAGCCGCCGAGCCGGTGTTGCAACCCTCCCGGGCGAGGGGATCGAACTGACCCCTCATGGGCAGGCGGTTGCCGAGGCGCATGCTGTCGGCCATGGTGTGGGCCATGACGGAGGAGGCGTTCAGGGCGGGCTTGACGTCCTTGAGGTAGCGGACGACGCGGGCCGGCATGCCGAAGGCGACGCTCATGGGCGGGACGTCATGCTTGACGAGGGAGCAGGCACCGATGACGGCGCCGTCGCCTATTGTTACACCGCCTCTGTTGGTTGGCGCGGCTGGGGTTAGTGGTTTCGTTCGTTAAGGTATGTATGAGGCTTATTCCGGGGCGGCCGACTGAGGTAGCACAGGGTGGGTGGGGACGGTGAGAAAAAGGGGGACGGGGTTGCGGAGAATAAAATGGGGGCTGAAATGCGGCATGGGTACGGTTTCCTGTTCGCCCTCCTCCCGGGGTTTCGGAGCGACATGGATGAGTGAATGCAGGCTGGCTTACAGAATGGTGACGTTGGCACCAATCCAGACGTCGTTGCCGATGGTGACTGGTTGGCCGATGCTGTGCCTCTGGAGGCGCTCGTCCAGGCGCACGGGATCTGTTTTTTCCGTTTAGCCGTTGCCCTTCCCGCGGGATTTTCCAGGGTGTTGGGAAGCGTGTAAGTGGCACGGTATCAGCCTGCAGGCTGACATGTCCGAAGCCACGGGAACAGCACCCGAGGAGACGGGCTCGGCCAGCACGCTGGCATGTTCTGTTCGGGGGAAAACTCACGAGTAACGCCGATAATGCAACAATTTGAGCCGATGTTGCAGCCCTCGCCAATGACCACGTCGGCTACGGGCGTGTCCATGATCATGCAGTTTCGGTTGATGAAGGTGGAACCGCCAACATGCAAGCGGAGGCCATAATCGACATACACGGGCGGCTTGATAAAGGGGGTCTTGGCCTTGAGGGCCGGGTTGGCAAAGGTCTGATCATGGGTTACGGCCAATACGCTGTCCTCAGTGCGGTCACGGTCTGGGCGGACGATGCTGCAAAGGTGTTAGCAAAACAAAAAAGGGGTGAGCCGGATCCGTCTCCGGGCACCGGGTGAGGCTCGACTCACTCAAGCCACTTCTGGCTCCGCTCCTCCGGGTCTGCGTCGTCCGGAGTGGTGTTGAACTCTCGGCATGCTCGTGCACACCGATTCCGTGCAGCGCGAAAGTCGGAGTTGCCAGCCGGGAAGACGACTTCGGGAAAGTAGGTGGCCTCGTCAGGGGTGCTCGCAATGGTCGAGTCGCTGCTCATGGCGGCGGCGGTTGTCGGTCAGTGACCGAAAGAGAAACGTCGAGGTGATGAGCAATGCTCGCGTGTCGACCCTCGGAGTCGTCGGTTCGTGAATTTATGGCCGTTTTGATCGGAGAAAAAAACCAGGCCAAGAAGGATTAAGACGTATGTAATATAATGCGCCAGGGGGGAGGGGTGCCGGTAGTTCCCAGAAAGTTGGCAGGGTCCGAGTCGCAGGCGCTGACAGTGCCCAGCGTTTGGGCAGTTTGGACGTTCGTGTCACGGTTGAACGGGGGTTTGTTCCAGATCACACAACGCCGGAAGATGCCCGACTGGTGGTATCCAGGTGTTCCCTGGCAGCCGTGCCGGTAGAGGGGCCGAATGGATGGACAGACGGGGAGAAGAAGGATGCGGGCGGGCCGGTGTCAGCTGTGAGGTGTTGAGTCCTCGAGGTGCGGTCGACGTGCTCTTGGGTAGGCTGATGGGTAGGGGCGTTGCTCATAGTAGTGGTTTTATCGTCGACTGGGGGTCCGGGAAACGAGCTGACGGGCTGGGCTGTGTGGTGTGTGTGTGTGGTGTGAGTGAGTGCGTGTATGTATGTGTGCGAACAGAGGTGAGCCGAAACGCGTTGGATTGGCCAGGCTGCGGTCTTAAACCCGGGTGTGAAGATCAGCAAATTGGCCCCCCCCCGCGCCTGTTTCTGTCAATCTTCCGCAGATTCTTCCCTCCCCTGTTTCCCTCAGCAGTCAGGTAATTTGATCCCACGGCCGATGACACGCATGTGTTCGGGTTGCGGCGCGCACACCATGTGTCGAGACTTCACTGGGCATTCCGGGGAGATTCTCCGCATATGTGGCTGCAAGATCGCCCCTGTCTGGGCTTGTCCCCGAGTGGATTCCCAGAGACAGTCTGCAAGCGAATTTTCGGGCCGTCGTCGTGTGACAGCCCCCCGGGGACGCCCCCTGGTCCCCTTCCGGGATGGGGTTGCTGCAGGTCGAGCTCGCACCATGTTTGGAGCCCTGCATGGAACAGGGCCCCAATGGTGGGGACGCGGGCGGTCCCTGTTGGCCTGCTTTCGAAAAGATGAGATGTGAGCGAGGCTTGCCAATGGACGATTCTGGCCCTCAGCCACCCCTCCTCGGCCGGTCTTCCTTCCTTGCTTCCCCAAACGAGGACACGCGGTCAGGCAATTGATTTGAAGGCCGCTGATGAACATGCCGAGGGACCTCGTTGCAGCTGAGACGGGACGGACGACGGTCCCGTCTCTCCCCGGGATTGCACGGGGTCCAGCCCAACACGATTTTGTTTCTTGCCAAGGATGATGTTCGTTGTGGAGGGCCAGGAGGGCACGGATTCAGCGGCTTCGAAGTGTGATTCCGCGGGGGGCCAATGCCCGTCAGCGCAGGGGTTAGGGGAAGCACGCTCCACCGGACCGGGCGATCCGCCTATTCCGGGGCCGAGGCGGATGCCTCCGCGGGCGCCTCGTTACTGGGGTTGTGCGACCGGCAACGGTGCAGATTGGCCGGCAGGTGGTCCCGGCGGCTTGTCGCCCAGGTCCTGGTACCGCTGATTACTCAATTCCAACTTTGCGTGACCCGCTGCCTCGTTGGGGCTGGTCGATTGTTTCTTGCTGCATGGACAGAGTTAGCTGGGTCGGAGGGTCGTCCCCAAATGCTTCCGCTTCCCCGGACCACATGGAGGCGGCGTCGCCCTCCTCCCACTCCCAAGTCCCTTAAAAGTGTCCCTCCGGGAGCCTCTGGCGTTCCGGCAGGCGGGCTCAGCTGTGCGGGTCTGCTTCGGCCGGGACGACCCCGCTGAAAGCAACGCAACGGGCATACCGTTGCCGACGGCATCCAAGCATGAGTTACCGAGGATCTGTTCGAAACCGAGTCTTGCTTTTTCGGGTTCCGCTTGCAGCACCTTTAACCTCGTTTTGACAACCGGTGAGCCCTCGCTCCTTTTTGGGGCGTTTTGGGGGTGCAACAGCCCGCTATTTTACTGGCCCACAAGCTGGAAGAAAAAACGCAACAATATTACAGGCGTTTGTCCACGCTGCGGTTGGTCTCACGAAGAGGGCAAAAGAATTCAGGATGCTGCGCAACAATAAGTTAGGCACCAATAATCGGCAGATCAACAACAAGCAGAAGCAAAGGGGGTTTTTGGGACGGCAGACCGTTGAAGTCGGACCACTGTCCTGTTCTGTGCCTGACACAGGTTTTTTTTTTTTTTTTTTGCAACCGCAAGCCCTGCCATCCTGCCGTCCTGATTCCGGCCGGGCTCACTACTGCAGTGTGCTCCGTCGCTGGCAGGGCAGGGCAGGGCCACAGCATCAGCGTGCGGCAGCACCCGATAGGCGAAGGGGGTCATCATCCGACTTGGTCGCAGCGGCGCACATCGGCGAAGGCATGCGGCATCTCGAATGCGATCCTGCGCGAATCACGAAAGCGCACGACGGGACGCGGACGATCATCCCACTGACCCGCCGCGCGCCGCGCGCCTTGCGTTGTCGGGTTTTCCCGCATCGTGGAATTGCCCTGGTCGATTTTGGCAGGCCGTGTTTTGCCAGGTCGGGGGGTTGCCAGGTTTGGGGAGCGTGGGGAGTTCTGAGGCGTGGGAGAGGACAGCGGTTTGATGGGTTTGTGGGGCCAACGTGGGATGCGAGGCGACCTGACCTGGCAGGAAAAGGGCGGTCACGGCGGCGGTCACGGCGGCTGCGGACTGCAACTGCAGCTGCAACTGCGACGCACGCAACTTGGGGCAACGCAACGCAACGTCAAGCGACTCGGACGATGCAGGGAATGGAATGGAGGGGGGGGGGGGGGGGGTGGACCGAGTGGACCATGGACGTTGCAACTTGAAACGGTAAGGTCGCCATCACTCCATCGGTTTTGTGCAGCGGGTAAAGAAATGTGAGCGATCGTTGAATGTCTGCAATCATGCCATGCAGTGCTGGAAAGCGGATCATTTGAGGTAAGGTACATACCTTATGGTGTGGTATGGTAACATGGTGCAGTCCAGACGGGCACGAGGGGGGTTGAGAGCAGGCAGATACCACGGTTTCTTGCAGACTCGCACTGGGTTGAATGCAGTTGAATGCAGTTGGCGGAGTTCTTTCCCGGCCCAAGAGTCAGGGAGTGAATGCGCATGACCGATTTACGGGTGCGAATGCAGGTCTCGCTCAAACCCGCAGAAAGCGCCGACCGGCGATCAGAGCTGAAAGGGGAGGAGCGATGGTTTACGGGCCTCGGATCCAGTAGTACCTAAGTGCAGTGCAGTGTAAGGTACTACTGAGTAGTACAGTACCTACCAGGTTCCAGGTTGGTACTGCACGTACGAGGGGGGAAGTTGTGACTTCCAAGTTCCCAGAAACTGCAGACTCTGCAGTTGAATGTGGAGAAAGTAATCTCCCACCGACTTTTGGCTTCTGTTTCACTTTGCGTTGCTTTGTCGTACTCGCCCGGAGTCGTCACCGAAAATCGATGGACATTTGAACAATCCCATCCCGGGACCGGCCGCTGGTCCCTGGTCGATAAACCAAGATGTTGGGACCTGGGACCTTGGCTTCTGGGGACTCGGCAATAACTAACTAGTGAACAAACTCTAATTTCCCCGAACTTGGAACACAGCCCTATTTCCGCCTCACATCGGACTCGGAGTGAATCCTCCAACCATTCCATTGGTAGGACTACACCATCGCGAGGGTCTGCTTGCTTCCAAGGCAATGAACCTCGTATCATGGCATGTCCCAACTAGCCAACCACTAGTTAGTCACTAGTTAGTTAGTCAATCAAATTTGGGCAGATCGTAAATATCATCCGGGTCTGTAATGCATGTTAGCCTCGTCGTTTCCGCCTTCCAAATCCCCAAACCGAACTTGACTTGTGTAAAAGAACCATATGAACTCACCCTTTCCATGTTCAACAATAAACCTCTTCACCTCCTGCACCCTTCTCTCCACCTCCCCCAGCAACCCCTTGACATCCAACCCTTCAACCTCTCCTCCTCCACCGCCCTCAACGCCTTGCCCACCAAATCAAACCGGCTCACCCCATTCACCAGCATCATATCAAACGGCGTGGTCGTGCTCCCCTCCTCCCTATACCCGGCCACCGCCATCCTCCCAACCCCTTCCTCCTTCCGCCCAAACAACAAGCCCTGCAGCTCGGCCGCATACCCATGATAATTGAACAGCACGGGCCGGTCCCGCGTGAACAGCGCCTCGAACGCCTCTGCGCTGAGCGCGTGCGGGTGGCGGGACTCGGGCGCGAGGATCATCAGATCGGTGACGTTGACGACGCGCACGCGTAGGGCGGGGCAGAGCGCGCGGAGCAGCTCGGCCGCTTTGACGGTCTCGAAGGTGACTTCGACGCCGATGCCTGTGAGGACCACGTCGGGTTCGGCTGGCGGGGTGTTGTTGGGTGGGGTTGGCGTGGAGGCAAAGTGCCAGATGGAGGCGCCGAGGCGGCAGTGCTCGGCGGCTTCGGAGGGGGAGAGATACACGGCGGTGGGCTGCTTGGAGCCGATGACGAGGTTGGTCTTGTTGCGGGATTTGAGGCAGTGGTGGATTGTGGAGAGGAAGCAGTTCGCGTCGGGGTAGGTAGACCTAGTGGGGGGGTCAGTTAGGCAAGGGGTATGGGGTGATGGAGTGAAGAGGGAAGACATACTCTGGCTGCTTCAGGCTTGATGTTGAGCACCGCCCCGATAAACGACGGGTTCTGGTGCGAGAAGCCGTTGTGCTCCTGGCGGGCCCACGTGCTTGTCTCGATGTAGTTGATGGACGGCAGATCACCACGCCACTTCACCTCGCGGGCGATCTTAACAAACTTGGAGTACTGCACCATCATGGTGTGCACGATACCCAGGAAAGACTCGTAGCTGGGGAAGATAGCAGTGCGGCCCGTCAGGGTGTACCCCTGCATAAAGCCCTGGCAGTTGTGCTCTGACAGCACCTCGATCACCCGCCCGCCGTTGGCCCGCGAGTACTGATCCCACTGGAAGTTGCGCTGCGTGTGGTCGAGGAGCGCATCCAGCTTGTTGCTTTCGAGCTCGTCGGGCGAGAAGAGGCGGATCGTCTTGGGGTTCTCCTGAAAGACCTTGTCGAGGAGCTTGCCCGTGATTTTCATGCAGCTCTGGCTTGTGCCCTTCTCGACGCAGAACTGTTGCCAGTCGACTGCTTTCAAGCCGATGTACGGGTCATATGTCGCCTTGTGCTGACCAAGTTTCTTCTCGTTTGTGCGAGGCATCACATCAAGCACAGTTTCCGTAGGCTTCCCATCTTTGATAAGCTCGCCGATCTTGTAGCTTGACAGCCAGTCGTCGAGTGCCTTGAGTTGCTCCTTGTCGCTGCTGGCCTTGGGCAGGGGAACTTGGTGGGCGTGGAATGAGCCCTCGATGATCTTGCCTTCGACCTCCTTCGGCCCCGTCCACCCCTGATATGTGTTAGTCATGCAGTATCCAGTCGACCGACATGGGGAGGATTCTTGCCTTGGGCGTCCGCAATACCAGCATCGGCCATCGAGGCTTAGCAATCGGCTCTCCAGACCGTGCCGCCTGCTGAATCTTCTTGATTTCGGAAACTGCCCATTCCAGACCATTCTGCAGCTCATCGTCAATGTTGTCTAAGTTCTCGACAATGAGAACCTGGTATCCGTAGCCGCTAAACAGGGACACAATTTCCTTGTCATCCATGCAACCGAAGATGGTACGTTCGCTGATCTTGAAGCCATTGGCGTGTAAGATTGGTATAACGGCGCCTGACTCGCGCGGGTCGAGGTACTTGATGGCGTGCCATGCTCTGGGAGTTCCGTGTCAATACCGCATATGCCGGCGGGAAGTTAGAAACTCACGTTGCCGTTGGCCCCGTTTCAGCTTCACCATCTCCAACAACGCAAGTCACGATGAGGTCGGGGTTATCCATGACAGCGCCAAATGACACGGCCAGTGCATACCCCAGCTCCCCACCTTCGTGAATAGCGCCGGGAGTTTCAGCATTGATATGGCTGCAAAGCATTAGCCGCGAGTTCCACGAGTGGAATATGCTGCGACCTACCTTGGAAACCCACCCGGTACCGAGAACCTTGTAATGAGATTCCTCAGGCCCTCAGCATTGCAGCCATACTCGCCGGGATAAAACCTCTCCAATGAGCCCTCTAACCACAGAGCGGCCAGGGCAGCAGGCGCACCATGGCCCGGGCCAACAACATAGATCATGTCGAGGTCGTGGTTGCGGATGAGCAGGTTAAGGTGAGACCACACTAGGATAAGGCCAGGACATGTTCCCCAATGGCCTGTGTATATGTGTTAGGTTTCTAGCGTGAAGGGAAAGGGGGCATATAAGTGGAAATTGGATGAGATGTGACATACCCAAGAGCCGTGGCTTGATGTGATCGGGCTTGAGCTCGGACTCGAGGAGGACATTGTCCCTAAGAAAGATCATTGCTGGCCTTGTCAGTTGTAAGTGCGTGTAAGGGGGGTAACCGAGGGGTTGTTACCAGCAGCAATGTACTCGGCTGCTCGTTGGAAGCCGCGGAGGGATTGCCGTACATCGTCGGAAAGGGGCTTCTGCTTGAGCTGCACGGAAAGCTCTAGGACGCTGTCGGGGAGGTGGGAAGGGAGGGGAGGGGGGTTTGCGACGGGGATCTGATTGCTCGGCATTGTGGACTTTTAACTCGGACCTTTTCTTTCTTTTATTGCTTCAAGACAGAGATGCCAAAGTGATGGCCGGTGACAAGTATGAGTAGACGATAAACCGTTGTGATGAACAACTGTATCAAACAGGCGTGGGGGTTCCCGGAGCAAGTTTAGCACCGGCAAAGTAGGTATGACGTCGTTGACAGCTGCCCCACATGCCCGGACGGTCGCCCGGTTTTTGGTGCCGGTCTCCGGTTTTGCCCCACATCTCCGTGGCACCGGCCGGCAAAGATCCGGCTTCGGTCATTCAGGGGTTGTTGCTGGAATGTCAGGATATCGGGATGAGTTTCCAGAACGATGCGCGCAAAATACAGTAGCTCGCAACTCAATAACAACTAGACCGCCCTTTGTGTTGGCCCTACCCAACGCCCATTAGTCGCGTTCAGGCCCCCGAAGGCTTCCAGCCGTAGAACATCCTAATATCCTTGACTCGCTCCGGCTCCGCCTCCCGCTGCTTCAATATGAGGGCCTTGGCCCCCCGCTCACTTCGTCGACGCTCATTCCACATAACATAACCCCAGTTTTGAGGACATATTCTCCGTCAATAATGAGGTAAATCCCGTTCCATAACAGCACCCACCCAAGTGGCGGGTCGTTGAGCGGCACGGCGTCACCGGCAAATTCCATCACTTCCTTCCGCTGCTCAGCCTCATCCTGCGCATTGAGAGCCGCATTGCGCCGCTGTGCATGGACCGCCGCCATAAGGGTCCTCCTGATTGGGTCGTCTAAAAGGAGGCTGCGGCGAAGATATTTGCGGAGTTTGGCGAGAAGAGACGCGCGATCATCGGTTGCAAGATCAATTGTGGCACGAAGACCCCTTGAAACGGTGCCGTCCATGAAATCTGTTGCTGTTGATAACTTCGGGTTAATATCCATAAAACTAGCCCGTAATGGCAAATGGAGCAACTCACCTTCACGCTGGGTACATGCAAAGACCGATCCTTCCTTGGCCTGGGCATGATTCCTGAAGTTGATTTTGGGGTTCGCAGCATGCAAAGCGTCTTGGACGTCACCAAAAGTCTGGTCGTATCTCTGCTTTGCGAATATATCGATGCATCCGATAGCTTCCGCTTCCCAAGGATAAAACAAGCCGAAGAAGTTGCTGTGGATCTCATTCAACAGCAGGACCTCTTCTTCTCCGTCTATATTTTTGCGACCGAAGAGATGGTAATACGTCTCATACCGATACAGGGCTCGAAAATCTGTATTTCTTCGCTTCTACGTAACGTGATGTTTTGCTCCTCTGCGGTTGGCGTCTCCACGGTTTCTTGGTCCTGTGCCGGTAACTCAGAAGCTGCCCGAGAAAGGTTCTGGAGCGCCCACGTGCTGTATTGGCGAGCTAGAGGTTTAATAACAGGCACGAATAATGGCGTCGCGGTTGCTGTGGTACTGTGCATGCATCATGGGCGAGGCCCGAACGAGCGTTTGAAGCGTGAGCAAGTCCGGTATACTGAAGAGAATATGGTCCCTGAGCTCGGCGGGCCAGTTCTCCAGCATAGAGCATGATTCAAGTCTGGGTTGAAAATGTTCGAGATGTTCGTTCAATTCCTTTTCTAGGTCTGACGGGTTGATCGAGGCGGTTGTTATCATCGGGTGGTGTTTCGATGGGATGACCGCCGACGGCCTCGGACTCCTCGTCGGACGCCATCGCATCGTGTGCCGATTGCACCATGTCCATGACAAACGGTCCGGCAAATTATTTGCAGGGTAGAATGGGGCTGGTTTTCACAGCGAGAGAGAGGGAGAATCGAACTGCAGACTCGGCGCGTCTGTTCCCGGGGACGGTCGCTTGCCGGCGCTTGCTGGGCTGCTGCAACAAAGCGGCACAGCCCACCCACGATAGTGTAATCTGTGAGCCCGAATTAATATACTTTGTGTATGATGCAGGTAATCTGAGATACGGAGGTTTCTGTTTCCGTTGGTCGCACACACCCGCTGGTTGCAACAACATCCGCCCCCCCACCACCCAGGCCCGCTCTAGGGCATAGCAGTGTACGAATAATAATAATAATAACAATGATGTTGATCTTAAGTGTTGAAACCCCAGCATAGGTAGGCACATTACCTACAGGTACATACGTAGTATATAATACTAGGGAGGTATCCAGTAACTACGACCGCCTACTTGGTTGAAGAAGACATAGAACTGCCAGGATGTATTTCCGAACCTATATCGCTGGGCGTTAACATTGAGCCGAGACCCGATGCCGTGTTCCAAGGTGGCGATATGTAGCCCATAGTCGGGAGACAGACAAAGCGTCGGATTTTCCCACGATGTCACAATATTCAAATCGGTCTTATTGCCTAACTAGAGACATAAATTCCCCAGGCCGCAGGCACCAGGCCGCAAACCCCCTCGTGACGGCCTGCCATCACGTAAACAGCGCGTCTATGCTTCGAGCGTCATGCCTGCAGACAACTTGAAGCCATAGCCAGACTATGCAGGTATCTAGCGGCGCCGGCGCCGGTTTTCCCGCAGCCATACCCTGTATTTCGTCACCACAACGTGCTGGGTGACGTAGAACCGCGCCTTTCCTTCCCGGTCAAGATCGTAGAACTTCACAGTCGAGTGATCTCTGCGGTCAGATCGGCTCGAATGGCCACTGTTACTATTTGAGAAGTCAATACCGACATCACTACAAGCGGCAAACAGTGGGTGTGAGCTTTACAAGACGATGGCCGCCGCACAGTTCGCAAGACCTTTGTTATGCGGATCGAGTTCGATGAAGTCCAGGACTTTGCCCTCGAGATATCGGCGGTACCCGTCGTCGTCGGGCACTTGATCGCTGAAACGGATACGGATGTTCGAGCGAGGCATGGTGATTTGAGGAGGAGATTATGGGTAGCAGTAATAGCTCGTCAGGAGTTCAGAGACTGAGACGTTTGTGTAGAAACGGGGACGACTTGGAAATGGCGAAGATGGCGAAGATGGCGGGTTGTGTTTGGTTAGAAGCAAGAGGCGTGATGTTATTCGGCTGGAAGCCTTCATTATATCTTCGTCCCTCACTCGACGAGCCGCAGCCTTTGGCGTCCTCGTCGACCGTGCTTTCCAGGATATTTTTGGACGTGTGGCTCCTCACTCGGGTGACCCCGAGCGAGTAGGGGGTCTGAAACTGAGAATGAGACATGACACTTCTCGCAACCTTCTCTGGCAGCCAGTTGGAGGAAGATTCCGGGCTAACAGGGTCGCAACGAAACGGAATGTTCAAACCGCGGCCCTTGTCCGCAACCTCACCCAATACCCCCACTGGTCCAGTTGAATGTGGTTTTCAAACTTGCAAGGGGGCGCAAGTTGAAGGAAGATTCCGGGCCAACATGGTCGAGATAAAACGGCATGTGCAAGCGGCAACCCCGTCGGCAGCCTCGCTCAAAACGATCACCAGCTCGGCTGGTGGGGGGGGGGGGGGGTGGTTCTCAAACGTCCAAGGTGGCGTAAGTTGGTCGGATAGGGGCCACAAGCCCAGACGCATCAAGATGATGACCTTGGTAGGTATCTCGTAGGTACGAAGTTTGACACGCTCCCTATACCAAGATACCTAGGTAGGTAGGGACATGCATAGCAGCCCGGCCAGTGCTGCCCCACATCGCCGTCCCCGAGGCGGCGAGGCCCTCGGCCCCCAATGCTAAAAATATAAGCAGATAGTGGGGAGCGCCAGGGCAGGCCGGGGTTGATTGAGCCTCCCCAATCGCCGTCTGAGAGCGCTGAGACTCGCTTTGCCGTGCTTGTGTCACCGTCCTGATCTGAATCTTGGACGCCGCAGTGCTGTGATCAGACGCCGCTTCCGTTTGGGGCCCGTTTGTGGGCCGTTTGTGGGCAAGGCTCCGTGTGGCTGGGTATTGTGGAGCTCTACAGATTTGGCCTGCTGTCCGTTTTAGCCCCCATTCATCACTGTTATGGATTCATCCGCCCCGCGAATTCTTCCTGCTTTCCGTTATTTGCTCTCCTCCTGTCGTACCCTCTCCCCAAATTCCCCCATTGAGTCCTCTGGGTTTTATTATTGGGCTTATTTGAACTAAGTTCGTCACGACGACATCTTGTTCTCTTTCTCTCTCGTCACTCTCCAACTCCATCTCTCTCCCATCTCCCTCCCTATCTCCGTCCCCATGGACTCTCCTCCCAAAACACCACCCAGCTGCGATCCTGAGGACGAGGTCGACTTTCGCTTCGAGGCACATGGCACTCCGTGCGAATGGGGCGAGTCGTATCGCCCAGGTGGCTACCACCCTGTGATCCTGGGCGATGTGCTCGGGGGTCGCTATCGCGTCGTCCGGAAGCTTGGCCAAGGATCCTTCTCTACCGCCTGGCTAGTGGCCGATATGAGCTTAAACTGCTTCGCCGCCTTGAAGGTTTCTGTCGCTGGCTTGGCCAAGAAGGAAGCCAGTGCCATCGACAAAAGCCTGGCTGTCTATCGAACCCTGCCGCAGACCGCGAATCGCCATGTCGTTGGATTACGCGACTCATTCGACGTGCGCGGGCCTAATGGCCGGCATGCTTGTCTTGTTATGGATCCGATGGGCCCTCATATCAGCACCTTGCTCAACCGATCCGAGTTTGAGGACCAGGCCTTGGACCCCTTGGACCGCCGGCCACGCTTCCCCAAGACGCTCACCCACCGAATCCTGCGCGATGCCCTCCTCGGACTCCGCACCCTCCATCAACACGGTATCGTACACAGCGACCTGCATCCTGGCAACATCTTGGCCACCATTCCCCCGCTCGGCGAGCCTTTCGGCCCTGACCCCTCCGTGCTGCAAAAGGTCCAACAGCTTCCAAGCGAGGGGCATGCGCTGATCCGACGCGATGGCAAGACCGACCTCTGGGCGCCGCCGTATCTCTTGGAAGCCGCACCGCTGAAGGACCTGGTGACGTTCGAGCTCGATCCGGTCGTCAAGCTCGCCGACCTCGGCGCCTCATTCCTGGAGCGCCATCCGCCCGCCACCATCGTCACGCCAGTGGCGCTCCGCGCGCCCGAATCTATCCTACGCAACGCCCAGATTCCATTGGGTAAGGGAATCGACATCTGGGCATTCGGCTGCCTCGTCTTTGAGTTGGTGACGGGTCGCAATCTTTTTGTCGGGCTCGAGGGGCTGGACGGCGACGAGGCGTCGGACGAGGGGATCAACGACGAGCACCTGATCCAGCTCTCCGAGGTGTTGGGGCCGTTGCCCGCGCAATTAGCCTCGCACTGGCGGCGCCGCGATCGGTACTACGACGCGGACGGGAAGCGGTTGGAAGCCACCATCAACCATGGTAGCGCTGGAGATGACGGAGACGGTATGGACCATGACGGTGTCGATGGTGATGATTTTATTGATCTTGATGACGGAGACGACGGTGACGATGGCAATGATGGTCAAGCCCAGAGGGAGGCCATCCCAGATTCGCCCATGGATGACATGAGTGAATCTTCAGATTTCTGGCTCGCCAACGTGCGCGAATTTTTGCCTCTGGAAGACCAGCTGCGGGACCTCAAACCGGAGGACATGGACGATGCTGAAATGGACGAGGTCGCGCGGCTGCTGCGGTGGATCTTGGAATACGATGTTTCAAAGCGTCCTTCGGCAGAGGCCATCCTCGCGCATCCGTGGTTTAGTTCATCTTAGACTTCATATTTGAGAGCAGGTTGTTAGATGACAAGGAAAGAGGCCGGAGGTGCCAGGGGCGACAAAGATAGGAAGCGGGTGCTGGGAGCAACTAATCGTCATGACATTTACCGCTGCGCCACCGTCCCACTCATCACGCTCGTCCCAACGCACCCCTCTGATGTTAAGGAAGCATCGTGAAGCCTTGGTGTCATCGTTTTCCCCAACCTGTCGGCCTCGTTTCCTTTCCGCCTACCCGGTTTTTTCAGATGCTCGCGTCAGTCGTCGATGAGTCGTCTCTTCCCAGCGTTGTTTTGTATAACAAATCCGGTCAGATCTGGCTCTGAAAGGGTTTAGCAGAGGTATCGTGGCTAATAATTAGGGTGGAAGGCTTGGTAAAGCCAAAGGTTCACAACAAGTGTTTCACAATACTTACGAAGTTATTTCCAAGCACTATAATATATTGCTTACTAGGGAACTCCTAGAGAGAGAGAACAGGCCCCGAAATACACACCTAACCGCAACCTGGTCCTCTCCGTGATGTTACCACTACACCACAAGCCAAATTTTCTGGTTTTGTTGCAATGACCGAGCACAAACCTAACTAAAGTCCCAAGAATGGCCACCACCTTAAACGCGACACAACCTCCCATTCTGCGTCTGCACCCCCATCTCCCCATCCCTCACCTCCCATCCCTCACTCCCCACCGCCGTCGTCGCATAAAACACCTCTCTAGGGTCCCACTTCCTCTTCACCTCCAACAACCGCTCATAATGCACCCCATAAAACGCCTCCCTCCACATCGGCTCATCCACATTCGCCTCATTCAAATACGCCCCACCGCCCTCGCTCTCGGGCGCAATCTCCCTCAACGGCGCAATCACCTCCCGCCTCAAATCCTCCGACGCCGCCCGCACCTCCTCCACGCTCGGATCCGTCACCCCGGCCGGCAGCTGCCCCGACAAGATCAAAAAAACACACCACCTCCCGCCAGGCTGAGTTTACCGCATTATCAGCATTCGCTCGGTTCCGCGGCGCCTGGTGATATCCCAGAAGCACGCGCCCGGCCTCGGCATGCCGACGCAGCACGGCAAAAGTCGCGTTGAAGAGCGCCGGGTCCTCCCAGTTGCGGCGCGGGAGGAGACGGTTCCCCGGGACGGAGATGCGCCCCGCGGCGTTGAGGCGGACGTCGCTGCCCCAGGTGGCGTCCCAGGCGGCGTAGAAGGACGGGTGGAGGGTGGTGTTTGGGGTGACGGGGATCTTCAGGGCGTCGAGGCGGGTGAAGAGCGGGGCGGTGAGGTCGGCGAAGGAGGCGAGGGTGTGGTTGGGGGCGAAGAAGGGGGTCATGGTGAAGTTGTGGTTGCCGTTCTCGTCGCTGAAGAGGGTGAACCAGGAGTAGGTGCCCGCGTCGGTGAAGGGGATGAAGAGCGAGAAGTAGGTGTACATGGCCTCCCAGAAGGCGTCGGCGCTGACGGTCGGGGAGGTGTTGATGGTGAAGGTGGAGGTGACCAGGGGAGTTTGGGGTGCACCCGGATGATGATGGAGGTGACCACGCCGAAGGTGCTACCGCCGCCGCCGCGGAGGGCCCAGTACAGGTCGGTGTTCTCCTCGGGCGAGGCCGTGATGAAGTGCCCGTCAGCTGTGACGACCTCCAGAGCCATGACGTGGTCGGCTGCCATTCCGTAGAGTCCGGACAGAGGTGTGTGTCCGCCACCCGCGACGTACCCGCCCGCATACCCGACACTCTGTACCAGCGAGGTTAGCCTGTGGTTTATGTCAACGGTTCGTGTCCCCACTCACTTCGCAAATACCTCCTAGAACGCTGACGTCGTTCCTGTCGGCCTCTGCATACACCTCACGCATAGTAACACCAGCGCCGACCTTCATTGCTGGCCCGGAGTATCCGGGGATCTCAAGATCAGGAAAGTACTCGAGGTTTTTTAGGTTGTGCGTCCAGATACTGAGAGCACCAGCTCCGCTACTCTTGCCGAGGTAGCAGTGTCCCGTATTCTTGATCACTAGCCGCAGGTTGGCATTACGCGCAAAGTTGATAGCCAACTGAATATGGCTCACGCTGCTGACATTCACAGCGTAGATGGGGAAGCCTCCCTGGGTGCAGTTGCCGCTGGGGGTCGTCCGTCACCATGCATGTTCTTCCCTGGTACAGCGGCCAAAAGATGGAGGTCGGGTCGTTTTCACTAAGAGGTATGAGTTTGTGCCATAAACGGCAAGATCGATTATCCTAGCCGACACTTACTGGAAATAAGGGCCGGCGAAGGAATCCCGCACGGCAGCACACTTTTCGGCATCGTAGACCCCAAGGTTTTCGTAACACGGAGCAGCAACCGGTACTGTCTTAATGAGAGCTTCGCCCAAGAGCTTGTCGAAAATTTGCCAGGTACTCTGAGATGGCCATTCTGTATCCCCCGGAAACACCTTACAAGCTGGCCTACTTGCACCCGGGTTTGTCTGAGTTCCGTCGTCAAATGCAAAGAGGGGGGCATCGTCTGAGACACCGGCCTCAGCAAGCAGGATTTCGAGTCCCTCCTTGGTCAAGGATTTGGTCTCGTACTCGAATAGAGGGTAGGCATGGTCGCTTGTGCCTTGCGCCGCGCCGAAAGAGAGAATAGAAGGGAGCGGAACCCAAGCAGATAAGTGACGGGAGCCATGGTAGGCAGCCTGGAATGTGTGTGGGAAACGCTTTGTTGAGGGGGTGAAGACAACGACCTCTCTGGTTTGATGACCGTCCCCTTCAGATGCCGTCGCCCAGTCCGGCTTCCCCTCACAAGCGGGACATCAACGGGGTTCATGGGCCTATCATCAACGCGATCTGCATGGTTCTGCATGCTGACTGGGATGCAATGGATCGAGAACGCAAAGGCGACCATCATGTTTGCCGGGTAATAACACCGAACCAATTTTGCCAGGGTGAGAGATTGGAATTACGATTACCGACCGATTCGGGATCGCGGCTATGGATCCAAATCAGTTGGAGGTCACATCAACAGACACCGAGTTATGAGAATAAAAGCTCAGCAATGCGGAATAGGCACTTCTTTCCTCCTTCATCTTTATCCATTATTATTATTATTATCACTAGGCATCACATTAGCCACACCTCGATTAACCAGTTCCGAGTGCTACGCACTCTCATCCTTTGTTTGCGAGCTCTTGACCTAGTGATCACCGTGAATACGTGGCTGTTGGACTTCGCGAATAGATCCTCGGAATAGTCGCTCTTTTGCATCTCTCTCAAGATTAGTACGCTCGTAGATCGTAGAGTCGTTATCAGATGATTGTAGTATATTCCTGAGACAGTTACACAGAGATTTCCGTAATTATATTTCAGGGCCCTGCCCAGGTTCTACCACTCCTTAATCTACTACCTGTCCAATGTACCAGCCATCTTCGGGTTTCCCTCTAGTGGTTCCAGCTCAATTTCAATAAGGGATATAAAACAATAAAAAAATATAAAAGAAAAGCAAAAATTACCAACCGAACCAACAAACGCCGAGCAACTCCCCAGTGCCAGCACTGTTTTGCCGATATCCAACGACTAACCCTCTCCGATCTTGCTCCTGGAAACTAACCTCGCCCCGCTTGGGCCAGTGGTCAAAATGTCATCTTGTGTACCCTCCTGGCTGCTGTATTGGACCGGGCTGTAGTGAGAGACCGCGACCTGCTGACCGCCTTGAAGATGGCTTCTCTGGCTGTAGAATGCCGATGGTCCTATTCATGCTGCTTGTTGATAGACTCTGTTGTTGTTCCTGTCCTTGTAGTACCAGTCGCCTCTGCTGTCTTGATTCCAGTCTATGCTAAGGTACTGGACGACTTCTTAGGCTGGGGGTTGTCAGATACCCGGTTGCCTTGCTTGTCCTTGTAGTACCAGTCGCCTTTGCTGTCTTGTTTCCAGTTGACTTTGAACCCTATCTTCACGTTGGACATCATTCCGGACAGGTCAGCGGCCGGGTCTGAGCCGCCCCTCGTAGTGCCGCCAAAATGTCCGCCGTCGGAATAAGCTCCACCACCGCGACCCCCACCATGGCCTCCACCGTAGCCTGCACCGCCGCCTGGGCAGGACAACCTGACACACTGGAACTTTGGGTCTGGATGACTCGCCCTCCCTGCACGGCTGCTGCAAACCTGCAATTGGAGCATATTTCCGGGTTCTTATCCCAAAGACTGCAATCTGTGGGATAAGCGCGCGGCCGCTGCTAGTTAGTGGAAGATAGCCATGCTGTGTAACTCTGATTTTGTCCGGGTTATCGTCATGAAGGCTGTTGTTGTATGCCTCAAAGTCAAAGCAAGCCCCGTCTTCAGTGTGTCTGGTTCAGCCTGTCCCCAGCGGGGCCAGGACCCGGCAAAGAGGATCAAGCTCATGTGGGCGGCGGCCCGGTCTGTCGGGTCCCAACCTCGGGTCGTTGAAATCCGGGCACAAGGTCCCGAAGGATCGGGACCAGTCTCGTCTGAATCGTGGGCTGTTTTCATCTAATACCTAGGCCCTTGGGAATTCAAGCTACAGATGATCCTACCAAAAGAATTGGCCCCCACAGCCGGGCCTCTCGGGCTCCAGTGAGGTGGTTCTGCTTCCATGGCAGAAAAAAGGCCCAGAGACACTAACAGTTTAACGGACGGTGAGCCAGTACTTTTGGTAGCTTCTTCCGTAGTAGCCACTGGAATTACGAGGCCGGTGAAGTCCAAGGTAATACCATACCTCACTTAATACGGGGTAGTTATTGAGAGAAGTTTCATGCCTTGTATTTAGTTATTTGATCGGTCGTAGGATTAGGAGTTCAATTCAGGTTTCTTGAATGAATTCTTCGTTTTGTGGCGTTTACAGGGGGCCCTGATGATCACGATCACCCAACGAGCCTCGAGTTGATCATGGGACAATCACGACAATCACGCCCAAGCTTCATGTTCTGGTGGCAAAATTATGATCATTATCTGGACTCAGTTCGCCGGTCTATAAAAATGGAGTTAGACTTTCAATCGCGTTCCAATTCATAGCCCAGAGCACCGGGCACTCGCTGGATTAGGTACCCATGTACATGTACCTACCTGGTAACCAAACCCAGTCAGTGGCTGAACCATCCCAACCCAATTCCTCTCGAAACTGTGTCACACTAACTAGTTAATTAAAACTGGTTCACACTGGCCACGTTTTGTAGAATTTTGACCGTTGACGACCGCGCGCCAATTCCTGCAAGATGGCGTCGCAATCCCACGATCTCAGTCGTAATTATCCCCCTCTTTTACGCCTTCCCTCGTCTGTTCGGCGCCGCATATACTTGTTTCTCCGCGTGGCGAGCTGGAACGGACTTCCCTTCCTATTTGACCTCGACGGCCCCTTCCCACCGACCCACCAGGTCACATTCTATGGCCTGCTGCTTTCTTGCCGAACCGTCTACAACGAGGCATCGGCATTGCTATTTTCGTCCAACAGATTCGTCATCCACTACAGGAACAAGCGGTCGCTGCAGCCGCTGCGGAATCTCACGCCCCCGTCGCTTGCATCTCTGACCAGCCTCAAGATAGTGCTCAACCAAACCTCCTGCCACCACCGGTGGTTAGCGGAGGCGAGAGGTAAATGCTACACTAAAGGGGCGGGCGCTAAGGAGTACTGTCGGAGCGGCCACGAGGATCTGCACGACACTCCACTTCAGAGCTCCGACTTGTCAGCGACATTGATGCTTGATGAATGGCGTGGAACAGCCGTCTACTTGTCCTCGAACACCAAGCCAGGCGTCCTTCAGCTCTCATTGGTCTGTGATGTTGGCCAGAAAGAAGTCGAGGCAGCAGAACAGGCAGTTGCACCACTCCTTGTCCTCCCAAAGCTCAAGGACTGTCATGTTCGGCTTTGCAGCAGCCCGAATACCCAGCTGCGCCAAATCGCGCAGAATGCAGCACTGCAAGCCAGCCACAAGCTAGCCCCGGAGCCCGCGTCACAATCGTCGTGCACTAGCCTTCTCAATCTTCCACGGGAGCTACGCATTCGCATCCTCGAATACACTGACCTTGTGACTCCGTGGAAGGAGGTCATGTGGAACAGGCTGGAACAAGGGTATCAATATTTCTTTTTAGAATGTTCCGCATGGGATGGCGTGCCTTGTCTTCCTTTTCAACACCATGGATGCCAGTTTGATGGTTGCCACAAGCGAGGAAATATCAAAGACGGTCTTGTGGCGTGGGGCCATCACCAATCCATCGGCTGCTTCTGCAGCGTTCGGCACGCTGCCTTTTCATCCACCTGCAACCTGAAATGCTGGGCTCCGCCTACGCCTCTGTTTCTGATCTGTCGCGATCTTTGCGAGGATGCAAGATTCGTTTTCTTTTCCGCGAATCGATTCGTCGTCAGTGATTCCCTAGCATCGCCCAACCCCTGGATAGCTTTCGATTTTTGGCGCACCTTCAATTTCAAATCGCCAGAGCAGGGCGGTTACTCGGATGCAGAGGCGTACCGACAGGCGTACCGACAGGCGCAACCTCCGCGAGCGTACCCAGCCCACCGTTTTGCAGTGAGCCAGTTCTTGAGGGAGGTGGTCCCCGCCGACTGCTTGGGTTATCTCCGTTTCCTCGAACTGGTCTTTCCCCCATACAATCACGAGTGCTGGCCACATGAAGGGCACCCCGCTCTGCGGGACTGGATTGATACTCTCGATTGGGTCAAGGACAGGATCAACGCTCCCGGCATCATACTGCGCCTTACCATGGCCGGTTCGGTGACGTGGCCCCCTGAATATCCTGACCGCCGTGAAGAACTAACTCAGGCACAAGGAGACGCAGTGCTGGCCGGATACGACCGTATCCTGAAACCCCTGGCTCGTCTCGGCAAGCACGGCCTCACTCGGTTCTACGCAAATTTCGCATGGCCTTGGATGTGGTCTCACCGGGCGGAACAGAGGCTTTGGGACATGGATGACTACGGAGCCAACCTGTTGAACGAGCGCGCCGAGCGCCTCATCTTGGGGGACCAGCATGACCGGCCCCGTTGCAATGACAGATCAGAAGACAGCCCTTGGATGATGCACTTCGAGCCACTCGGCTAGCACCTTCGTCAGCCTTGAAAGGTGATGGTCCGCCATCAAGTTATCGAAACCGACATCCCTCATCATGTGCAATCCAGCGTTAAGAGGGTTTCGGGGCAGGCACAACAGCGCCGATAGGCCAGGAACACCGCGGCGTCCAATTGATTCATCCCGCCCAAGCGCACGGATTGGCTGTTTCACCATCGCCCTTCAACACTTCGTCCTACTCTGCTTTCCAGTTTACAGACGAGACGGGACGGGGAGAGAGGCGAACCAGCAAGCACCAAACGGTTGATGCTTGGCCGGTTCCGGCGTCGAAAGTATAAGATAATAGGAAAAACGGGGATTCCACACCGTATGTATGCCTTGTAAATATATAAACATTTGAGAAAATATAGTCTCTCATCCGGCTCCTCCTTGCACATTCACGGATTCTTGGATTTTGCATTGGCAGACACCTTTTCCGTGGTAGCCGCGGGGCTGCCCTCGCTTCTCACCACCTGCTGTGGGTGTCCCATCATGTACCCATAACCTCCGCAAATGGCCAAGGCGCCTCCGAGCGCCGCCCACCTGCGTGGCAGCCATGTTTTGTCAGTCAGGCAGCATGATGCCGGCTTTTTATGAGCATTCCACTCACGTTTTAGGGCTCCATTCTAGCCGCGACGTGGTGCCATCTGGCCGGTCCGGCTTGTACATGGCCGTTCGGACATTGCTGATACGGGGTGGGTGGGTCAGCGGGCGGGTACCACAGCGCCTGAGGCCCGATTTCCCCACGTTGGCGATGTTGGCTCGTAGCATTATTGTTATGGTGTGTTGAACAAGCTTGATCAGGTACGAGGGATTCGGGATTATCAAATGTTTGTAAATATTGTAATGCTCCTTGATAGTGGACAAACAGAAGAAGGGGAATAAATAAAGAGAGCGTTGTTTTAATGATGAGGTCATTGTAATAACTCGAATATCTCGATGGATGACGCAATAAGGCGAATGTACTTCCCAACCAACCTTGGTTTTCACCTCGTCAGCATGCCTTTACCTCGAGACATCTGAGCCCCTGACACCCTCCCTATCTAGGTACTGTACCTGCCTCACTAACACATTTGGCACGCTGGTGAGACCGGTGCTTGTCCAGCTGTTTCTTAAGCGTCCTTATATTTTGTCTCCATGTAGTTAGGCAGCTCGTTGAAAAGAGTCTCTATATGCGTCAGTCTTGATAGTCGCGTTGAGATGCCATGTTTGGCGGATATTGACATTTTATTCGGATAGCCGCCCATTACGGCTTGATACAACCAGCCAACTCAGGCTTCATGGTTGATCATGGACTGTTTCAACACTTCGTGACGGCCCGTCAATTGAGCAGTTTAACTATTGCTTGTTAACATCAATTTCAAACACCTCCACTACAGGGCCCAAGTGTTCCTGTGCAGCAAGAGCCAAACAGGCAGCCCGGATGCTAACGGCCTGCATGTCGGTGGTGTTTCCATCACTGGTCACTGCCGTCACACTGCACTGTCCTGTCACCTTGATTCAGCAGATACCTACATGACGGACGGGGTTGCAAGCCCCATGCTGTCTCTCAACGCATAGTTCGGTGGCTTAGGATGGTCCACCACGCCCGAAAACCAATGTGCCCCGTTGTCGACCAGAATTCCAGGGGCCAACCATGCAGCAGGAGGCCGTCACCTTGGTGGTCATGCTGCCGTTTGGCAGCGAGGTGTTGAAGAGCACCCGGCCGGAGGCAGCCCATGCGGTGGGCATCTGCGTCCCAGGGCACACTCCGATAGGGAGGAGGGCGTTTGGATTGCCGTGGAGGGCGGCACGGGACCGCGCGTCGGCACTGCAAGATACGCCAATGGGCTCTCTCGCCGAGAGATCGGTCATCTCTGCCTCCCACCGTACCCAACTGCGCCATGTCCTTGCAAGCGCGTCCCCGCTTACCACTCGCAATTAGTTATTTGGAAAACGCCGTGACACCGTCAAAACTGCCTCCGCGGATGGGAAAACTCCCGCGTCCTGTTGTCGGACCTGGGTTCCAGTTGGCTCGTCGTTCTTCTCGGTCTTGACCACATTCAAACTGCATCCACCCCGCTGTAGTCGTGGGGAAACAGCCAATATTGCCAGAAAGAAGAAGCTGTCATGTAACTGACCGACCCGTCTCGGGGTAGCCCCCTGAAGATGAAAAGTTTGCTCCTTCAGCACCTTGAGGGCGGCTTGGGATCCTGGAATCTGATACGCGCCAGAGCGGAACGGTTGAAGTCAAATTTACCTCTGTGGGGTATGAGACTCTCTTGGCGCCAATGGACACGCCGAGGCATTCTGGTGAGGCATTCTGCAGTCTGGGGCCCCGTCAAGAGTTCCACCTCCCAGCTCAAGCACCACACCGGTCCCCTCAAACCGCCCAAAGCCACCAGACACGGCGGATAAAGAAGAGGAATCTGCCATGGACATGACAAATTTCATCGCTGACACCTGGCAGTGCTCTCGGGCGTGGCAGTTCCCGGGCGCAAACTTGAACGGGGCAAGGTGGGCGAACTGCGATTGACCGTCGCGTAAGCATCCATTTTGAGTTTACTGCTTTGTGTTGTGTCGTGTGCTGAGCTGTCGACTCTGGCGTGTCTCGGTCGGTCTACCGCATGTGCGATCTGTCACCTGCCGACGCGTCACCGCTGTCGTCCAAGCATTGACGTCCACGATTCCATCCTCTGTTTGCGGAACAGTGGCCAGGTGGGCGCAAGGTGGAGGAGAGAGGTCGGAAGTCTTGACAGCGATTGATTGCTGGTGTCGGATCGTTGACATCATTCCTGTCATCGAAAACCAGGGCCATGCACCTTTTTTTCCTTCCCCAAATTCGAACCGAAACGGGAATTCGTGCAGGTTTGGGGTCTGAAGGCGTGGACGTTTGGGCGGCTACCATTGGTTGTGCTGGGTGATCCACAGATTGGAATGACATGGAAGACCCTTGCCACTCCCCTGCAGCTCAGCACTTCAAGGCCTCTGCCGCGAGCAGGCCTCCTTCCGTCCAAAAAAGGACCCAGTTTGTCTCTGTCTCTGTCTCTGTCTCTGTTTCCAAAATAAATCTTGTCCCCCCGATCCGCTTTGTTTCAACACGCCTTGTGGCCGCCGGATCTGGCCATCTAGGCGGATTGGTGCAACGGTTGGTTGGGGCAGCGCCCTTTTGAGAGGCTTTCACGACCGTTGCGCCTCAGTTACCGCCGCTGTTGGCGAGGTGTTCTTTGTTGCTGAGCCATTCTCACCCACGCGGCACGCACCTCATCCCATGCCCATTCCAGGCACAACGGGGGATATGTGCAAGGGGCGGGCGAGGGGGTCCAACGCGTTTCCTGTCTGACGCTAGAAACCATATTGGGCGCCAATCCTCGATGCGATGTCCTCCAAGTTTGGAGGAGCCGCTAATTATTATGGGATGACTTTGCGGTGAAGCACGTTGCACGGCTCATCTTACCCCTTGTCCCTCTAGTTTTTGGAACCAAGGATCCAACAGTCCGTCACCTATCTCCTCACTGGACGAACAACAGCTTCATTGACAGCTCATGATCATGCCAAGCTTCGTCCACGATGGATCGAGACCTCGCTAAGAAAATGCTTGGGATGCTTGGTTCAATGCTTGGTTGCCGGTGTCATGGTAGCTGGGTGACTCCACACAGTGTTTAAGCGGTGCATGGTTAGGCTCGATCGGCGGATGATGTGTTTCCGGTGGCTGAGCGCGGCGGGTAATGTCCCATTTGGCGCTCAAGGTACTTTCTGGCAGACCTTCGGCAGCTCACGCCACATTTGAGGAACCTGGAGGTGGCGTGTACCCAGTGCGTATCTTTCCCAATAGAACACTGTCTGTACCTGCCAAGACCAGGCGCCCTTTTGGCCACCACCTCAGGCCATCGGATCGTCATTTCGTCTGAACGGACGGCAGTGCGAACAGGAAACGAGCGTTTGCTGGTTGCTTTGTGCCTTGTTCCAGGTTTGTTGTCTCTCCTTGCACCTCCCCGCTGGATGTCTGCCCATGCCCAGCCCGACGGCGCACATGTCATCAAGGCAGTGCCCTCACTGATCGCATGCGGAGGCCTCTTTCCCTCCCTCTTTCTCTTCCATCGCCACACTGTCTGCGGTTGAGCTTTTACGCTCCGGCAGTAGTTAACTATATTGCATCATCGGTGATTCCTCCACGTTTCACCCTCCACATTCCCCCTTCCAGAGCGCATTGCTTCTTCTGCGGTGCAACCTTACTCGTGGTCCAGGCCATTGATGCATTGATCAATTGGTCCACCATCATTCTACCATTTCAATGGCAGATACCGACCCCCCCAAAACTGAGGTATGTTTTGTTTCCTGATTCCTGGAGTCGCTGAGGCCCAATTCCTCTCCTCGACCTCAACTCAGCTTCACACGACTCCGCATGCGCGCCGCGTGCCAGAAACCATGTCTAACCTTCCCCAGCCAGAGAGCTCCATCACAACAACAAATTCCGAACACAATGATGTGCCCGCGACAGCAACATCGGCTGCCCCTAGCGCCGGTCAGAAGGCCAAGCGCGGCTTCCAACTCAACGTGGCCGACGCCCTGAGCCCCGACCCGACCAACGAGGACATGTTCGACGTCCAAGACAACAAGTTCGCCTTCGCACCCGGCCAGCTCTCCAAGCTCCTCAACCCCAAGAGCCTTGACGCGTTTTACGCGCTCGGTGGCCTGACAGGTCTCGAGAAGGGCCTGCGCACCGATCGCAATGCCGGCCTCAGCACTGACGAGACCACCCTCGACGGCGCCGTCAAGTTTGAAGATGTCGCGCCCAAGGGCACCCCCAAATACGGCTCAAACGGCGACACCGTGCCTGTGGCCAAGGGCGAAAATGCGAACCCCGCGATCCCCCCCCGCCCACCACACGACTGGCCAGTTCGCCGACCGCAAGCGTATCTTTCGCGATAACCGCCTGCCTGAGAAGAAGAGCAAGTCGCTGCTGGAGCTAGCCTGGATCACCTACAACGACAAGGTCCTGATCCTGCTGACCGCCGCCGCCGTCGTATCGCTTGCCCTGGGCCTGTACCAGACGTTCGGTGTTGATCATGACAACGGCGAGGCCAAGGTGGAGTGGGTTGAGGGCGTCGCCATCATAGTGGCCATCGTCATCGTCGTGCTTGTGGGTACGGTCAACGACTGGCAAATGCAGAGGCAGTTCAACACGCTCAACAAGAAGGCCGGCAACCGCACCGTCAAGGTCATCCGCTCCGGCAAGTCGGTCGAGGTTTCGGTTTTCGATATCATGGTGGGCGACGTTATGCACCTTTTCGCTGGTGACCTGGTTCCTGTCGACGGCGTCTTCATCAACGGCCACGGTGTAAAGTGCGACGAGTCCTCTGCCACGGGCGAGTCCGACCTGCTCAAGAAGGTTGGTGCCGATGAGGTCTTTGCTATTCTCCAAGATGTCGCCAAGGGCGGCAAGCCCCCCGCCGACATTGAGAAGCTCGACCCGTTCATCATCTCCGGCAGCAAAGTCAACGAAGGTACTGGTACTTTCTTGGTTACCGCCGTCGGCGTCAACTCCAGCTATGGCCGCATCATGATGGCGATGCACACCGACCAGGAGGACACGCCCCTGCAGAAGAAGCTCAACGTTCTAGCCGACTGGATTGCTAAGTTTGGTGGTGGCTCTGCCCTCTTGCTCTTTGTCGTCCTCTTGATCAAGTTCCTGGCCCAGCTCCCCGGCAATACCGATACCCCCAACGAGAAGGGCCAAGCCTTCTTGCGGCTGTTCATCACCTCGGTTACTTTGGTCGTCGTTGCCATTCCTGAGGGTCTTCCACTGGCTGTCACCCTGGCCCTGGCCTTTGCGACCACTCGGATGTTGAAGGACAACAACCTTGTTAGGGTGCTCAAGGCTTGCGAGACCATGGGCAACGCTACCACGGTTTGCTCCGACAAGACTGGTACCCTGACGCAAAACAAGATGACCGTCGTGGCCACCACCCTTGGTAAGAATCTCAGCTTTGGGGGCACCGACGCGCCGCTCGAAGAGGATGAGGACAAGACCGGCAAGGCCGTCGACATCGATATCCCCAATGTGCCCGTTGCCGACTTTGTTAAAGGTCTCAGCGCCACTTCCAAGCAGCTCTTGGTGCAATCTAACGCCGTGAACTCGACCGCTTTCGAGGGTGACGTCGAAGGCGAGAAAACCTTCATCGGTTCCAAGACCGAGGTTGCTCTGCTTACCCTCTGCCGCGACCATCTCGGTGCCGGGCCCATCCAGGAAGAGCGCGCCAACGCCAACGTCGTCCAGGTGGTGCCCTTTGACTCGGCCGTCAAGTACATGGCGACTGTCGTCAAGCTGCCCAACGGGAAATTCCGCGCATACGTCAAGGGTGCTTCCGAGATCCTTCTCGCCAAATGCACCCAGGTTATCGCCGATCCCGCTGGTGAGGAGCTGACGACGACCCCCTTGACTGAGGAAGACCACTCCGTGTTCCAGCAGACCATCACCTCTTATGCCGGCCAGACCCTCCGCACCATTGGCTCCTCTTACCGCGATTTCGAGTCGTGGCCGCCTCCGGAGCTCGCCGGCGAACAGGAGCTGACCGCCGTTCAGTTTGACAAGGTACATAAGGACATGACACTCGTGGCTATCTTCGGCATCAAGGACCCCCTCCGTCCCACCGTCATCGACGCCATCAAGGACTGCCGCCGCGCCGGTGTCACGGTGCGCATGGTCACTGGTGACAACATCTTAACCGGCAAGGCCATCGCCAGGGAATGCGGCATCTACCACCCCGAGGAGGGCGGCATCGCCATGGAAGGCCCCGCATTCCGCCGCAAGACCGAAGAAGAGCTCAAGGCGCTTGTGCCTAAACTGCAGGTGCTTGCCCGGTCGAGTCCCGAGGATAAGCGCATTCTGGTCCGGACCCTGAAGGAACTTGGCGAGACGGTCGCTGTCACCGGCGACGGAACCAACGATGCGCCGGCTTTGAAGATGGCCGATATCGGGTTTGCCATGGGCATTGCCGGTACCGAAGTGGCCAAGGAGGCTGCGTCCATTATCCTGTTGGATGACAACTTCGCGTCTATCGTCAAGGGTATCAGCTGGGGTAGAGCGGTCAACGATTCCGTCAAGAAGTTCTTGCAGGTGAGTCGTGTGGTCTGGAGCAGCTTTGCCTTGCAGGTTTGCTAACAAGATCACAGTTTCAACTTACTGTCAACGTCACTGCCGTGGTCTTGACCTTTGTTACGGCTGTTGCGAGCAACGAGGAGGAATCCGTGCTGAACGCCGTTCAGCTTCTCTGGGTCAACCTGATCATGGACACCTTCGCCGCCCTTGCCCTCGCCACGGACCCG
The DNA here is from genome assembly GCA_039881045.1 of Chaetomium olivaceum. Classification (NCBI taxonomy): domain Eukaryota; kingdom Fungi; phylum Ascomycota; class Sordariomycetes; order Sordariales; family Chaetomiaceae; genus Chaetomium; species Chaetomium olivaceum. Next base: position 282,931 of record JAYWVB010000030.1, on the reverse strand, counting down.
CCCGCGCCCTCTGTTCTCGATCGGAAGCCCGACAAGAAGTCGGCCGGGCTCATCAGCACCCGCATGATGAAGATGATCATCGGACAAGCTATCGCCCAGCTTGCCATCACTTTTGTTCTCCACTTTGCCGGCGCTAGCCTTCTCGGTTACGACGTCATGAACGCCGACAAGCTCATCGCTGAGCACGAAGAGAAGCGCCTGCGAACCCTCGTCTTCAACACATTTGTCTGGCTGCAAATCTTCAACGAGGTCAAGTAAGCGCCCCCACAGTAACCCCCTCTCTTCCCAACCATTAGCTAACAACCACCTAGCAACCGCCGCCTGGACAACCGTTACAACATCTTCGAAGGTATCACCAAGAACACCTTCTTCATCATCATCAACCTGATTATGATCGGCGGCCAAGTCCTCATCATCTTCGTCGGTGGCGAAGCCTTCAAGATCACTCCCCTCAATGGCACGGAATGGGGCATGTCCATCGGCCTCGGCGCCATCTCCTTACCCTGGGGCGCCGTCATCCGCACCATCCCCGACGAGTGGGCCGCAGCCTTGATCCCGCACGTCCAGATCCCACTACCCAACGTCTGGCCGTTCAAGGGCATCGTCAAGAAGCGCCGCGCCGCGGCCGCGGGCGATGCCGAGAAGGCGCCGCTCTCGGAAGAGGAGCGCCGCAAGATCGCCGAGAGCAGCGACAGCGATGCCTTCGAGGCCCCCGAGGCCCCGCTGCGCACCCTGACGAGCATTCGTGGTCGCCGCGCCACGACGCATATCCGCAGGAGCTTCAGGGAGTACATGCACGACCAGAAGACCAAGGTCAAGGTCAAGGCCAAGGTTATTGGCGGGAGCAAGACTGATGTCTCGTCGCCGCCGCAGGCGCCGGGGTTGGGCGGGAAGTTGCCGGAGGCTGCTGCTTAGGCGTATTTAGAGAGGGAGGGAGTATTTAGAGGTGGGGGGGGATAATAATTTGCGCGGTGGCTTTTTCTGACGTCTGTTTTGCCGTTGTTGTTGTTTTGCCTGGATTTGGGGGCTGGGTGCAGGTACATGTCTTGTTGATGTTCGGTTGGGGCGGATCTGAAGGCGCAAAAATACCCGATAGAGATTCTAGTAACAAATTAGTCGTTTAATGATGCGTTGAGTAATGCATTAAGTAACAATTCACTGTCTTTGGATACGAAACTTCGGTCGCGGTCGTGATGTGATGTGATGCCCGCTTGGGAAAATGATCACTGGAGATGAATATCTTGGGAATCGTGAAAAAATAACGTTCGGTTTCTCTTCTGAACACAAACACCAGGTCGTCGGTCCTCCCTGTATCACATACAATCATGACTTTAGCTGGTTGTCGGTCGAGACGATGCAGCACCGGTGTGTAGAGATTACGTTCGCCGAGATCCGGGCCCACAACCCCGTCGGATCGGCCGGATCGCCCCACATCTACGGCCGGGGGAAAGACATCTGCCGTTATCCCCATACCGAGACGGTGGCCGGGGTTGCCTGAAAGGGCAAGTGGAGATTGCCGGCATTGCTGCTGCCAACCAAGGGATGTATTCCACAGTGTCTGGGGGTTGGTGCCGATAGCCGGGATATTTGGGATGAGCTTGATCTCTTCAAGGGGAAGTACCTTTATGTATTCACAACTGAACAATACAACATTGACGTCCCGACCAAGACTTGAACGGAGTCTTACCACAATACTTCTACAAAATCTATTAATTCTAACGAAAATAAACCCCGCTCTGCAGGGCTTCAAGTATAGCTATCTATCATTCTAACACCTTTGTAACCTTTTCCCCCTATTATCTTTACCAATACTAACCACACACCCCGCGCTACGGTATGTATGCATGTGTGTGTGTGTGTGTGTGTGTGTACAGTACATCACCACAAAATTAATACGCCCCAACGGCATACCCCCTAGCACGCCGCATCGCCGCCATAGCCCCCTTGACAGCTCTCTCCGCCTTCTCCGCCGCATCATCCAACTCGCCCCTGATAAACGGCACAACGCACGACTGCCCGCCCCGGAACCACTGCTCCCCGCGCCGCGACGAGTCGTACGCCATCTGCGTCGCTCTCGCCCCCTTGGCCAGCTCGTCCGCCCAGCGGTGCGCCTCGACGCGGTGCTTGTGCCCGGGGATCCAGTGCAGCTCGAGCTCGACGCCGGGACGCATGTTGACGAGCGCCCAGGACTGCATGGCGACGAGGTCGAGGACGGGCTGGGCGAGGGTGAGCAGGTGGGGCGCGAGGCGGCGGTGGGGCGCGTGCGCGAGGTACTGGATGTTGAACATGTTGTCGTTGAAGATGCGGATGAGCAGGGGCTTGATGGTGGCCAGCCCGCCGCCGCCGCTGAGGAGGTGCTCGGCCTCGTCGAGCCCGGCGAGCTGGTGCAGCGCGATGGTGAGCGCTTCCGAGAGCGCGAGGAGCTCGCCCAGGGCCGGGTCGTAGATGGGGTTGACGGGCCAGGCGGCGCCGATGAGGTCGCGCCGGGAGCCGGTGCCCGGGACGAAGGGCTGGTAGACGACCGAGATGCCGCCGCGGTGGGTGTTGGTCGTGTCCATGGAGCCGTCGCAGAAGAGGTTGAGGACGTAGTGCGAGTCGGTGGACTCCTGGGTGGAGGCGACCTGGGCGATGGCAGCGGCGCGCTCGGCGTTGGACTGGACGTAGATGCGTCCGGTGAAACGCTCGCGCTGGGAGGGGTCCATGCCTGGTGATTTGGGATAGGTATATACTAGACTGTCAGCACCTGATACTCCTGTTTAGTGGCTTACCGATACTTGACCTTGTCGACCGCTTCCGCTCTTCTGGCAATAATTAACTCGGGTGCGCCCTGTGTTGTAGTTACCATGTGTTGAAGCGAGAGGTATCAGAAGTTGTAGCCTTTGAAACCCTGTTCTGTGTCAACAGCTTCTAATAGCAGATGTTAACTTTACCTGGTGATTTTGTGTTTTCTTTTCCCTTTTGAAGCTACTTTCCCTTCTATTTTGTCGAAAGTCCACGGTGTTATATTATCGAAATCCTTGGTGTTGTGTTGCCAATAGTAGCAAGTTGGTAAAAACAAGCCGACTGTGCGTTTATATTGTATTCCCATTGAACGCACAACAAACCCATTGTTCAAGTTTAGTTGCTGGAGTCTTTGCCAGCTAGCGGTTGTTCAAGCCATTTCCAGGGCGAGTTTGGGTTATTCACACGGTCCCTGCTTTGAGTCTTATCAAAGAAAGGCGTCACGACAGGGAGACGTAGAATTATTGACCATCCTTGTTTTTGTTAAATTACAGACCCAAACAGAACAACATAGCCGGGATCTAGTCCTTCCGTTGACGGAGAAAATGATGTGTGGGTAAGCTGGTGCGGTGCCGGATTTGCGCTCTGACTCCTTCCTTAACCTAGTTGTTGTTTTGTTCTTGCCCGTCGTGGTGTGGTACATTGAGCTTGTCTTGGGTTGTAGCTTTGATTCCTTTGTCTTGTTTGCGACATGGACGGAAGTCCTTTCGGCCAAGTCATTCCGCTCCACCTCCGCCGTGCTGTAGACACATCCGATTCAGGTTCGCCTCCTTGCTCTCGTCTGCCTTGTGTAGGTTGCTTTGCTTGTCAAGCATAGCATTCGCTTCTGTGGTCGGTGTAACATCCATGCAGGTCTCATGTTGCTTACCGCAGGCAGGGTGGGCAATAAATAAAATATTCAATTGGTCAAAAATCAATAGTTATTTTTATTGATGACTAATCGAATATTTTCAATATTCGAAAATATTTCTGGGCCCGTGCTCCAACCCCGCTCATCAACCTTCCGAAACACCTCAAAGGTACTACCTAGTTAGGGGAAAGATGTCTTTCCTTTCTGAGTATTCTTTAGCATCCAAGGAAACATCGATTAGTGCAAGTCAAACTGCAAAAGACCACAGTCGACCGCCTCGAGCAGATGAGCCAACGCACAAGGGCAAAAATCGGATGCTCTATTGCAAATATTGCGCTTCTTACGGCGCTCAGAACACCTCCAACTTCAAACAACACCTTTCCTCCAAACATGGCATTGTTCTCAGCGCCTCCCGCGCGGTTGATTCACTGAGCAGCCTTACATTGCAAAATAATCTACATACAACCAGGCATCAGTCACAAATCAAAACTCTGAGCTAGACACTCAAATTCTCAAGAAGGCTCTCACAAAGAGGTCACACCGAGGCAATCATCACTCTCATTGTTGTGCACAGCCTCTCCTTCCGACTCGTCGAAAGCTCAGAGTTTCATGCCCTTTGCAAAGCACTCAATCCAACGGCGTCAAACGAGATCATCTCTTCGCATTCTGGAATCAAAAGCCAAATCGAAAAGTCATGGCTCTCTCATAAAGACCTTGTGCGGAAAAGGCTTCAGTCATCTCTATCAACGATCCATATCTCTCTCGACGTATGGACTTCTCCAAATAGGAAGCTGTTCCTTGGGATTTGTGCTCAATTTGTGGATCGCGAAACGGAGAGGCTTTCCAAGGCATTGATCGGACTTCCTTCGATTTCTTCACATCACGCCGACTCTCAATGCGAAGCTCTCTTTCGGTTCTCAAAGATTATGGGATTCATCAAAAACTCGGCGCAATCATCAGCGATAATGCCTCCTCAAACGACAAGCTTTGCCGATTACTTGGCTCCATTCTTGAGGAGGGAGGGTCAACATGGGTGGCATCAGATAATCGGATTCGGTGCAATGGCCATGTTATCAACTTGGCAGTTCAAGCCTTTCTTTTTCAAGAACTGGAGGAAGGAATGGAGGAAGAGAATGAAGAAGAAGATCCCTTGGAGAAGAGAAAGATCTCCCTTCGAAACTTTGGCCCTCTTGGCAAGCTTCACAACATTGTCGTTCACACCCGTGGTTCCCCTAGTCGAGCTCGGCAGTTCATGGAACTCGCCACTCGCAATATCCCCCTCGACAATAGCACCAGGTGGAATATCTGGTACGAAATGCTCAAGGTCGCCATTGAGAAGGAGTCAGCTATTGACTCTTACTCAAAAGTTTGGTACGATGATCTCCAGAACGACTTCTTATCTCCACAAGACTGGGAAACCCTTCGATCAGTCCTCTCATTCTTGAAGCCATTCTACCGCGCTACCAAGGAGACGGAAGGAGATCTTGCAACTATTGACCGAGTTCTTTTCACCATGGATATTCTGGTTCAGCACTTCAAGAAGAGTCTTGACACTTTTAAAGAGAACACTTTCTTCTCTTCTCGGGTTCAAAGGAGCTGGGCAGCCTTCGACAAATATTACCTGAAGACCGAGGACTCGCCATACTACGCAGCGGCCATTATGCTGCACCCTTCTCGGCGGATTGGGTATCTCAAACACAATTGGGATAAGAAATGGGTGCGACCGGCTGTCCAAGCTGTCAAAACATTATGGGATCACTTCAAGAACCAAGATTTCATCCCATCATTGGCTCCACCTTTTGAACAAGTAAAAGATCTTGACGACGACTACGACATCTTCGCTCGGAATCTCGCCAACTTCCCACGGCCGCACAGCAAAGATGATCTCGAAGAATATACATCGGAGCATGCAATCCTTATCGACAAGTCAGCGCTGTCCTGGTGGTTGGATTCTCAGCAACGGAAACGTTGGCCAAGGCTCTCACAATTCGCGATCAACATTCTATCAATCCCAGCGATGAGCGCAGAGTCCGAGCGGGTGTTTTCTGGGGCTCGCCGTACGATATCTTGGGAAAGAATGCAACTAAGGGAAGGGACTATTGAGATGCTCGAGTGTTTGAAGCATTGGAAGAGGTCAGGATTGATTGGGGAGTTTGCAGGGGCTGGAAATATTGACGATGACTAAGCAGGATGAGATATTTTCCACATTTTGAATCAATAACTATTCGATTGCTTAGTAATATTGATTTTGCCCAAAACGAATATTTTTTGCCCACCCTGACCGTAGGTGGTTCTCCAGTCTTGTTTTGGTAGAGCTCGGGGAGTTGGAGCCGACCTGATGACGGTAGGGGATGGTCGATCACCGTCCAGCCCGTTCATGTAAACGGCTGCTTCAGAGGCTGCGTCAGCTAGCTGTTGGCGCAAGTACTGAAAGACAGGAGGCTCTTCGGGGAGCTGCCAGTGGTTTCCGGTGACGGTCGAATACGCAGTCTGGCGAATCCTAGCAGAACGCGAGTAAGTGTCTGCCACGACATGCGGTTGCACTTCGTGTCCGTGTCCAGGGATCCAATGCAGTTCCAAATGGACGTTGGCGCCTAGCTGGTGGAGAGCGGCAGATTGTGAGGCAATGTGATCCAGGACCGGTCTGGCCAGGAGATTTATGTCGTGGCGAAGGGCTGGTAGGCCCTGCAGATGGGCCAGGCCGCCTCGAGAATCACTGAAAATCCTGACTACAACTGGTTGGGAAGTTGGTAAACGGAATTGAGCAGATTGGCAAATTTGCCGAGTGGCGATGGCTATGCATTCCGATATGGCGAGCAACTCGCCCACAGTAGTGTTGTACAAAGGGTCGACGGGCCAGGCCGCTGTGATCACGCCAGTCGAGGAGACTCCGGGTAACCAGGCCCGATATGCCACCGCAATGCCACCCTGGTTCGATGTCGTGGATTTTGAACAGTCGCAAAACAGATTGATGTGAACATAACTAAACGATGGTGGCTGAGAAGATGCCCAGGTCGCTTGGATGATTGCCTTTGCGGGATCATCCTGTATGCAAATCCAGCCGGCAAACTGAGACGGAGGCTCGGTGTAGAAAATCGGCATCTTATTCGGTTATCGTGGGATTGGCGGAGCAATGGTGTGGGGAAAAAATACTTTCCATGGACTGAAGAGAGGAAGGCAAGATGGTATTTAATTGATCACCGTAGGTAGGCAACCATGGAGGCCAGATTCACAGCGGCTCTAGGTAGCTTGACTGTACAATGGTCTTGGACAGGGAGTTCAGGGGTGTTCGGGACGTGAACCGCTGTGGCCGAAACCAAAGCGTGACAGGTGGAATAGCAGGGCCAGTCAACCTGTGAACGCGCCATAAGCATAAAGTAAGCAAAACCACAACACAGTATTTGGGACGGAAGAGCTCGGAGGAGCCACTCATTCAGAGCAGTCACCCTCGGCAGCAGAAAGAGAATGAGGGCATCTGCCCTGAGACAAGAGACTTTGTCTAAATCCTTATGGATATTGTTAAGAGATGTTGGATACAAGGTGGTGCTAACTACTTGGTGATGTTGGACGGAAGCGATTGTTCATAGCTGGGTGCACATACTTTCGGTGCTTTCTTGCTTCTTGCCATGCTTGCGATTTCTTACCGTTAAAATAGTTATCCCACTCACAACGCGTCAAACACTGAACTCTCACCAAATCAACACACCATCGAAGTCAACGCTTCTTCTGGACAGCCCAGACTTCTTTCCGTGGTCGCCCAGACAGTTATTATTTCTTTCATTATTCTCGCCAGAGTATCTCGAATTGCGAACTCCCGCTCGCGCAATATTATCTCACGCGTCGTCGTCTACCGAGTGGGCAGGCTCAAGGTACCCGACCAGAGGCCGGTCTCATCATGTTCCCACTTCACCACCCCGTTGCGCACCGACAGACTATCCCTTGCCCGTCTTACTCACGACGTACTAAAAGCTGTATCTAACTTGAGATGGTGTGACAGAAAAACCCAAAAGGGATCCGGTCTGACGGCCCAGTAAGTGCCTGGTTTTCAACTTGAAGCATTCTCTATCCTTTAGCACCCCAACTGTATCTTCTCTCCACACCAGAGAGGAAAGCCTAATCCAAAGCAGTCCCGTCCAGTTTGAGACAACAACGCTTGCTGGCCAGCTAATCACCGCGCCCTCTCGAGGGACTTGTGGTCCGTCCGGGCGGCCCAGCCCTTCGGAATACCATTTCGATAACGGGAACGTCCCCGTGGGCTGCGCAAACTGGTCACCCTTCAGATGGCAAAGTCCCAGTCAAGCATTTGGCAATGAATTAATGACGCGCAGCGTCTTTTCATCGCATGTTTCCGCGTGTGCGGGACGGGTCCCGACGGCTGGGAAAAGCAAGGCCATTCCACGCATGGCCGTCACTGAGTTCAAGTGCCATGATCGTCTTGGGTCTGGCGCTTGGGGATTTGGAGAGGCGATGGCGGCAGCATCTTGTCAAGCGGTTTAGCTAACTCGGAGTTGCCACAGTTATACCTCCAGCCGACTTGCGAAACTCTGCCGTCATGGCATCCCCTCTGTTCCAAGGGGGGGTGTTTATCCAACACGACCGCAACGACGCGGTGCGGTACGCGGCTTGGGCAGCCGAGTCTCTATCGACAACAAAGTACATCCACCTAAACCTGTTCTGCGACGCGTCGAAGGTGCCGGCGTTGAACTCTGGGGGAATTGCGGTTGTCTTTAGAAATTGGTTGCCCGCCACGGGGGGAGGCAACGGGAGTCGCCAAGTGTACCAAGCAGCTTGGCCAATCCAAGTTCTATACGACCACAGGGTGGGCGAACTCCTCTCGGTGTTGGAGTGTCTTCATGTTGCCTCACAGCAGCTGGAAAGGCACGCCGACTCTCCATCGCTCGCCGGAAAGACGGTTGTCGTTCGCATCTTCAACGATAACCAACGCAATCTGGCGTTTATACAAGGGACTGGAGTACTCGACCTCGATTTTTTCACAATGGCCGCCCCGGTGCTGAGGTCGATCCTCCAGCAATCGAAGATGATCCACAAACACGGTGTCGACGTTCGTCTGGAGCTCCACTGGATACCCGGACACAAACATGCGATCAAACCCCACGCCCTGGCGGACAACTTAGCCGCGGCGGCGCGGCGATCGCAGCGGGCCCTTACCACGACCCCGCCGCGATACTGGGTCGACCGGGACGAGGGACCCATGACCCAGTCTCTCAAGGCAGAATTACGCCGCGCCGCGTGGGAGGCGTCGTGCATGTCCGAGATACGACAGCGGTTCCCTCGATGGCCGCATGGCCCCCGGTCCTTCCGGATATCGGGCCCCGGGCTCCATCTCGACAACATTGACGAATGACCGCGTCTTGGTTGTGTACGCGAACACAACGCTGGCACAGTATATGAAACCTGCTCCTGGTTGTGATACACTGAATCAAGGCAAGGTTCAAGGCTAGACGATGGGGTGTTAAAACCTAGAATAACGTGGGCCCTGGGGGTTGGAGCTGGAGGGATGGAGTCGCAGGATGGTTGTTTGTGGGATCGGGGGTAAAAGTCAAGACTCGATAGGTGTGTGTGGGGGTTTCCCGGCGACAGGGCCGCTGCAAGATGGCTGTTGGGTCGGGTCGTTAAGAGTTATTGTGCATGGTTATGGAGCCCGATTGTCTTCGATGCGTGTACTTAGCATCAATGGCAGCTTATCTTCCCATTTGTGAACCCCAACAAAGGTTGACCGAGATTGCTGTCATGTTATGGCTTTCAGACTCAATCGGTGTAATTGGCATAGCCATCAGCTAGGGCAGTTTACGGTTTATTCAAACGCTGCTGAATAGATGGGTGACTGGTGACCCCCCGTAACTGATGTGATGGTCCTGGGTTCAAACCTAGGCGCACTTGTTCTTTTGGCTTTTTTACGTTTTTCTTTATCACTGGCCGGGATATCCCCCCGCGGTTCGGTCGCTGGAAACGATCAAGAGCTGCTCTACGGAAGTCCGTCAGTCTGAAATGTCGACCGCCTCATCACTTCTCGGTCCCTCTCTCTTGCCCGAGGCCTGATGAGATACTTGACCGCTTTCCAGGTCTCCTTCACGCCCGCCTCAACCATTGGCCATTTCATTCTGGTATCTCCAAGTTCCTTGCCAGTGGAACCTATCAATCCCCTCCCTCGATCTACCGTCTGGGCATGTGGTCTCAGCAGCAATTGTCGTACGTGCTGGACTCTATCATGGATCCAGTCACCTATTTCATCACCCCTATACCCGTAAACGAAGGCCAATGCCAAAACAAGGGCAGTGACGGGAATGGCAATCGTCCAGTAAAGAGACTGGCCAGCGTCAATGTCCCGAATGTCGGATGTGTTCATGCCGAAAAACCCAGAGATGTATGTCCTAAACGTTGCAGTTAGCGGCAAGGGGTGATAGCAGCGGACAGTGCCAGTGGAAGGAGTATGGAAACTCACATGGGCAAGAAGAATACCGTCACAAAGGTAAACACCCGAATGGCCTTACCGTGGCCCTCGTCCATGATTTCAAGCGTCTGCTTCACACGTTCCCGCAGCGCCTCGGTCGAGTTATAAAGCTCACGCACCTCGTCATTTTTCGCCTTCAGTGAATCCTGTCGCTTGGTCAAGTAGTCATGCTCCGCCTTACAAGTCCTCGGTTCGCGGTATCTGTCGTACCACACACGATTTTCTTCTGACTCGCCATTGAACATGGGAAAGTGTTCGAGTAAGCTTGACGCCACACACAGGCACACAAGTGTTAGTGTTGGTTATGTTGGTTATGTTGCCACGACAAAGCTTCACCATTTCATCTCACATGGGGGACTTCTCACCTTCCAATCGAAGTCCGTGCGGACCCCAACAGCGATATAAAGGCGTCCAGCTCATCCTGGAAGGCCTGGATATCGAGGAGCAGACGCCGTCGCGGACGTCTGGCGGCTTCATGGTGCAGGCGCTTGCTGTGCTCCTCGTACAAGCCCATGACATCCCACCAGGAGTCTTCGGAGCCCGCCAGGTATTTCCCGCGGTCGGATGACCCCCGCGGAATCCGCATGGCGAAGCTGCAGTCCGCGATGGAAAGCGGCAGAACCCTCAGGAACGACGTGGTGTCAAAGGCCATAGTGCCCAGCGCCGCGTTTGGGTCCCCGTGCGCCTTGGGATTGCCCCGGGCAAGTATAATGTCCCTCCGGCCCTGTTTCATTTGTTCTTGAAGCTGGCTCCGCTTGTCGGAGCAGCGTTCCTGCAGTCTGGCGCTTCGGACGTAGAATTGGCGGCCTTGGGATTCGTCGTGGAGGGCGACGGCGACGGCACGGTTTTCGAGGGACAGTCGTTTTGCTTGCAGAACATAATATATAACAAGCTCTTCAAAAAGGTAGACCAAGCTTCGTGGCAGCGGAGGTAAGGTTGGACCTTCTTCAGGGGTTTGAGGGGACGCTGACGGCCCAGTTGCACCACCTCGACGCTGCCGTTGACGATCTCTAGAGTTGGTAGCAACGAGCCAGTGCAGCTTGTTGAGCTTTCCCGAGACGTCGGCGAGACTGTCGACGAAGTCCTTCGTCGTGGCTGCAATCTCCGACTCCAATTCAGGTGTGTCTTCCAGGGGTCGGACATAGGCATAGCAGGGGTCGTCGAATGGCCTCTGCTCTGCTCTGGCAGCGCCCTTTTCGACATCTGAACATTCGAAGTGGACCGTGTGCAGGTGCTCCAGCGCACTTGATGCTGAGGGGTATTTGTTGTCGTCAGGGGATGAGCAAGTCGAGCACTCCCGATACGATTTCTTCGCAGTTATCATTGTCCAGGCCCCAGATAACGGACTGGCGTCGAAGTCTCGAATTGTCCAGAGCGTTTTCGAATGTTCGGTGGACCAGCGGAGTTGCTGCGTTTGGGGACGCTGTGGTCAGCATTTGATCATTCTTCCAAAGTACCTCATGTCTCGAATCATGAATGGGCATTTTGCTCTCAACGTACACGGAGATGCTCATCGACAGTGCCCCAGAACCGCGTGCACACAACATGGTGTCGCCAATGCTCATCCATGGGGAGAAATTCCCCGATGATTGCGTCCGATATGTCAAAAAGCTGTCGGCTCAGTGCTTCTGCTTGGTGTCGCAGGCTGACTGCAGGCGGTGAGTGGTCGTTTGAGGGTTGCGGGTCGGGCTGGCGTGAATCGGGTGCCCCTGTGGAAGAGCCCTCCTTGTCTCCAACATGTCCTCTTTTTGTCTGATCCGGATGGCGTTGCTCCGTCCCGCCCTTCTGCGGTGCCCCCCTCGTCAGGTAGGGGTGGCGCTCAAGGAGGTTCTCCTTGGTACACGTATAGGCTCGAGAATAGAGCCCCCCGACTCCAGACCTGTCGGCGGTGAGTGATTCGTTGATTCTCGCAAGGATGCGAGCCACATTCTTGTTTGTGGCCTGTGTGGCATTGAGACGTTGCCCGCTCCGAGCTTCGTGGCCGACTCGGACACCGGCGGTATCCTTATCGCTTCGGACCTGCCATGTGAAAAAGGGAGCCGTGACGGCTCCAGAGCTTTTCCGTGCTGGCATGTCTGGTTCCGGCACCCTCCGTCTCTGGGATCCGTCAGTGTCCAGTCCCGAGCCTCGAGGAACAAGATCTCCAGTAGATTCCGCCTGGTAACCCCGCCGGGTCCGGCGAGCATGAGAGCCATCGGGTGGTTCGTCACCCTGCGCCTGGGATTTGCCGTAAGGGCGGCCCCCTGCACGCTCCGATGTCTCGTTACTTTGTCTCGCGTCTCCGAAATAGTCTGCACGAGGTTGCACCGGGACGCTCTGCCGGATCCTACCACTATTAATGTGCACCCCAGACCTGTCGTAATAGCGGTCCACCGCCGATGGCAAGGCTCGTTTGGTCCTATCCCTGGGGACCCCGTCGCTTTCGTTGCGCCATTTAATCATGGAGGCCTCGTGATGGGAAACAGCGGACGGGCTAAGCCCCCGTGAATATGCCGGCGCGCCGCGCTCCATCTCCACCTCCAGCTCTCGGCGTTGCCGCCTTTGCGAGTGGGTGCCATATGTTTGTGTGTGGTTGTATGGCCTCCTTTCGCGTGACCTGGCTCGGAATTTGGCCTTCACGTGAAAGATGCCTGTCTCCACGGCGCCAGAAGCGAGAAGTTCCAGCCACATAGACGGCGTCAGAATTTCAAGGCCGTCGGCATCATCTAAGCTCTGGGGATTGTGTAGGAGGTCGTATTTTGTGGCATCCCGCACGCTTGTTCCCGACGCGGCCACAGCAACGGCATGCTGAAGGAAGTCCTGAGATGATTTAGTTCAGACACCTAGGTAGGCAGGGCCGAGATCTCGTGACGCTATCTTACCACATAGCTGCACTGGGGGTCAACAATGATATGGCAGCCAAGTTCGCCAGTATGGAGCTTCACCTGGACGTTGTAGAAGCCGCGACCGACGCGGTCATCGATCTCAACCAGGCCTCCGAGGATGTCGGCCATTGGCTTGCAGCAGATGGTGATGAGAATTCCTGGGCGTCTTGTTAGCTCCCAGCCAGTAAGAGGACTTCCTTGCAAGTATTTATGTAGGTAGGTACACACCTGGACCCAATGAAAAGCACCAGAGGCTGGCCATCCGAAGGACCTCAGATCGGCGTCCCGCTCCCATTTTGCGCATCGCTTGGTTCATCTCCTGTTCATTCTCGACATCATATCCACGAACCGGCCTTACCAAAGCACGAGTATATGAAGCGCCCGCTCCCAGTGTTTCCAAAACCAAGAAGTTCCTCACCTCCAGAGACAGGGACATGAACTTCGGTTGTCTGGTATTCGACTCGAGCTCCTCTTCAACAAATCCCCCGCTGGTACGCTGCGCCATGCCCTTCTTGATGGATTCCCTCACCTCGTTGCGGAGGAACAGCAAGGCTGCCGTTCGAACTCGTGGCAAGATGAAAGGGCAATTCATGACGAGGCCCTTTGCATGAGGTTGTCGATATCAACCTCAAAATCCAGGGCTGGCAATTGAACGGGAAAACTCACCTCGAATGTCTGCAATGCATGCTCGGGATCGTTTCTAGAAGTGCGGTCCTGAACGTGTCTACGCGGGTCAGCACGGGAAAAACTTTTTCGGCACTGGCAAGGTATCGATCGTGGTACTCCAGTTCCCACGGTCCCGACTCACAGCCATCTGAACAAGTGCGCATGGGGCTGTTGTTCTTGAGCGGTGGGGATTGCTGGTGGTGGTCCAGAAGAGCAGACGAGGGCGATCATTTCCGGTCCAGACTTGAAGACGCGGTGTTCGATCGAGTGGGCAACGACCAGCTCTGTCGCTGTGCCGTCGTCCAGGGCGGCCTTTGGACGAACCCACTCCTGGGGCAACGCCTCCCCTGTTGCTCCTAAATCGTCTTGGTCGGAATCGACATCGTAAATACTCCACGATTCTGAGGCACTCGCGGTGCGCTGGGTGGTTCCGGAGTCGTCGGAGTTTTCCGCGTCGGAGTAGGGAATGTCAATCCCCCTTCTCAGGGGGACGAAAACGGGGGATTCGGGTGAAAGGGAAATCGTGGAACTAATCGAAGGCGTCGCGCGACCCCCGATTGGGGCGTGGGTTTCTCCTTCCTTTCCTTCGGCTGCCGTGGCCGCGCCACCTGGTATCTCACTCTCATCCTCGATGTCGGCATCTTGATAGACGAACGTTTGCTCCTCCTCATTAGGCTTCCTAGCGGCCTCCATCGTTTGCAATCTGACATGGATTGTGAATAAAGAACGGTGTTGCCAACCCGGAAATTGAAGACTTGAAATTGCGAGTGGGTAAGGTCGTCAGGACGAAGGACCGTAAGCCGCAGCGCGTCAGGGAGGCTGAAAACCCAAAAAGTTTTTGCAAGGCACCCTTCCGGCGGTGAGCAGCCGCAGCGGCGTCCATGCACGCCAACACTTGGCGGCATACATCCTTCGCAGCGGCTATGTAGAATGCGACAACTTGTTGGCCACTTGGGGCAGCTGTTGAGCCGAATGCTGAATGCTGAATGGTGGCACAGTGCGATAGGCCAATGAGGTTCGATGACTCGGGTGCCCCTCTCGGTGTTCCTTCCACATGCAAGTGCATGATTTGGGTGATCCACCCGGGACTATGATGCCTGCGCGTGCAAGATGCCCCCCCGATGGATACCTGTATTTGCAAACACGAACCCACATTGTGCATCAGATTCAGTACGTCTTGTCAATTGCACCTTCATAAAATCCCGCCCAAAAGTTTCTCTCCTTTAGCGTTAGCTAAGCCTTTATCTTGTCTACTTTTCACAGTTGTTACTTGTATCATGAGTCCGCTTCGGGATGCGCCTCGCCAGCAGATTGCAGCGCGTCAAACATATCATCCAGCTCGGGATAGTCCCCTGCTGTCCTGACATCCCTCGTCGGTACTGGTTTCGTGGAGGAAAACTTTCGTTCCCACAGGTCGCGGTACACGTTGTGCAAAGCGATTGCGTCCCATGGATCGTGCCGATGCCTGTTCGCCTGAGATGCCAGGATGGGGAATGGACCTGGCATTCCTGGGTTATCGGAAAGCAGAAAATCTACCAGGTCGGTAAATTGGGTGTCAACGAGCCGCCAGACGCGGAATGTTGTTTGCTGCCTGCCGGAGTGGAAGTAAATGTCGTTGCACTGTGCTTTATTAGCTTTTGACCTTCTTCAAGACAGGGTCTGACGACGTACCTCAGTCCCTGAATCCCCTCTGTCAAAAACGACGACACCACCAAAGATGCGGTCTTCTGCCCAATAGCCGGCTACATTAGCCATACTGTTGGGGTATTGTTCATGGTCCATGTAGTCTACATGATAAAATAAAGTTGGGCGTGGCTCTAGCGCCTCCTCCAATACTCGACGACGACCTTCACCGACCCATCGAGGTTCCCTTTTCCAGGAAACAACTGAGTTTATGTGCTCTTTATTGTGTAGCTTATTATCCGACTGGAACAACAAGACGGCAATCTGATGTATTGATGTTGCAACAAGCTCAACAAGGCGCAGCTTGAACTCATGAGACCCGACTGCGCTATTCTGATAGCTTTGCATGACCTGGCTGCTGTTAGATGGCTCAAGAATGACAGGTAAGAATGTATTTACGTACAACTGCATCGAACTGAAGGATTGCAGGGTCGAAGATGTCCCGGAACCTCCGCACCTGTTCCAGCGCGCCCTCACATAGTCTATCATGGTCGATCAGGGGGTGTCCTCTGAGTAAGAGAGACCCTCGCATGTCCCAAACGGTGTCGACTATTGGAAGGCCATCGATGAGCTGAGCATAGGTGATCTCGGCGAGGTCGGTCGATAAAACATTGCGGATGGCGCGGACGAGGGGTTTGTAGTGGTCGATGTCGAGCGCCTCGGCTGTCAACTTCGGCCTTTGCTGCTGACGGTTTTGCATTGTAACTAAGATTGTTGCCCTTGTCTGGAAGATTTGGTCACCAGATTGAATGATTTAACAAGGAGACGTTCCATACCCGCCTGCGCCACCATGACACGTTGGGCCTCCTTAACCCCACCGCGATTTTGTTGTTCCAAGCCGGTCAGAGTGTAGGATTCATAGAGGATGGGACCGTCAGAAAACTTAACCCCGGCGATGAAACTGGGGGAGTTAGGTCCATGCTCTGTGATTACTTGCATTCCACATGATTCTCGCCCTCTCACTTATTGTTCTAAAGATGGGCCGGATTCGAAACAACTCCCCCCACTGTTCACAATGGTTAGCATCGATCCTGATGGATGGGTAGTGAGAATCTTGTGGAGACCTAGCTTACTCTCGCCGACAACGCGGCAATCGGTTTTGATTGATGGAAACCGCAATGCAGTAATGACACCGGGATAAACCTATCTCGGTGTTATGATTTGGTATTTGGGGCTGTGTAGAAAAGTCGAGACCCACACAACCCCCCGGTATTACAGTCCCCAGAGACAAATGGGTTTGAATTTACGGGTAAACTTGAGGCATCAAGGTGGTCTTTGGAAAATTGCGAGTCCGCGGCTGCTTGAAATTGCCCACGACGTTAAAGAGGTCTTGACTGTGAGTTATTTGGACACGGAGATGGCTAGAAGCCGTTGCGGTCAGCTCCGGCCCCCGTAATCAAGCATCAACATCAGCAACCCAGGAGGATGGGAAGGATTGTGGCTACGGGTCAGAGCACTAGCATGCCAAGTTGGTCGCAAAATAGGAGCCCGGCCGTAGAGAAGGCCGCGTGGTTGATAACCAACGAGACTAGAGATCGAACACCATCATCGTCGCGAGTATAGATAGTCCAGCTGAGCCTGCTACACAAATCCCTGAATCACAACAATAAACAACTTTCATTGCATTTACCTAGACCTCGTTCTCAAACCTTCTCATCGCTTCATCATGTCTTCAGGACAAAGTGGTAACTCTGGTAACTCTGGCAACCCCACGCCTCCGAAGGCGCCAGCTCACAAGATAACCTCAACTTCAAAGCCATCCGCAACCAAATCAACCTCGGGGCAAAGGCCTACGACCACAGCTCAAAAGACTACCACCACACCGCAAAAGGCAACCTCCAGCACGACCACCAGTGCGCAGAAATCCACCACGCCTGTGGTTAAACCGGCAGCTGCGAAGCCCACTGGCGCTGGCGCCAAACTTGTTCCGGCCTCCGCTTGGGATGTCAGGGGCCTCCGGGTCTTGGTGCCAGACGGCAAGGGCGGGTTTGAGCATGTTCCACCCGGAACCGAAGTCTTTGACTGCACGGCATCGATCATCGGCATGGCCTTGGACCTTTTGGAGTACCGGTCTAGCATTATCGCACTCAGGATGCACACGACCAGGGTTATCGACGCCAGCCAGCACATCCCGAAGGTGAGGAACATCCAGGACGATGATATCGAGCCCACCATCCGGAGGTATCTCGCCACCATCCGCTCCAGCTTCCCCCACGTTGTAGTGACCGACAAGTATGGCATGGCCACCATGAACGGCCGCACCAACAAGAAGGAGTGGAAAGACGGGGCCGATCCCAAGACGGCGACCGTCATCGAGCTCAGTGCCATGGTAAGCAACCGCTATTGGCCCCAGCCCCTCCCCCGCATAAACAAAAACAGACCAGTTGATGTGTGATCATGTATAGCTCGTGGGCCGGCTCGCCACGGCATACAAGGCTCTCCAGACGGGCAACTCGGCCTCGCAGATGCGGCGGTTCCGCAACCTGCACCTCCGCCTCTCGCTCACCATGGCGCATGAGCTGGTGCACGTGTACAACCTGTACCTGCAGGGCGGGCAGCACAACCACACGCCGCCGCAGGTGACGTACGGCCCCTACGGCGACGACAGGGCGGGCGAGTCGGGCCGATACTGGGAGTTCTGGACGCTGGGCGGCTGGGTGGACATGCGGGCGGACGCCAACGGGCTGGAGACAATCGCGCTGCGCGACAGCCACGGGCAGAAGGCCTGGCCCCTCAAGCCCGAGGCCATTGACGGTCTGCTGGCGCGTGACTTTGACAGGGTGCTGCAGCGGGGCACGCCGCTCAACGATGAGGAGCACCCCAAGGGCAAGTTCGTCGACAAGATCACGCCGCTGCAGTGGAAGGACCGCTACACCGATGTGTTCCCGAGGCCGGCGGCGCCGGTCAAGGGTGCGGCCCCGCCTCAGCCGGAGTTCACCGCGAAGCAAGTCGCTGTTCTCACGGGGGCGGATATGATGAAGACGCCGAGGTTCAATATCTGTGGCACTGATTTGCAGTCATTTGGGGTGGACCCCCGGACGAAGCTGCGCTTGGCCGCTTAGGGTTGATATAAGAGCTACCTTAGTGGATGGGGGTTGGAGCTGGTCTCTCGTCTATAGTTACATGAGTCCCGCGGGCGGCTGGGTTGGATACGTAGAACGTAATGAACACATTTCGCCGACGAACACGGCTGAGCCTTTGAACTTGGTGCAATGAATGAACCGAACTGCAGCACCTCCCGCAGTGGAGCCAACAACTGGTCGACACCGTCTCATGTTTGCGGGTGCCGTTTCAATGCCATCTCATTTTCGCCAACCAAGATCCAGAGCAGAGGAATCGAGGTTTGCGTGCCACACGTGGAAAGCAAGGGCCATCCCCGCCCGCTTGGAGCATAAACCGCACGAAACAGCGCGATCAAACAAAAAGCTACAGTACGAAGCAATAGCAGGTCGGTCGACTCAATACCAGATTGAACACGGCATTGATTGCGCCGTGGACAGAAGAAGTTTTGGGAGATGGTGACCGACCGTGTGGTTCCTCATCCGTCTTGGTCTGTTGCAAAATTGCAAGAGCGGCGTTCTGGGCAAAATGGAAGAATTTGCGGGGTTTTGGGTTTTTGGACCGCAGCTCGTGTGTTGGGTTGGAATGGTTCTGCAGCGATTTGCAACGATTTGCAACCACTGCAATCAAGTCGGAACAAGACAACCTACCGAAAATAGTCAGACCATTCGTTCTCCAAACCCCTCATCTTTTGAACTATCCTTTGGAAAGAACCTGGGAGTTCGGTCTCGAAAACCTCGCACAGTCGCACTGAAGGGAAGTCTTTTTCCCCGCCATCCTTCGCACACTTCGCGACATGTTCTCCTGCATCGCTAGTTCTTCCAAAGTCGTCCAGACTTGCCAATTTCATCCATGGTGCGCTGCGTGGGTTGCAGGAAGGTGGGGAGAGAGCGACGTTAGTTTCTTGGCCTCGTGACGGACCCATGTCTCGCCCCATTCTCCCAGGCCTGAGCTCTGATGAGTGGTCAATGCGTCTGCAGAACCTGTGCTGTGATCAGCGATCGCCAGGGGAAATCAGCAGGTCTGGGGGAAAAGCACGAGCGGGCACTGTTAGGCTCAGTCATGCCCGGCTCGAGCCGGGCTTGCCAGGCCGCCCAAGATGCAGAGAGACAAGTGCGAAGCCACGACGCCCACAGTGGGCCGATTTGGGGAATTGATTTGAAGTGGAGCCACCTTTCCGACTAGGAACCACAGCCAACCGGGATCCCAGCTCCAGAAAGCCGACTCCACTGCCTCCAACCCTCCAGGGGATTCCCCCGGTGACATCCACTCGCCTCTTGTCCCATCGCCTCCGTTTTGTTCTCGACTTTGGGACTTTTTTTCCCTCCTGCCTCTTCTTTCCCAACCACCCAGTCAACCCCACGATCTCTTGGATAACGTAACCGGACACTCTATCAGGGCTGTCCACCCGCCACTCATTGGTTTCTCTTCTTCCGATCCTTCTGCAGTTTGCAAACCTTGGCCCGACGCCGACCCCCCCAAGTTCTCCCCGAAGCGAAATTTCCCGCTGAAGAACCCCGACGATCTTCCAAAGCTCTCGCCACTATTCAAAGACACCATACTACGACCAAGACACGATCGTCATCTGTGCAATATTAGAAGTCAATACATTGCAATCCCCAGCCAACACGCTCCATCCTCTATTCTACTTGTCTCCAATTTCTCTGCCAACACACACGCACACACCACTCTTCGATCTTTTCGGTCCTTCCCGCCCCAGCACAAACGCTCCCGCTCCACACCCGTAACGTCACACAACCACCGACCCGTCACCATGGGACTCATCGAACGCATCCAGGCCAAGATCGAGCTCTTCCGGCTCGAGCAGCGCTACACCCGCCGCCGTCATCGCCGCTCCACCTTCGTCTCCAACGCCATCTACGTTGACGGGGAGTACATCTACCAGTCGCCCAACACAACCGGTTCGTCGGCCAACACGAGCAGGACCAACAGCACACAGAACTCGTCCCCGGCATCCGCAGCGCCATCCCCCCCTCCCACAATCGCCGATGCGTACGCGAACACGTCCTTCTCCTCGGCGGCGGCGGCGAGCAAGCAGCAAAAGAGGTTGAACCGCTGGTCGTCTATGCCCGGGTTCGGGTCCAGCTCCAAGCCGGACGGCATGGGCGGCGGGTTGCCGCCCGTCGGAGAGCAGGAGTGGAGGAAGAGGGTCAGCTTTGACGAGAGGCGGTACTGAGCTGCCTGCCGCGTGAGCGATTCGGTTCAATTGGGTTTGGTGTTTTTGGATGTTCATTTTTTTTTATCGCCGGCGGAGGTGTCATGACGGCATTCGGGATGACGTTGTCGTCTGTACATCGGACGTCAGTCCGCATCCATCGATTGCTGTCTGTCTCGGCTGGTTGTGTGACACTGCGTCACGACATACCGACTGGGCTTTCCAGTACGACAAGCCCAGCCTGGGGGTTTGCGCCGGCGGCTCCCTGGCCGCCTCCGCTGTTGCTTTTCATGACAAAAGTTTCTGCCCGTCACCAGGGCTCGACATTTTACGGAGCATTTTACGACCGGTCTGATCGCTGCCGCGATCTGCCACACTTTCTACGATACTTCCCAAAGTTCTAAGCATTTTATGCTACGAAGGGGGAATGACCATTGGCTTGGGGTTTATACTGGGCGGCCAAGACACTCGGGCATGGTTGACACCATTGCATGGTTCCGATGCTGTCCAGGCATTGTAATTGCATGAGGATGCTATCCTGGCTCCGGCTACGGCGGGGATGGACGATGACGCTGCCCAGGGGCGCGCTTCGTGTACATATGGGTTAATGACGACGTCCGTCCCATCTGCTATTGGAGATACCTACCATTTTTCTCATCGTGGTCTACCTTGTGTGATTCTTGTGACTGTTGCCCCAACTTGGGCATCGGGGCTCCGCCCAAGTGGACCTTGCATATTCAATTGTGTCACTGTTCATCGAGTAGCTATTTCTCGCCCAGTTTGACATGTGGATCTTGATCCGCAGCTTGGTATCAACGACTGACTCAAACATACAGACATGACTGACGAAGTATAAGGCTGTGCACCTAGCCAACTGTAAGAAGTGAATACGTCTCAATTAACTCTTCGGTCCACTCCGTCAACCACCTCACTAGAAACATTTCGCTCCGTATCCGTCAACACACCCCTCGAACTCTTATTCAACATCTACATGCCGTCCATACCCTGGCCCGGGAGATGAGGGAGCCCTGCAACACATGCGTTAGCCATCATTTTCATCAACCACATCCACCCTTATGCGGGGATGCGAGGGGTTGGGGGGTGGTGGTTTCGGTTGGGGGTGGGCGAGAAAAGAAGAAAAACCAAGAATAAGGGGGAAGAACAGGGAGCCGCAGAAAAAGAAGACCGAAGAAAAAGCAAACTCACAGCTATCGATATCCTCCTTCACCTGGCTCTGCACAGCACACTTGTTCATGGCCTGCACATTCTGGCTCTTCAGCGGCCGACCATTCTCGCACGCGTTGAACATGCACGACGAGTCCATGGCGCGCTGCAGGGCATCGCCCTTCCAGCCAAAGACGTAGTCCGCATGCGTGCCATACCCGACGCCGTCGCCGTAGCTGAGCACGAAGGGGTTGCTGCCGTCGGCGGGCCACATGTTGTTGAACTGGGTCGTGTCCCAGAGCGTCTCGAAGGCGAGCTGCGGCATGCGGACCGGGTGGGAGGACGGGCAGGCGCCGGCGGGCGCGAAGGCCTCGCGCACCGTGTTGTACATGTGCGACTGGTGGTCGGGCGAGTCGAGGTTCTTGCCGTCCCAGCAGCTGTTGGGTGTGTCACCGTGTCAGTAAGTGGTTGGCTTTTCGGGGGGGCAAGAACGGGTTGGTGTAGGTAGTGGTCACGGGTGGTTGTCGGCGGGGCTGCGCCATCATCCCTATTCCTAAGGGTCGGTCGGACCACCACCACACATCACACCGACAACACCATCACCGTTCGCTCGCTTTCTGACAGTAATGGCACTAACCTTGGGAAGTGGTGGACGGTCATGATTCCTCCCGGGCACTTCTGTGTCGGGAAGTTGGGAAGCTCGGGGAAGCGAGTGCCCTTGTTCTGCAGACAGACGAACCGGAGACCCGGGTTGCCCTTGGAGCCCGGTTCGGCGCTGTAGGTAGGGCTGCCGACCGTCATGCGGAAACCCTGCGGAGGCCAAGTTAGTCCTTTGTCTCTGGCCTTTCCCTTCCTTCACTCGATCCCTGACGAAGAAGGGATACCCCTGAGAGGAGGGGAGGAACTCACTGGCTTGAACGCAGTGATCTTCTGGTTGCCGTTGGAGTTGAAGTCCTGCTGCGTGTAGTAGATGGTCATGGCCGCCGTTGATGCCGTTGGGCAGCGCCGTGTTTTGCATGATGGGGACGCGCTTGTACGAGCCATTGCTATGCTTGAAGAACATGACGGCTGTCCAGTAGTTGGAGAAGTTCTCGGAGAAGGTGCACGTCGTGCAATCGGCCTGCTCGGCAATGTCGCCCTCCATGGTTGCGTTGAAGGCGTTGCCGCCCACAATCTGGTGGACGTGCGACGACGGGAGCTTGCCCGGCTCGACGAGAGGGTCGAGGCGCTGGATGCTCACGGTGGAGCACCCGAAGCGCAGGGCGGCCTGGGAAGACCCGGCAAGGGCGAGAGAGAGAGAGAGCCACTTCATGTTGAACTTAGTCGATCAGAAGGACGATAGCGGAGTTGGTTCAACACTAGGAGAAGTTTACAATCCGGGGTAGCGGGTCTTGGTCAGTGATATATACTAGTTGCCCCGGTGCCTGGCCGCTGCTGTGAAGTCCCCGGCTGGTTCCCACCCAGACTTGCCGCCGTTGACTGCCCAGCTCCATGGTCATCTATCTCTTTATTTAGATGCGGGGCTGGGATGTTCTTGATTGGGAGGTCCCGGCCCCTGAGTGTGCAGGCTTGTATGTTTATACACGGCGCTTCTCTACCTACCTTCTCGAAGGTTGGCATTGGTCAGTCGATCGGCGCCCAATTTACTTCCCTGCTCAACCGAATCCCGGAGCATTCACGAGACACAGCAGAAATGTATAGCCAAATACAGGTGCCCTTAGTTGCCGGTTCTATTACTCAAGCCCAGTATGGAAGGTGATCGTCCAACTCTCAGAACGCCACTCAACGGTCGCCTTGGGTCTTTTGATATTCGGCCTGACATCTTGGTTCCGGTAAAGATGGCCTTGGCAGGCCGACATCTGCCGGGGCACGCATCTGCCGAGATTGACGGGGCGATTTGTGCCGTATCGGGCTTCTTTATGTTTTTAACCGGCAGACGCGGCTGCGTGCTGGCCGACCACACGTGGCTGGTGCTTCCCACCTTCACGAATAATCAAGGCGCCCCGAAGGCCAACGGAAGGATCCCGGCATAGCAGTGTCGGGAACGAAGGACAGGGCAGCTTGGCAACCCAAGGCCGGCTCGCGCTGCCGGGCTGACGACCATCTGGAATGGTTCTTTTTCGATTTCTAGAAACAGAACACATGGATGCCCAGAGAGGCAAACAAGGGTGGATGACAACGGACCGATTGGGCGCTGTAACGGTCATCATACCCTTACCGGCAGTTAGATTTTCTATTCTAGTAAGTCCAGGGTATCAACCTAAACCAGCATTCCAAGTTGCATTGCAAGGCCCACGCGGAGCCGCGGTGACATACGCAGCCTAAGTTGGCAGCAGCATTTTTGGCCACTCTTGTTATACAGAGCATGGTTTGCGCTAGTGTTGTCTCTCCAACCCCCGTTCTTAGATATTAGACATGGTGCTGCTAGACGGCGGCGGGTCAAAGCGTATAAACGCTAAGATAAAGGGCTCATCCTCATGGCAGTCAAGGTTGAATGCCTAAGAATGGTCAAAAAGCTAGGGTTAGGATGAATATAGTCCATGGGTAATGTACTTCATGAACGCGAGATGAGCGGGCCGTAACTGTGGCGTCCAAGCTTCTCGTTGACTTTGTGCCCGCGGTTATGGCTGTAGTACTACAGTCACGGACATGGCAAACATAGGGCGGCAAAAAAGCCTCCCTCCCAGTCGATAGACTCGTCTGGGATCCCAACGCAATAGCCGTGGACTTGTGATGGAAGGCGGATCGTACGGTGCACTACCATTGTGGCATTGGATGTACTCGAGAACCTACATATACATTAACAAATGACACGCACTCAAGCAGGGATGTGAGAAAGTTGTTAAGGAGAGAAGACGAATAAGTTCTTATTTGATTTCCTTTCATTTTGATAAGAAATAAGCAAAAGAAGATGATAAAACGAGTAAAAGACATCGTCTTTTAATACGGTTAAACATAATTACGACGTCCAGCTTAAAGTAGCAAAGTGTACTGCAAGTGTGTCCGGATCACGGACACAGATGAGGTGGGCCCAAAGCGAGGCCGTTGTTCATCGTTACACGCGGCTCACAAAGTCCGACGGGGCCGCCCTTAGCCGGGTTGGTTGATGTTTCGGCCACGTGTGATGCAGACGTCACCAGCTCATGTCGCAGCATTTGGCCCATGGCTGTGTTTTTTATTTATTGATTCATATATAAAACACAGAAAAACGGATAACACCAGGATGCGAGCACAGCCCCCGTTAAAGTCCACCCAAAATCTATACACAAAGTTATGCAGAAAAGAACTTCGCCTTGGTCATTCAATGACCATAACATCGGAAAGAGGAAGAGAACCTGGAAGTCAGTTGTCTTTTTCTCTTTCCCTTACCAACGCCGGCAGCGCCCACCGGGCGGCTTACCCGGTCGCGGCGAGGGCGAGGGCGACGGCTCCGCCTGTTCCGACTCCTCCGACTCGTCTGACGATTGCGACGATTGGCCCGCGTAAAGGGCCGGCCCGGGAATCGGCCACTCGCTGTCACGGCTGTCGTAGATGGAAAAGCCGAACAGCTGGGAATCGCTCTCGCTGTAAAGCTCACCAGCCGGCACACCAGAGCCAGACAAGTCGTCAGTGCCGCTTCCCGTGACCTCGATGTTGCCGCACTGCATGTAGAACTCGGGCTCCTTGAGGTTGGCCCGGTGGAGGGCGATGATCTCGTTGCGGAGCACGTACTTGCCGGGCGCAAGCGACTTGGGGATGGTGGCCGTGTTGATGCCCCCGTTCTCGCGCAGCACGTCGGTCGCCCAGATGCCCTCAGTGTTGGCCGTGCCGGAGACTAGGCCGGACTCGGCAATCTTGGTCCAGCGCAGGGATGACTTGTCAACGCTGGCGCAGTCGCCGTTGCAGGGCGCGATGTAGGTGAGGACCGGTCCGCGGTGGGATTCCGCCCACCCATTGGGGTTGATGACCTTGTCGTCAGAGGTCCAGAAGAACGAGGCTGTGCCGCCGGCAGCGATGGTGCCGTAGTTGGCGGAAGGCTCGGCGCCGCGGCGGCAGATGAAGTCGGGAGAGCTAAGGTCCACCTCGGGACCTTCATCCTCAGTGGTGAAGCTCCAGCCGATGGCGTTGGGGTCGGGCGAGGGGTTCCAGCGGCTAAAGCCCTCGTAGTCTTCACCGTCCAGGGTGAACGTATTGATATATCCATGGCCTGCAACCTGAGTTGCGAGAAGGGCCACGGTCGCCACGAGAGAGAGTTGACGGGCCATGGTGGGCGAGATTGGTACAAGATGTAAGGCGTGAAATGCTAACGATCCTGCGTATGGTTGTGAAAGAAATGTAAGGAATAAAAGTAATGAAACGAATGTTGAGTTGGGTTGGGAAATAGAGACACTGATAAGCTGAAGATTCGTTTACTTATACTTAACTAGAGCAGAACTCGGTCAACGTTACGGTCTACGCATACATTCAAGTTAGAGACGACATGTTAGCGACCTCCGTCGGAACTTTCAAGGCAGCAACTTGTCCAGTTCACAGCATCGGGCCGTAAAAAGCGGCGATGTACAGATCTGTGATGGTTTTCCGGCGTTGAGGTCACAGAGACGCAGGGGTTGTGGAGCCACCAACGCCTTGGCTTGTTTGACGTTGGATTATGTTTCAATCACAGGGGCCGAAAAGAAGCCGACCGCCCTGCCCCTATTGAGAAAGGTTTTGGTTTCAAGAGTGCGAGTCGACTCGGACCCCCTCGCCGCTCAAATGGGGAAATTCTCCGAGCCCCATTGCACAGTTCAAGATTAACCCCATTTGTCAACCCGCCGCAAAGCGTCATATGTAGAAACCCGTCGGACTTCACCGACCCATACGTGACCTCCGCATCTCACCGTGGCGCTAAGTAAAACCGCCTTCATCTTGGCAACGTTGACTTTGCCCAGCTGTTGGGACGATATCGTGGCAACCCCCGGAATTGTCCTGGCATGTGTTTAATCCTGTGTTTTCTGTTTCTAGAAGTTTAGTTTGCTTCTCTCGGAGACAATGCCGAGTTGGGCGCTCGCCCAATCATGGCTCAATCTGAAAGTTCCTCCTCACGTACCTGTACGGGCAGTTAAGATAACCAACCTCAAAAAAACCCCCGGTCCCCACAGCGCCACCTGAGCCGCATAACCCTTCCAACCATTTTAGTGCCAACGAACCCAATCGGCCCCTCCACTTGCAATCCCACACCCAATTCGCCGTCTTGGCCCGCCCATGCATCTTAACTTGGTTAGTGATGGATGATTCGGGAAGGGTTAAAGGAAGAAAGGCGGGGGAGGTTACGTTACGGTGAGGGAAAGTTGAGGAAGACGCAGCAGTGCACGTTGGCGCCGCGTTCGCAGGCGACAATGATGGCGTTCGGCGTTGGTAGACGCTGTGTTGGGATTTCGAAGCGCTGAGAGCCGTACGGCGTTTTGCAGAGTCGGAGCTGTGCGTGGGTGCATCGTAGGAAGCTTCTTACGGTGTGTTTCTTTGGGTCCGCCTTGCTGTCAATTCCGTGCTGGAAGGTCTTACCAACTATGATACGATCGAGAATTTGCGAGACCGCTTCCGCGAGCTTCCCGCTGAGCTTGAAGATCTTTACCGACACATTTGGGACAGGCTTCCCGGCCAATATCGCACTCAGGCCGCGCGCTTGCTTTTCCTCGTGGAACGCAACATGGAACTTGAGGGTCGCCATATGGATCTGAGTCTCAAATCGTTGGCATTCGCGATGATGGACGACCCAGAATTTGCTTTTTCGGCTGCGGTCAAACATTAGAGGAGACAACGGTTGATTCGATACTCGAGACGATGAACGGCCGCTTGATAAGTCGCTGCATGAGGCTGCTTGAGGTTCGCAAATTGATCTATGCGAAGAAAGCGCAACGGCATGGACCGGGCAGGGTACTCGGTGTTTCCAGCGGTCGCATAAGTTTTCCGGGCATTCTCGACGCCCCATTCCATCACCCTGACAAAAGTGATGAAAGGCACGGTTACCCATCACTTAGTTTTATCCACCGGACAGTCGAGGAGTTTCTTTTGTCACCAAGACATATACGGGCCATTACCATCGCTGCAGCGGGTTCGGAGACCGCGTTCTATCCCCACAAAGGGCTTCTGTGTGCCGCATTGATGAGACTCAAGACAACGGACTGGGGCTCTGAGTCGCCCTCGATCGTATTTCCTCTCGACACATCCCAGTTCTCCTGTTCACTGAGGGTCGCAGCTCAGCGTTGCCTGTTTCTCGTGAACTACTCTGAGAAAGAAGCCCGAAGCCCTGCCACGAGAGTTCTTTACGAACTCGACAGAGTTATGGCTCACTTCCAACGGACACTGCTTCTACCCGTGCCTCCCCCTTCACAAACATTGGACCACGGGGCTGGGTGATTACTCCCCAAAACTGTCCAGTGACGCAGTGGGAAGCCGGCAGACATGTGACTTTCTCTCCATCTGTGTTTACTACAACCTGGCGTTATTTGTGAAGGAGGTGTTTGCTACCAATCCCCTGGGCCCAACCGACTTGAAGAAAAGAGCAAGCTCACTATTGGGCTACGCGCTTGCTGGAGTCCACGACCGACTTCGAGCACCTCCTGCCTGCCTCGATGTGATGCGGGTATTGTTTGAGAACGGCGCCAACCCAAACGAAAAGCACGGGTGCAGCACTCTTTGGCATGCATTCATGTCCGCGTCACGCGGGCCGGTTGCGTGGGATACACCCACCCGATTAAGGGTTATCAAGTTATTACTTCTCCATGGCGCTGACCCGACGATAGAATTAGAGTCAGGACGTCAGCCGCTGGGAACATCGGTTGAATTTCAGAAATCTGGGGAGCAGCTGGCGGGTTGGTCAGACACGGACGGAAGCAAAGCCTCCCAAAGCCCGTTTTCGAGTCTCCGAAAGGCTGTGTATGGGCATAGAATATATGGGATGGGTACTGGTATGAATAGTGCAATTTCACTTGAGATACCTCAACTCCTCGGGGAGATATTTCGGATATTGGATGAGTTGGAGATTGAAGGGACGGCACATAACGAAAACGGCGCTGGTATGTGGCATCCACGCAGAGTTAAACCTGTGACCGGCCAGGGGTTGGGTGGTACCGAAGGCGGCTCTTGGGCACCAGAAATAGCTTTGAAAGGGGAAAACGGCCAAAGCGAGGGGCTCAAAAAGCCATCAGAGGCAATATTTGAATGCCGGGAGCATGACGGGAAAAGCGTAGAAAGGGCGTTGAGATCTGAGAGACAGAAGACGTCGGACAAAGTCGAAACGCCTCAGACAAAAGGGATGGTTGGGAGAACCGGGAAAGCGAAGCACCACTCTAGGAGCCTGAGAACGTTGTTATGTTGTATGGTTTGAGGATGACAAGGGTGGAGAGAAACATCCAAGGTCTTCGCCAGAAGCAATGTTCCACTGTAGCCTACCTAGGTAACCTGGTAGTCACTTTTGCCTCCCGAGCCAACATCCTCTCCCAAGTCAAAACTTACAAGAACCGCCTGGCGGACTTGGAAACTTCCTTGTAGCCCTCGTATGCGTTGCGGGCGCCATTCTGCCGGCGGCGGACACCATCCCAGCGTTCGGTTGTCGTCTCGCGCCACTGTTCAAGGCCTGCCGGCCCCATGTTGCTCCAGCCGGTGGCATGGGTCTCGCCGATGAGACCAGGTGTGGGATCACTGTTCCAGTGATGCGGGGGATGGATGCCGTTGTCGAGGATGTCTCGACGCGCGAAGGGAGGGGGGTGTGTGTGGGGGAGCGTAGTCGTACCCGGTCGACTCCAGTGACGGACCTGAGGTCTCGTCCTTGTTGGCATACGTTCGGTAGAGGTCGGTGACGAAAGGCGGTGCAGACCGTGCACTATCTTGCGCGGAGGATGCCTTGAAATCATCATCCCGCAGGCCTAGCGGGGCACGGCCCGGAACAGACGGCCTGGCGATACGGTTTAGCCCGCCGGTCTTCGTCCGCCCCCCCGGCCACTCCGGCCCGGACTCCCCCTGCATCCGCCGCCTCCTGTTCTCCCTTTGCGCATCTGCCTCATCCTCGGCCATCATCCGCTCGACAACCGCGTCCATGCGCCTCCTCTCTCTCTCTTGCCTCTCCGTCACCTTCCGCGTCGCCTCCGACATGATGGAGTCCTGCACTGCCTTTGCAATGGCCGTTTCCTCCAGCTCCCGAGCCCTCATCGCTTCCATCTCCATATCCCTTCTCGCCTGCTCCTTCAACACCCTCTCCCGCTCCCTCTGCCGCTCAACCCTCATCTCCTCCTCCGCCCTAGCCCGCGCGTCCCGCACAATCCGCTCTAGCCTCCGCTCCTGCTCCCGCTCCCACAGAGCCATCTCCACCGCCCGCCGGTGCGAAGCCGCCTCCTCCTCCTCCCTCTCCATCTCCTGTATGATCATCTCCCTCTCCCTCTCGGCCCACTCCCTCTTAGCCCGCTCCCGCTCCTTCATGTCCCACAAGCGCTGCTGCTCCGCCAGCGCCCAGCACTCCGACTCCTGGCGGCGCGACATATCCAGCGCCATGCGGAGAGCGGTGGCTTCCGTCGGGTCGTCCATGCCAGCCTCAGCGTCAAAGTTGACGCCCGGCCATGGCGTGCTGGGGTGTGTTCATGTTGGTGGTGGAGGCAGTGGCGTGTCTCTTATTCTTGGTCTTGGTCTTGGACTTGGTATGAGTACTGCCGGTGGTGCGGATGGGGAGGGTTGTGCTGTCCACAGTCGTGGCGACCGTTGCGGTGGTTGTGGTTGTGGTTGTAGTGGTGTGGGTATGGGTGGGGATCGGGTTTGGGGTCGGCATGGCCTCCGAGGAGGGATTGGGGCGGAGGAGCTTGCGGATTTGTATGTCTTCGAGAACCCACGTGTTCGGTTGGGTCAGGCGGGCGTCGCTGTCGTGGTGCATCCTGAACAGTGTCAGTCGGTGTGTGTTGTGCTGAGAGATTGAACAATGTGTGGACTCACATGGGTAGGTGGGTGACGGTGTTGGGGTTGGTGTGTTCCGCTTTGGCGTTGCGGCGGGTGGTCTTTTCGCGACGATGGTGGCGGCGCGGCTTCGCTGTGGGTGGGACGAGCCAGAACAAGTTTCGGTTACCCGGCGGACGAGAATAGATCAATCCCATCTGCTTACTGCGGTTGACGAAGAGCTTTAAATGAAGAGCAAAGGTGGAGAACTTGTGAGAAGGAGGTTCGACCAGGAAAACCAAGACATGGCCGAACCTGAGGCCCTTATCCAGCTTCTCACCGCTTCCCGTCTAGTCTAGGGGAGGTCCGGAACTGCTTCCGGTCCCGCAAAGTGTTATTAATGAAAGAATGAGGTTTGTTTCGGCCTTTAGTGTGGTTGAAAGAAGATGTCTCAGACAAACCACACCGTAGGGAAGGTCACATCTGCGCGACGACAGCTCAACCAACCGGAGCCATGGGGATTGAGCGTGACTTGGCGGCATAACTGTTTTCTTGCCACCATTCGATGACTCTAGAATAATGATTCCCAAAGAGTCCCTTGTTATCAAGCAAGTACAACCACCAGGCATGGAAACAGTTGTCTGCAGGTGGTCCTCAGGGGTTGGCAAACACCAAACCACCACAAGCGACAAGGCCGGGAAGCTGAAGGGGGCATGGGACAGCCGGTGACAAATGAACAATTGGAGGAAACACAAGCAAGCAACGGTTGGAAAGCGGGGCTCACGTTCTTGTGGCAGACTTACTCCGTGGCTGCCCCTGAAGCCGGGATGAGCCATTGCTTTCTTGTTTCCTTGTTCGATGCCGGAAAGTGACGCCTGCTGTTCCAGTTCTGCAGCATATCGGGGAAATGCAATGCATGAAGAAAGTGTCTCAGAATTCCCGCCGCGTGATTAACGATAAAGAGGGGGAACCGCCTCTAGCAATGGGGAGGCCAGCAGGATCGAAGAGTTGGGCAAGACTCAACAGTCGGGAGAGAATATTAATATATTATAATTGTGGATGGTGTGTTTAACGAAACGTGCCATTTTGTCATATTCGGGCCTCGGCTCAGAGGGCTTGCGCTTCATGGAGATTCGAGCGGATGAACCTGTGTGATGGAAACTTAAGGAACAAACGCCCGTTTGCTTTGATAAGAACTGCGAACCAGCTGAGGTGGTCGGGGAACGAGACACGGCGACTTACAGCACAACATGGGGTTAGGGTTATTCTGCAGGGGCACGGAGGCTGAGAGGTTCAGGTCCAATCTCCACCCGCTCTCAATTTCACCCCACCACAACGAGCAAGGTGCAACTGTGAGCCCCTGCTTGGTAATTTCCGCTTCGCCCTTGAAGCAGCACCAATAGCGTCAGTGGTTTAGTGGTAAAATCCATCGTTGCCATCGATGGGCCCCGCGTTCGATTCGCGGCTGACGCAACGAGTAGGTTAGAAGGCATCTAATCGATGCTCTCATCCTTTTGCAACTCTAAGTCATCTCGTTCAAACTTTTTAGTGGGGTAGTTAGGGCTTATTTTTGGTTCCCGGTCACCCCACCACAGCAAAAAGTTGATGTTCCCACCCCCGCGACGGGGGCAGAGAGCAAAAATTACATCAGAACTCGGATACCGGGAGTCGAACCCGGGGCTGTTGAGAGAGCAGTCACTCCTGAGAAGTGAGAGTCAACGATGTTACCGCTACACCATACCCGATTTGAATCGTGTGTGGTCCCGAATTGTTGGAGGAGCGGGGCAATGGCTGGATTCATGAAGGCGATTGATTGGCAAGGATGCCAAAGCAGCGGAGCAAGAGGGAGCGAGCTTGACACCGAGAGCAGAAGTGTGCCAAGGAACTGATTGTGTCATCCCTCCGTGACACCAAACCACAAAACCGCGGCTGGCATGACGTCAGTTTGAGCCAGCCGTGAATTGAACAGTTCTATTCCACGAAAGAAAACAGCCACACACACACACACAGATGACGGTGACGGCATTGCATCATTCAGGCGCGCGCCCATGGCCGCCAACCGGCAAAGCAGGTTCTTGGACGGGGGAAAGGGGGAGGGATCGTGCAACAGCACCTTCAAATGCTGCAAGTCCCTGGGTTGAGACTTCAAGACATCTCCTTCCTCTCCTTCCTCTCCTTACCTTAACCTTGTCATCTTGATCACATCCTCGCCTTTACCATCGGCGAGTGGCTTGTACTCAACCGCCCTGCCTATCCTTCAAGGAGGTCAATAGAGCATATCAGCGGCCACCATTCCCTTTGAGGAGGATAAACGACAAGACGAGCAGACGCCTATACACTACAACTCCGAGTCACCATGTTGCCCTTCCACCGACGCGATGTCCATCGCGACCCGGGGACCGCGCCAACCCATAAAAGCCCCGTTACCCGATCGTGCGGGAGCGTCTTGTACCGTTCGTGATCGACTGGATCAAGGTCTCCTGGCGGGACATTCTCACCATGGCTGTCTTGGGCGCAGCAACCCTCGGCGTACGTCCCTGTCCATCCTCTGTTTGGCGTCTCCCCGTCTACTGCACAAGACCATTAACCCACAAGCTAGATCTACCACGCACCCTACGCTGCGACCCGAAACTTCCCCATAACCTTCGACACCTCGGGCGATATTGTTTACCCCCAGTTCGCCTACCCCAACCGCGGCTGGATCATCTCCCCGTCCCTCTCGGGTGTCATCTGCACCGTCATCCCCATCGGCATTATGGCCGTCGCCCAGGTCCGCATCCGCTCCTTCTGGGACTTCAATAACGCCGTGCTCGGCCTCTTATACTCGATCATCCTGGGCTCCCTCTTTCAAGTCATCATCAAGATCCTCATCGGCGGCTTCCGCCCCATTTTCCTTGACGTCTGCCAGCCGGACATTTCCCTCGCCCGCAGCCACAACACCACGGGCCTCAACGGCGTCGGTTTCCACAGCGTCATGTACACCAGCGAAATCTGCACCAACCCAAACAAAGACGCCATCAAAAACGCCATGACCTCCTTTCCCTCGGGCCACTCAACGACCGCCTTCGCGGCCTACGTCTTCCTCTTCCTCTGGATGAACGCCAAGCTCAAGGTCTGGGCCAACTTCCACGCCAGCTTCTACTGGCTCGCCGCCCTGCTCGCCCCTTTACTCGGCGCCACGCTCATGGCCGCCTGCCTGACGGTCGACCAGGCGCACAACTGGTACGATGTCTGCGCGGGCTCCGTCATCGGCACCATCGTCGCCTTCATGGTCTACCGCGTCAGCTACGCTGCCGTGTGGGACTGGCGCTACAATCATATCCCGCTGCGTCATCGCGCTGTGTTTGACTATGCCGCTGCCGCCTCTGCGTCCTCTGCCGAGGTGTTGGAGCGCGCCGTGTTTGTGAAGAAGTTGGGGTGGGGCCGAAGGCGGAGGAGGAGGGCTGGTGGTGCGCGCCGTGGGGGGTTTGGGAGGGAGAAGCCGGCGGCGGGTAGCATGGATGTGCCGGCTGCGCAGACGGTGTCTAATGGTCATGGAGTGCATGGTGGCGGAGATGCGGTGCCTAATGGGAACGGGATGGCGTCACACGGGCCGTCGGTGGCCTACCCGAATCCGGCTACTGTGAGGCCCAACGGAGGCCAATATTATGGGAGAGGAGAGGAAATGGTCTAATGGTTGTGGCTTTCATACTACTTAATATGTCCTGCTTTACTTCAAACTTTTTCACCATGCACTGTTCTCATATTTTAAGGCTTCCTCCCAGAGAATACTTCTGCAATTATTTCCCGTCCTTTTTCGTCTGAACATACCTAGTAATGGTGGATCATGGGCAAGGCACTACCGCTTGGGCGAGAACTTGCCGGGTGGAACCCGGGACCGTAGGCTTCACATGAGCAGCACCGTGACCACATTCAAATTCATGACGCCCAGGATCGGTCGATGATGCGCTGAAGCTCTCACCTGCGTTCACTTCCAAGTTTCATTACGCGTGCGGGTTTTACAGGGCCTTTTTCAGTTCTTTTCGGCAGCACATCTCATTTATGTACAACTATGAATACTAGAGGTCGCTCGTAAACCAACGATTGATTCTATAAACCACTCGCGCAATCCATCAATCATCGCCCACTTTGCGCATTTTACCCCTAATCAAATCTCATGATGCCACGTCTAAATAAAAAGATGCCGGCTCGTAATCGCCGTCAACAAAAGTCATTACGCAGAAGCAGGCGTTTGGCTGGTAACAGTCCAGCAACCGGTGACGGTGACGATACTGATGCGGCAATGGACCTGCAAGAAGGAGGAGAGGAGGTCGTACGCTCATTCAAACAACACACCGCGTCTGTTTTAAAGACACTAGTTTAACTGATGCACCTCCAGGTATCCCAAAGCCGTTCGAGCTCGACCTCCCAGAATGGACAACTCCTAGGGAACTTTGATAGTGATTCGGTTGATGCAACAACCGATGGAGGAGATGTAGAGCAAGTCGTATGTCCATCATTCATGTCACGTCCTCCACCCCGACCAAGTAGTTTACTAACGTGCCTGTAGGTAGCGGCAAGTCGCCCGTGCTCCAACTCACCTATCGAACGCCTCCCACCCGAGCTTGTCACTCTCATTGGCCAGCAACTGCCCGTGGAATCGCGCATCACGCTCGCGTTGGCGAGTCGCACCATGATGTTCAAGTCTGGCGGGGTCGGTCCCGGCACCAACAACATTGCTCTAGACGAGGATCCCCTCAGCCAAGCTGAGGACGCCGAGATGGAAGACGAGGATCCCGGGGAAGACGAAGATGCCGAGGAAGACGAGTGCGACCCTCCTCCCACGCCGCGCATGATGCTCCTGGAACTATTTGAGCGCGACTTTCTACTGCTCACGCGGTGCGACTATTGCAGAATGCTCCACTCGCCGCTCTCTGGAGTCGCGAACAGTGCCTTACAGGTTTGTTGTAGGGCTGGCTGCTCTTTCATCTCACGCGTGGGCGCCTGGGGAACTTTTTGCCTTACGCTGCCTTTGATCCGCCGCACTGTCATGTGGGACCGCCAGGGACTTGATGCAGACTCGCTCCTTTCCACTGTTAAATGCTGCACAAACGACACGCTGGGACATGATGCCCCCTTCCGCTCCCTTTCCACCTCCCAGGCTCGCGTGTGTGGCGGCTCAGTCATTGTGAAAACACAGATATTTATAACACGCACATCCCGGACCAGTCGCCGTCGTAACGACCCTCCAACGGCCCGTGAGCTCGCTGCCCTACAGGACCTCTTGTCCTCCTCAACACAGCATTGGGGGACGGCGCAAACGGGCCACGAGCACTTGCAACCAAAATATAAAACGCCCGAGTGCCTCGCTCATCGTGATGCCGCAGGCCTGCGCTCCCGCAACCACTACCATACTTTCAAATGCTACCGCGATGACACCGGCCCTGCTCGCCGGGCGCTGAACCCTAAACTGCGATGCATGTTGACCCACGAGGCTCCCTGCTGCGCACGCGGCTGTCACAAAAAGGACGGCCCCCCCGGCTGCATCGACGGCAGCCAAACCCACTTCTTCGACCACTCAGCTGCGGCAGTCCCCGTAGCGGACCCTCGCAATCCGTGGGACCGGGTGCTCGTCTTTACCGACTGGCGCGACCTGGGGGACGGGGCTTCGCAGTTCGACGTCAAGTGGCAGCGACGACCGGAAATGTCCATTTTTGGGCTCGGCTGTGATGATCGCCGCAAGAACAGAAGCCAGGTTGGGGACGCGTATGAGGCGTTCGAGGGCGCGGCCGAGGGCGCCCCTTACCTGCCCCAGCTTCCGCGGGACGTGGCAAAAACGTTGTTTAGCCCGCGCCCGCCCGGATTCTGTTTTAATTCTTTCCACGGGTAGGAGATGTTATAAGGTGGCAAGAGGCCCGGGAAAGGGGGGCATTTTCCGCAAGAACTTCTGGTATCATTTTGCGCCAGTTCCCGCTCTCTAAGGACAGTTGACTCAATATAGATAATCAGCCATAACACCCTCCCGAATATTCACGGATGGCTATGTCGCTGCAGCGAGTTGTACAAGTCGTACAGTGACTTGCTATTCACTCATCCATCTCATAACGTCCCGTCGATTTCCCGGCTTCCCGACCCATAAAGCGAAGACTCAATGACCGCTATGATCCTCCGCCTGTCCGTCGCATTCCGCCCTCACACACCACGACCGTATACCACTGCGGCTAGTAGGCGTAGTTTCAACGGGACTTAGTTGTCTTTGTAGTGCCTCAAGATTCTGTAGTGCCTCAAGATTCCGTAGTCACCCACCACCCGGCGCAAGTTCTGAAAGTGCGACGGGTGACAAACCATAGCGAGGGTTTCGCACGCGCGCTGCTTCCGCTCGTCCCACCACGACTGGAGCAGACCGCCGCAGGAAGCGGCAAACAGAAGACACCGTCTGAACCCCCCGAGCACGCTGGTAACAGCACCATGGAGCTTATCATAATTAGGGGGCACCGTTTGCTTTCGAAGTAGACACCATCATCAGCCCGGAGACGGTAGGCGTCGATGAGGATGCGGTACACGTCCTTTACGGAGCGGTTGTACAGTTAGATGTTGTTATTTAGGCGCGTGAAGGGTTTAGTTGTCGGGTGATCTCGCCTGCGGCGTGGGGAGGACCTCACACTTACAGCCACGCTGCAGTGCGCGTGGTGAGGTGTTGGTCTGGAGCAGCATTGTAGAGCCAATCTCCCGCGCAATGGAATGCAAGTAGTGCAATTTAAATATGCCATATTGAAGGGAATAAAGGGGGGTCAGTGGTGAGTGTGGTGTGTTCAATGGATAGCTGTACTGGAGCTGGAGTGGGGCGGACTTGTTTGTGGGTGTAGAAGAATGAGAGCCCGAGACGTTTCTGGTTGCATAAGAAGGGGAGAGTGCAGAGCGGAGAAGTAGCTGTAGGTATTCGAACTAAATACGTTTGGAGTTTGTTCCGCACTGAGTTCACCCACATCGGGGATTTTGGAGAGGAGAAAAGATGCGCCATTGTGGAATGGTATAACACGGTATTATGACCGGCTTGGCCTGGTCCATCGGTATTATCATGTCTGAATATATAGCCAAGTCACTGGATGAATATTTCATACTTTGGGTAATTCGCATTTCTCGCTAGTATGATACAAGAAATAATCGTACTCCTCCTTCCCCTAACCAACGCTAAAATCACTCTGGTTTCTGACCGGTAATAACCATAAAGTCAAAAAGCGCATGTGCCTCCCCTCTCCTAATAGAATTCCTGACGCCCGCGTTCAGAACTGTAATCTCGTCCTTGCTCCAGCCCAACACGTCCGCAAACAAGGCGGCCGTAAAGGCCTCCACCCCCTCGGTAAAATTCACCCCCAACAAAGTCCCGATCTCCTTCAACCTCGGGTCCCTGGGCCACGCACCGACAGGCATGGGGAAAGTCTCAACCTTGACGTTCACAAATCCAGCATCCTTCACCCACTGCTCCATGCTCGGCGCCGGGTCCATCGTCCTCCCAATCCTCTCGCACGCCTCCATTAACCCGTTCATCAGCTTCATAAGCGGATCGTCCTTGGCGAGGCTCCCGTCTTGGCTGTACAGAGTATTCGCGCTCTCCTGGAGCTCCAGCCACCCACCCGGCTTGAGGTTATCGTACATCTGTTTCATTAACCTCGGCCAGTCCTTGATCGACCCGGCCATATACCGACAATGAATCAGATGATACGGCAACGGCTCAGCCCAATCCAGCTCCACATCATCCACAATAAACCTCACGTTCGGCGGACACCACGTGGGCTGGATCGGCGACAGATCATTCCCCACAATCTCCGCCGCCCCTGGATACTCATCCCCCAAATGGATCGCCCACATCCCCGTCCCGGTACCAACATCCAGCACGCGCAGCCCGGCGTCGGGGTCGACAGGAGCCAGAAACAGGCGGTCGTGCATGGTGCGGTAGTAGACGTGGTGGACCATGTCGAGGCGCTCCTGCTCGCGCTCGTCGTTGGGGAAGCTGTATTTGCCCGCCTGGTAGGCGTGGTACCGCCGCCCGTGCTTCCACTCGTACCGGAGGATGCTACTGCGGAGGGAGGTGGAGGCGGTGGAGGAGCCGTCGTCCCCGTAGGCCGAGTCCGCATCGTCGGCTTCGGGTGCCGAGTCCACTTCCACGTGGTCCGGGGACCTGGGCGGGGATGGCGTTGGTGAAGGCATGGTTTGTACTGTGTGGTATGTTGGTGATCACAAGTACTGCGTATACTGTACTGTGTATGTAATGTGACAGTGTGAGTGTGATCCTGCGCCGCTTGTTTTGCTTTTTGTTTCTTTCTTTTGCCTTGGTGAGAAGTTTATTGCCGCGTGGCACAGTCAGCAGGGAAAACCCGGGGAGAAATGCTCGCACTTTGTCATCCGTGTTGGGGGTTGTTGGGGGCGGGGACAAAGCTCGACATGGAAGCTCAATCCGTTTCCGAAGACGGCCTTGTCCAATCGGCACACATGGAACATGGGAGTTCGTGGCTAGGGTTGCAACGCTAGAGCATAACTCCAGGGTGTCAGATTGGGTGACACGCAAGGGCTGAGTGAAGGGTCTGAGATTATGTGAAGAAAAGAGAGCCCTTTTCTGATTTCGACTGCCAATCTGTTATCTGTCCATTGCTATTCGTACTCCATCCTCCATTCGTTCCAGTGATCCCACTTTCCCTACGTCGTCACCAGCGGCGCCGCCACATACAACTGATCGAACCTACGGTTAAGCAACGACGGCATTTTCGCCACCGAAGCGAGGGCCTTATCCCAACCAAACGCAGTCGCCCAATCCTTCACGAACATCGTCTGCATACTCACCGGTTCCTCCTCGAGTTTCTCTTCCTCCTCCCCCTTGTCCTCTTCAACAGCGGGGAGAGGAGCAGCAGCAGCAGCAGCCG
The DNA here is from genome assembly GCA_039881045.1 of Chaetomium olivaceum. Lineage (NCBI taxonomy): Eukaryota > Fungi > Ascomycota > Sordariomycetes > Sordariales > Chaetomiaceae > Chaetomium > Chaetomium olivaceum. Next base: position 243,441 of record JAYWVB010000030.1, on the reverse strand, counting down.
GAGCACCATCCCAATCAGGCGTCGCCCAGGCCTTGTGCACTTCATCCCATTGGGCTGCGCCCTTCAGCGGCGGCGCGCCAACCCATTGGTCGTTGGCTGGCACGGGCACCGGGAATGGATCGTGTGCGTCAATGTCCTTGAGCTCGGCGTCGAGGATCTTAAACGTTTGCTGCTTGTCCTCCGACATGAACGGCGGCGGCGCGTAAAGCACCACACCCATCATCAGCGACACGCCGCCGTCCGTGGTGTCCAGCAGGCTGGCGATATTGTTGCCGCTCTTCGATGGGTCGGTGGAAGGATCGTCTGTTGCTGCATGTCAGCAAGTCCATCTATCCGACAGTTGTTACATCCGCTCTTGGGGATACTTACACTTGGCCCACAGCCCTGTTGGGACCGACTTAATAACCTTCTCCATGCGCCACTCCTTCGGCGGGTCATGACTGCCCTTTTCAGTGATCGAAATCTGGATGCTCGAGTCCAACGGATGCGCATCATCGAGGTGCATTGGCCTGGCGTAGATGGACTGGTCGGTGTACTGCACCGTCGCAATAGGCTCGCCCGTCTCGCTGACCTGCTGGGCCTTTTTGATCGCAATCTTGCACCCCAGCACAAAGGCAAACGTGCCGCCCCTGACGGTCCAATCCTGATTCTGGCCGCGCTCCGGAACCGCAGTATCGTTCATCAGGCCGGACTGGGCCAAGAAGGTGTGGGCCTCATTGCGCTTCGGCGGGTCATCCTCACCTGCCTCCGCTGCGATGGCGATGGGCTCGCCGTCGTCGTCAACTTCGACTACGCGTGGACTATCGGCCGGAAGGACGGCGGTGGCCAGGGCCGGTGCCGCGACGACCGCTTTAGCTTTGGAGGATTCAGTCTTGCTGCTGGCCTGCAGCACCAGGTTGTAAAACTCGAGGAGGCTGGCGGGGGGCTTCTCATCGCTGGCGCTACCGAAGGGGATGTGGAACTTGTGGACCTTGAGGTCGACGTAGACGTTGCCGGCGAAGGGGGGACCCCACAATTCCAGGTCGGCGCCGATCTCTACCGAGATGTGGATGTGTACGAAGAGGATGTCTAGGTTGAAGCGCACCCCGACGCTGACCCCGGCTCCGGCTGTGAAGTGGAAGGGTTTGTAGTTGATTAGGAAGTCGGCGAAGGCGTCGAACCATGCTTCGATCGGACCAAGGTGGTAGGCTGCATGTAGTCTCCCGCCGCCCATGCATGCTTTGGGGGTAATGGCGAAGTAGGCCTGTCCCGTGATCGACAGGGCACTGCTCAGGCTCCAGCTGATGCCCAGTCGGGGTGGGTTGGGGTAGCCATAGGGAATATCGAACGCTTGATGATACCCTCCGAGGGTGAAGACGAAGTCTCCTACCAAAGACTGGTCGGCATGGGGTGCGTCGAACCAGTAGTAGAGTGCAAACCCGCCCGTCAAGTGGCAGTTGGGGTCTAGGATGTACGAGTTAGGCGAGAGCTGGGCCTCAGCCTTGAAAGTGCCATAGTCGAGATCCACCACGACGGCGATGCCCAGTTCGACGTGCGCAAATTTGACCTTGGACGCCGACGTGGGGATGTCGGCCAGCGCGACGGCAAACAGCCCCATCTTGATAGCCTGCCCGAACTGCACCACTGCCACGGCCTGGAGCGAGATCATCTGGAAGGCATCGATCTTCATGCCCGCCGCCGCCCAGTACGTGTCGTCCAGCGGCTTGAACCATCCGTCCGAGTTCGGCGAGGTAAGCCGCTCTAGAGTTTCGATGGCGCTTCCTGTGGCTCCGGCCAGGCTGGCGGGCTTGACGAACGGGAACTCGACCACCTGGTCTGCCGTCGGGACTCGCACCTCGCTCTTGTACCCGAAGCCGCCCGTGACCCCCGAAATCTCGGCGAATTCCAGTGTCACAAGGGGACCGTCCAGCCGGGCGAAGACGAAGACCGAGTTGAACACCTTGTCGAGGTCCGTGACCCCCTCGGGCAGGGCCTGTCCGTAGAACCCCGCCGCCTGGAGCTGGTACGGTACCCAACCGATGATCAGCCCACCGGAGTAGTACTCCAGCTTGTTGCGGTCCTTGCCGTGACGGACGAGACCGGCAATCGTCAGCGGCGGTTTCTCGAACGACGCCGCCAGGCCCTCCAGGCTGGGGTCGAGGAGGTGGATGCCGTTCAGGTGTAGCGAATTGATCTGCACGTTGATGCTGAAGCCGATGAGGGCAAACCCGATCGGGCCCAGCTCGAACGTGGCTGTGAACTGGATGTGCAGCGTCTTGTCCGAGTACTTGAGCCCGATGTTGCTGATGGATAGGGGACCGGCCTTCTTTTTGAACGGGGCCGAGGCGCTGTTGCCGTCGGAATCTGCTTTTGGTTCCGGTTCTCCCTCGTTCTCTTCGCCGACATCTGTCATGGCCATCGCTTCACCCTGTGTTGATGGCTGTTTTGGCTTGGACTTCTTGAAGTCGTAATCCAGAACGCAGGTCCGGTTGCCCTGTTGATCTTTGGTGATAATGGCAAAGTGAGACCCCGCAGTGATGAGCACAGCCTGCTGGTCCGTCTTATCTTTATACTTGTCTTTCGCGACGAGAGGGTGTGTACCGAGAGTCTTGTTGAGGTCCGTAACCTCCTGGCGGGTCAGTCCCGGATTGGCCTTGTTGAGGTTGGTTCCGTCTTGCACCCACATCAGGTACATCTCATCGAAGGGTTGTGTCAAGTCTCCAATGAGCGGCAGGGGAATGGTCGGTAAAGCTACGAGGCCAAATTTGATGAACCGCTTAGACGGTACCTTAGGACCCCATGCCGTGAGGTGGATCTGGGCAAAGGTCAAGGCCAGATCGCCGATCTGGATGGAGGACATGAACTGGAACATGCCGTCTGTCTCTGGCGATTTCTCCACCGTCAATGTGATCCCACCCGTTTTACCGTTCGCATTGATCTTGGTGCCGGCCAGGAAATCTGGCAGGTCAAGAGTGTCGTCTCCGCCCAACATGTCGGTTATAATGTCTCCAATGGTGGCCTCCTTATCCTCTGTCACCAAAGACGCGGTGAACACCCATCCCTCCTTATTCTTGAAGTGAAAGTCCAACTGGAGCGACAGACCACCCACCAGGATCTTGCCGTCAAACTTGAAGTAAGTTCCAACGGACTTGTTTTTCAGATCCGAGGACCCCTGAGCTCCTGTGTATTCATAGTGTAGGCTCAAGTGGTCAATCAGGAGAGAATCGATCAATGGAAGGACGTCGTCGGTCGAGCCCTTATCAAAAAAGCTGATCAGGTTCGAGGCGTACAGGCTCTTCAATTGAGTATCCAGAACCCATTTGTTCTCTTTCGAAGTGTGGTCGTAATCAATGCTGCCGGTTAGGATGGCGCTGGTCTGATGCTTGGAGTTCACACTCGGAGCGAGCACGGAAGCAATGCTTAGGTTAAACTTGAAGTCTTTTTCATTGTCCCACTGGTACGAAGCAGTCAGGTTGATCCTGCCCAGGTCGAGCTGAGGTACGGTAGAGTCCTTGTCACCCGCAATGGACTGCTTGGATTGGAGAGTGGCCCTCACCGCAAACTTCTTCTGGTCCAGGTATAGATTGGCGAGGGTGATCTGGGTAGGTACCGTATCGGGAAGATTGTCGACCGTCTGGCCAGGGATCAAGGTCACGATGTCGAGTTGCATCATAGGCGATTTTGTGAGCGGAAGCAGGTCCATGGCGGCTAGATACGTGGGATCCAGAACGCGCTTCTCATCTGCGTTGAAGAAGTTCCAGAAGCCACCGTTGATGGATCCCATGCCCCCTAGGCTGGCTGACCAACTGTAAGTGATCAAAAACGCCGCCCGTTCCCCTTTGTTGGACCCTTGGCCGAACTCGCCAGAAGACACTTCAATGTCAAGCCCCACGCTGTTGAGCTTCGGTGTTTTGCCAGTGGTTGACACACCAACTCTTAGGCGGCGGAGAAAGATGTGATCGGTAAAAAGATTGCCAGTCATTTTGAAGATGTTGTCAATCGCGTCCACACCGCCACCGCCGGGTATCAGGCTAGCCAGCCATTGAACTATGCCCTCTAAGCCGTTCTTGGAGTCAATCTTGAATGTCAGCTGGTAGCTGAAGTGAGTCAGCTGCAGGGCGAGGAGCATTTTGACCGGCTCCAAACCCCCGTGCTGAACAGAGCACTGCATCTCAAAGTCGATATCTCCCCCTGTGACGGCTTTGGCACCCTTGTTTGTATCGAGGAACACCAGTGTCTTCTTGCAGGCGATGCTGAAACTCTGGAATTCGAGTCCCTTGAGAACGGATGTCAACGCACTTTCCAACGCGTCGGCCGAGTCAAGGCCGAACTGAAGCCTCATGGTCGTCTTGAGGTGCTGCTCCGGACTGAACCACAGCGCGTTTCTCTGTGGCCCCGTGGTATTCGACAGTTTTAGCGTAGTCGTCAGGAGGTCCAGACCCTTGATAGGTAGATTCTTTCCGAGTTCGTCGAGCCCAGCAAATTCGAAGAGTTTTCCAACCGACGACTTGAGGTCCCCAGGTGTCGCCTTGGGATCAAGGCCAAAGTAGATGGGTGAGCCCTCATCTGTCATGCCGGGGCTCGGAACGAAAGCGTCACCGCTCACCGTAGTGCCAAAAGCGAACTTCAGAGCATCGGCGCTGGAACTGAAAGTGACATCCCAAGGTGCCTTGATGTGGAAGTTGAAGGACTGGATGCTGAGAGTCGTGGCGTTGTCGTACGTAATTGAGAGCTCGCCGCTGATGTCCCAATTGGTCATCCATTTTGCCCACTTGTCGCTGGCATCTAGAGTGCAAGATGTGCCAGTGGGCTTTGCACTGAGAACAAGGGCCTCATCTGGGAGGAGGGACAGGAAGTTGTCAATGTTCTTGGGTGTGGGTGACAAGACATGGATATTGTCGCCGGGTGACTTTCCAGCTTTGCTCGAGTAGATGGTGTACTTTGTTCCCGACTCTTCTTCCGCTACAGCCATGGCCCCGCTCCCACCCGGGATGAAGGCCACAAGACGTCGTTGATGAGGCGTGATCTCGAGCATGGCAGATACGGATTGGCGAGGTTGAGCCTCTAAGCCGACAATCGATGGACAAATTAAGTTGTTGTATTCTGCGGTATTCTCATGGAGTCGTCACGGTGGTGAGAACAGTAGGCGTTCTCGGCATTGCCTACTCGCCGGAGACTATCCCCCCACACGTCTTTGGGGCGTCAGTGGCTTAGCGAACGGAGGAATAGGCGAAGGCAGGTAGGACTTAGGGGCGTGACTTGGGCTTGGGATATTTTGTGGGAGAGTCTTGTGCTTTTTCATGAGTGACACTAGCCTCAGTAACCTGCATTACTGGACGGAATCTCCCCCTCGGCGTTCTATTGGTCTAGAATGTAGCCGTTTCGAGAATCCGCGACAATACTTCTGTTAGCTTTCCTGAGTACAACTGACGACGCTTTGGCGATCCCGCTTACATTCCGATCTCGCTTTCGTAGAGTAACGCGTACATGTAGGTATTTCTTGTGGCTGGCCGCGAAGGTGTTCATGACTAGGTTCCATTCTGGCCGAAATACCGCACCTCCTCTTTGCACAATGGTCCATGAAGTGCGGGGTTAGAAACAGTTCCATGAGTGACTGCCGGTGCTCTCCTTGACGCCTGCAGTGTCGATCCAAACAGGGAGGGTGGCGACGAGGTAGAAGACAGAGCATAGCCGCCAATACCTTGTTGTTTCCTAAATGACCGCACGACCAACCATAATTAGGTATATATCCCGGAGTTGCGGCCGCATGATGTGAATGGAGTCATGATAGGGCCCTCTACGAGCTTCCACTCGGCGAGGTGCGTCACCCGTCACCACAGAGGCGAGCTGAGACGGATACTCGCTAGTCGACTGTAACCCAACCGTTGGGCCGTGAGGGTGAGATAGGGACACCCCTTGCCAGTCAAATCGGATATGTGCACAAGCCCCGATATTCTTCTAGCGTATAATACGGAGCCAAGAGCACGGGTGTGCGATGAGGAACCACTCAGAATGTGAGAGACTGAGTTAGCGTTGCGGGGCCCCACGTCACAGCTCTGATCTTGCAGCTTGAGATCGCAGTTCAGGGGCCTAGAACTGAGAAGCCACTCAACTTTTGGGCGGCTCGCTACAGCAAATGTCTCTTGCCAAGCCATCCTCGGCCACTCCGACATGTATGCAACCGCATCACAGCCAAACGCGTCACTTCAGCTTCTCTGAGTTCTCCGACCCTCCCTCCTCAGATCATCCGGCGGGATCAAGGGCGGCTGGACAACCATCATGACTTGGAAAGTGAAGCAAGCAGAAGTATGATTGGTCTTGAATCCCGGTCGTCCGCATCCCTCCACCTCAGCTCGGAAGGGGATGCGCGAATTGCGGATGAACTCCCCAAGGACCCAAGGGGGAGCGATCTCGGGTTTGGCCCCGAGGGGAACAATCCGGAATACTCTCCACCGTCAGCGTCAAGGTCTGCCAGAGCGCTTGGCATCATCGAGATTTGAGACTGTCGTCAATTCACAATCCCCGAGTGTTGAAGATTGCTTGCCCTGCGAAAAACAATCAATATTGCATCAACTGGTGTCCGCTTTGCTCTGTTTTGACCCAACGGCTAGCTATCATTCACCATGTCAGACGACCTGCTGCTCGTTCCATTGCAGCTCCAGGCATTCGTGCTCAACCCTGCGGTCTGCAACGAGAATGGTGACAATGGTGCACGTATCACGCCCATCACGCAGCCAAACTACACCTTCCTCCGGCTTGACAATTTTGTTCTTCAAAGCGATGTTCTCAAGCATGCGGACATGCACAATGCGGCTCCGTCAAGCACGAACTCGAGGATGACGGACTTGGGCGCAAGACCGGATCCTGAACACCCGGACGCCGCTGCCCGCCGGAACCGCCATGGAGTTTATGTGCACTGGATCCTACCACAGTTCTACCGGACCGGCTTGACCCCGTCTGATTCAGTGCCGGAATCCCGGCGCAACCATGAGCGACTCCGGCGTGGACTGCCTCCCAGGGACGGAAAGCTTAAATCCGGGGAGGGCACCAAGTCGCCGGAGTATCCGCAGACGCCAACACGATGGATCATGGTGCGCAAGCTGGACCTGGACAGCATCGACCCCCCAACTGCCAAGGCCAGCTTCAAGCAGTATCAAGCCTGGGTCATAGAGAGTGATTTCCTCTGGAAGTTGGATTGCGTTCCCTCTGAATCCGATTTGGAGGTTGACATGGCGCCTTTTGTCATGGGCGCAACCGACGGGGCAAAAGCCGACATCGTGCAGCAAGCCGAGGTCTTCATCGGCAGGAAGACACCCTTAGAGGAGTGGAAACCATCCCCCGATGACCATTACATCGACAACCTCAGCCTCCTCCGCAGCAATAATCAACTTTTTGCCGATTTCCAAATGCACAACTCCAACGTCTTCAGCATGCTGGACAACTTTGCCTATCCTGGGAAAGACGGATCCCAGGAGTACCTCAATAAAGCCAAGGCCAGCTACTACCTCCTTGGCTGGCACAAAGACGACGCCACCGACCCTTTTTAACGACGCTACCAAGCAGTTCACCCACGCTGAGAGGTTAGATGCCCTGTCCATGACACTCGCAAAGAGCGGCATCGACGACGTCACCAATGCGTGGCTCGAGTCGAACGACCTAGCGCGCTTGTGCTGCCATGGTGCCATGTATGATGTGAAGTGGGATCATGATTCCAAGCCCGCTTCTGTCCCTGCCGACAAGTATGCGGCCCGAATCAAGGACCAAGAGGTACCAGCTCTCGCAGTGGGCACGTCGCCAATAGATGCTCTAATTACCTACATCAAAGCCCGCAAGTCGCACGAAACAGACTCCGACACTATTGTCAAGCTGGAAGAGGACATTCTGGCCATAGACTCCTTACTTCACGCCCGGGATGACGGCGTCGAGGGTCAGCGGGAAGCTAAGGACACGGTGTACAACTGGAACTTTTCCCGCTCAAAAGGGGGCGGTCACTTCTTCCTCGGAGGTGAAGATTCGGCAGGGCGGCCGACCAAACCAAGCCAAGCTTCCATCCAGGCCTTGAACAAAATCAACCAGCTCCAGGCGCAACTTGATGGCTGCGAACGACTGGCCCGCCAGCGACGCTGGGAGATGTTTTCACTGTGGTGGAAATACGTGACCGACGTCTCTCACATGAATCGGCCGGCCGAGGATCCAACGTACAGCAAGAACACCGCCGATCTGGGAAAGCGTATTGGACAGCTCAAGGCCCAAATAGAAAGCCTGCAGACCCTGGTCAAAAACATGAAAGGGGATGCCGACTTAAGCCAGGTGAAGGAAGGGGCTCAGCCCTTCTTTTATCGCGCCCGCGATCCGACGTTACTTGTCGGCGGTGTCGAGTCCGGTTGGCCATCTGACTTCTCCGACAATGTCTCGGTCCGCATTCCCGTCCAGACAGTGGTGTCTGAGCAAATCCCGGTAGCCGTGAGTGAACTGGGCGCCAACATCCAAAAGGCCCTCCCGAATACAATGCCCCTAAAGGAGGTGGCTAGTTTGTTGGGCGAGTTCTTCGCGCTATCACCGGAACAGAACCCGCCTACCACACCCCCGAAAGGGCACGCATACCCCCAATTCCATCTCCCAACCGAGCATGACCTCGCTCGAGATCAGTGGGGCGATTGCCAACCATGGTTCCCACTCTATGTGGAATGGGAGCTGGAGTACACTCACATCCCTTTTGAGTGGTGGGCGTTGGACGAACAAGCCACCCGGCTGTCGGACAACAAACTGACCCGGTACGGCGTAGAAGTCCCTGGAGGAAAACCATTATGGGAGGAAATAGGCAACCGGCCGCAGAATCCCAACCCAAAAGATCCCCCAGAAACCCGGATCCTGTCGGGTCGGGTGCTCATCCTCCCCCAGCCAAGCTTCTCACTCGCTGCCAAGGTGAATCAGCTATTCGCTGACACGCCAAAGAAGATTCTAAACCAATACCTGCCCGAAGCTGACCGGAACGATCTGCTCAAAAACATTAGCCAGCTATCATACCTGTCGTGTCCGCTCTCCGGGCTCACTGAGGGCTTGCTGACTCTCAATATGGGCACGCACGTAAAGCCAGAGTATAAGGAGGTGACAGGAGACCAAGAGAAGGTCACGGCTGTGAAGGCAGCCGAATTCAACGCGGCGGGGCTCACTAAAATCAACATTGAGCTCATCGAGGGCAACTCCGGCTTGACGCCGTATGCATCCTCCGTGGGCTTCGAAACAGACAAGTACTGCCCATTCAAACCCGTCACACACGGCCAGATAAGGTAAGTACCGTACCCTTGGAGCTACCAACTTATGGAACTCTCACCTGAAGTCTGTTACATTTGTTAACAACTGACATTTTTACAGGTTCAGGAAGCTCAACATCATCGACAAGTTTGGGCAAGCTGTTGTGGCCATCGACCCGCAGCCTCGAAAAGAAGGCCACCCTCCTTTGTACCCTAGCATTAGCGACTTTTATGAGCCGCAGCCGGTACTGGTGGATGGTCAGAAAGTGGCCAACACGGTTGTGCGGAACAAGGGTGCCACATGCGAGTTTATCCAGCTGCCGCCGCAGATCAACCAGAACGCTCGCCTTAACGCCGAGTTTGTGACGGCTGCTACCAGGGACCTGAAAAGGCCGCTCGCGGAGCCAGCCGCCGAAAACGCAAAGCCGGCCTCATACTGGCGTCCTACAACGGAATGGGAGAACCCCATCTGGGGTTGGATCGTGGCCAACTACGCCGACTACGGTATCCAGTTGTTCTTGAAGGACGGAACCTTCTACGGTGAGGTGCGTATTGGTGGGCCCAATGGTGCCCTCGAGTCACCCAAGTGGTCCCCATTTGAACCGCCAGCGGCCACGGGTCGGTTCGATCCAGACCTCGCCCGGCTCGAGGCGTTGATCACACGCCTCAGAAAGGCCGACTACCTCAAGGGTTTCTGGTACATGATTACTAAGGCCCTCGACAACCTTCCGCCAGCTCCAAATGCCTATGCCCAGTTTCTGGGGGCGGTGGTGGGAAAGCCCTTGGCCCTGGTCAACACAGCGTGGTCGCTCGAACTCGACTCTCCACCACTGACCAACCAATCCACCAAACCGAAAGACTCAAACCCCGAAAGAACCCTTATTGGCTCTGATGATCAGTCCAGCTACACCTTTCACGTCAAGCTGGGCGACAAGGACCGCGGGTACGACGGTCTCGTCGGTTATTTTGACGGCTTCCCCACGCCCAACGAGACCACCCACGAGGAGCTCGACTACGACCACATCCAGACCTACTTCTACCCTCAAAAGCCCGACCCCAACCCCTACGCCAACCTCATCCCCATCTCGAAAACAAACTACCCCACTCTCAAGCCCTACTACAACCCCCCATTCCCGGAAGACGACCCCCCTGACTACAAACACACCACCACACCATCCGCCTACACAGACGCACACAACCTTGAGCTAGGCAGGCACGTCTTCGGCGCTATCGTGGACCCCTTCACGTCTATACACGCGTACTCGTCATTCTTACCGGCGGGAGAGCTGGCGCTGCGCCCCTGGACGTGGCAGGACGCGCTGCAGAACATGATTGCCTTTTTGCATGCAGGACCGTTCACGCTGCTAAATGATGTGGCGGGGTATGATGAGGGTCAGAGGTTGACGGCGGATAATGCGAAGCAGAGGCCGAAGATGAATGTGGGGTTACCGGCCCTGGTTGGGGGCGATTGGAATTGGTTGCAGCCGTATGTGGAACCGAGTCCGCCGGCGGCAGTGGTGGAGAAAATAACGGTGGCAGGAGATGAACGGGGAGAAGAACTAGCCGGTGAAGGACGGGGTTCGGAAGATGATGCGCCGGTTCCGGTGTACAACGCGTACGGCATCGAGCAAAAGGGGAATCTGCTGAGTCCTGGCTTCCAGGCAGCGCCATATTCGACGGTTGAGGGTTTCTTGATGCTGAGGAGGCCTATTATGGCTGAAAATCCGAACAACTGATGATGAAGAGGGAGGAATACTTCGAAGCGAATGTGTCTCCAATCAATCACGTACATTCCCCCCGATTTCTACCTGTGTATTTCCGTAGGCTTGTTTGGTAGGAAGGAAGAGGGCTCGATTTATTAACTTCATTTAATACACAATACAGTCCCGTCCTGTGGCAACAAGACCCCACGAAGGACCGTATCAAAATCTGAATATATCACCGTAACTTTCACACACTTGCTTGCTATTCTCCTGATTTTATGCCCACAATTAACTCCAACACGCCCGGGTGAGTTTATTTAATTTACAGTGTAGGACGATTACCGTATATTCTTTTTTTCTTCTTTTCTTTTTCGTCTTCCCTTTTCTATTTTATTTCCATTCCCGTTTCCATCTTCTTCGCTTTCATTATCTTTTATACATTCTTTGTTTGATTTCTTTATACCTTGTTCTTCTTCTTGTCTTCGATTTCATGATAGGGGAGGAAGTTCTATGCTACAGTCCGTAGGAACCAGTGGCTACCTTGTCTTACGGTCCGATAATGACGCCTCAATTGAAAACCCATCACAACAACTCGAATTCAGCATTAGCTGCATTACTCTGGCCGAACCCAGTTGGCAAATCTTACCACGGTCTATTAACCGCTTATAAAGTGCTAGAGACGGACCGGTAGTCATGTACTCTACTTTATTTACTTGCAGTGTTATTGACATTGCAGGATTCAGCGTCTGGGCCTTTGACACAGAAACCTCAAACCGCCGGTGATTTCACAACTCATGAAAATTCCACTCCCAGGTGGAGGTTAAAATGGTGTTACAGTAAAATAACGCGCGACATGTTTGTTTGCTTTACAGTGACATGGAATTACCGAGTTAAGGGTTAAAGGCGAGAGAGTAAAGGATCAATTCAAGGGGCCACAAGACCTTGGTAATCGCCAACTAGCTGCCTAACTCAGGAGTAACGAATAACAAGGGATGGCGAGTATCTGTTCCTCCACCAACTAGTGGGGGTTTCCATATCCCATATCACCCTTATCCTGCGCGAAGATCGGAGGCACTGAGAACAGCTTCCTAGATCTTGTCGATGGCGTGGTGGAACTTGAACTGCTTGCCCTGTCCGGTACCAATGTAGAAGATGTGGTTGCCCTTGGGCGAGGAAACCACAGTGAGCTGGCTCACGTCATCGACCTGGCTGGGTGCCGGGACGGCTCGAGACGCGCCCCAGGTGTTGCCATCCCTGACGACGGCGCGGATGCTGTGGCTAGTGTCGACGTAGTAGAGGTAGGCCTTGCCGCCGACATAGGTGACGGCCAGTGGAGTGTTGCTCCGGGCGCTGCCCGAGCCGTCGATTTCCTTGTCTGCGCAAGAGGATCAGTCGAGAACTTTGTCAAAAGCTAGCGCAGTTGGGAAAAGATAGGCAAGAAACGAGAAAGATGTGTACCGTCAATGGAGCCGGCAATTGGGCAATAAGCGTGAAGTCTTCCGGTGCTGTTGGCTTGGTAGATGATATAGCGAGTCTCATCCTCCGGGACGTAGAATGCGGCCAGCGAAGATTGGGGAAGGATCTTGACGGTGTCGTCGAATTGGCCGGGAGAATCGTCGCCGACGGTGAGCTCGTTGATCGTGGTAGACTTCTCATCCGTGCCCCTAAAATGAGTCTAGTTAGGCCATTATCCCAGCCATTCCTTTAGTTAAATGACTCACGTGAGGTAGTAGACGTAAGCAGTGGTGTCCGAGGAGGTGGCGGCGATGGTCAGGTTGGTGAGATCAGTCGCGGCAAGGGGCTGATAGACCGGGCTGATGATGGAAACATCATTCTGGGTCGGATCCTCGCACTTGCAGCCCGGGGCGGCAGCCGGCTTCGGCTTGTTCGTGAAGCCGAGGACCAAATTCACTCCCGTTAAGTTCGTGCTTGCAATCTGGGCCGGGTTGATGATGAAACCGGTCTGGGCATCGGCGCCAGCCGCAAAGGCTTCAGTTTCATCGGATTTCTTGGTCTCGTCAAAGAACTGGAAGCCAAGATTCTTCGTGTTGGTGTTGTAGAACAGATGAATCTGCTGTCCCGTGGGCCCGTTGGGGTTGATGGCCGCGGCGACTCCACTAGCAGACATGATGACGGTTTAAGGTAAGGGGAGTAAACTGGGTAATGGTATTGGGACAAGTGTATGACTGATTTGGAAGGATCTGAAGGCTTGGAGAACAAGAAGTGTGTTCTGAGTTGGCGAATGCCGCCAGTTTTATATTTGAGCTACGAAGATGGCCGGTCCATCTTGTCAGACCTTGTCAACCCTCCATAGCTCCGCAACCTGACACAATCTCACACACCTCCCGAGGGTCAAGGACTGTCGCCCTCCATGACCGAAAGGAAAATTCGCGGTCTCTGAGCTCACGGCCCCAGGGCCAAGCGGCGGTTGAGGTTGCGAGTCACACCATAGAGCCCCAGCATCGTATTCCGTATGTTGCTCACCACTCGTTTCGTCCGAAATGGTGGCGTTGCTTGTGGACAGAGAAATCATAGGCCTGGAATGTTTGACAAGAGGACCACTCATTGCTCGTAGAGGATAGAGGGCTGTGCTGCCGTCTGCTGGACATCATGAACATGAGAGCAATGTGCACGAGTTCGGCGCTGAGCAGAGTTCAGCTCTCTTGGCAGCAATCGGTGTGCAGGTCTTGCCCGAATTCGCGATGGTTGAAATTGAATACATCGCTAGAGCATGCAATGTAACTTCAGCGGCAATGATTCTGTAGCAGTTCACTATTTGAGGTAATTCTTCACGAGCGAGCTCCTAGTCTCCGGTGTGTGGCTGAAGACGAAGCGCTTCCCGCGCAACTCGCATTGATTGGTCAGGACCTTTTCCTCCTCCATGTACCATGACGGGTAAAAGAGGGAACGGACCGAAGAGGGCGCATGCATGCATGCATGCGTGTTTCAGCTGCTTGGAAGTCGGGGGGATGGGGGGTGGGGGGTTCATACAGGTTGCTTATGCATCTATCCAAATACTCTATAGACACCCCCCACGACCTCCTCCTCCCATTCTTTCCAACGCAGGCCGACAATAACGTATCACCGGTAAGGGGGGGATTGTACCCCTAAGAGGATAAGCTGTCTGTGGCGGAGCCCCTCCCTCTGCCGTGATCGAGCTACGTTCGGTCTGTCAAGATAGCAAGTTCGAGTGGAGGACATTCGCAACTCCGTTTTTACTGTAACAAGTCTCTTTTCACTGGAATTCTGAAGGCCCATCAATCACCGCAGACAGACCTGGGCTGCAGTGTAAAATTGCCATTTTGTCTTCTTACTTGACGCCACAAGACTTTCTGCTACTACTGATAACACACAATGGCCATCTTCACCAGCGGAAAAAGCAGAGCAATCAACTCCCCGCGCCACTTGACTCTCCGTCATTCTCGCCGCAAAGCCCTTCACAGCAAGATTGCGCGCGGTATCCTTGCTGCTGAAGACGATGATCAACCCATCCTAAAGCCTGGAGAAGAAAAGCTCAATTCTTTCTGGGCTCCCGGACTCGAGGCCGGCCCAGCACATCAAATTGTGGCGACTCAAACGGTCAAAGCGCCCTTAAACGACAAGGATCTCGTGCTCGTTTCGGAGCAAGACTTCTATGTCGACGCGCCTCAGTTCTCTCTCCCTGAGGGATCCGTCTATTCATGCTACCCGCCGTCTGGATACCCCGAGGATCACCGCATCCTCCCCCATGTTGTGCTTAGTGATCCTCACCTGCCCTGGGAGAGGCGGGGCAGCCCCAAGAACGACACTTTGGGAGACAAGCGCAACAAGGTGCCGTGGCTTGTTCTCTTTACTTTTACCCAGGACGAGCTTAAGCTGGCCCCCGACGCCTTGGGCGGCTTTCAGTTCAAGCAGACTCCAACTCTGGCCGTCAACATGACGGTGGAGGAGCTCTGGAATATCACCACCGCCAACTCCCCCATTAAGAAGACGCCTAAATGGAGACCAGACATTATCAAAGGCACCAAAGGTGACTTCATTTTCATGAAGCCTGACCTTTTCAAGAGTCTGTTCTCCACTTTTGGTGATGACAACAAGCGCGAGGTTCCGGCCACGCCAGCCACAGAAAAATACAAGTACCTGGCCCATGTGCGGAACATCAACACCACAGGCATGGCGGTGGCCGGTGTCGAGGATGTCGGGATTTTTTCCGTTGTGGTGGGAAGCCGCAGCGGGCCATTGGAGAACAAGGCGCCGGTGTCGGTGTCGGCCCATCTCGTTTCTATCGAAGGGGTGGAAGATATGGCTGAATTTCCGGACGACAAGCCCCTCATGGCCCTGTGCTCACTGCACAGCTGGAACTACACTGTCAATCCGCCGGGATTGCTGAACGTTCACGACGCTTTTGTGCATCTGGGAACGGCGCCTCTGGGTTTGAACTTGCTCCGCGCACCGGACGATACGGTCAAAACCGTCCGCGACATGTCGGATAAGGTGTCCTTGAGGCTAGCTCAGCGCCTCGAGGACGGGTATAGTTTGGTCAAGTACCGTGTCCAGACGGGTGAGGAAACCGTGGCTCTCTATCGAAGTCCATTCACACCCACGGTAGTTGCGCCCCTCAACCGCCATCGCTGCTCCAACTCAGGTCAAGACCTCCAAATCCTTGACCGCGAGGTGGGCATCATGGACGTCACGTATTCGGTTGCTTGGCAGGTTGGCCGCCTCCTGGCGCTTGGAGACCAAGGATTCACGGCCGCCTTGGCTCGCCTCCGTACCGCCATCCACACTCGAGCCATAAAAGAATCCAAGATACATGTGGTCCGCTTCGTTGGTGGTGATTCCAGTCTTCGTCGCCGGGTTGACATCCTTGAAAACCTCAAGAAGACTGTTGATCATCTGAGCAACATTCACCTCGGGGATGACGATGGGGACGGGGGCGGCCCGGGAGGCGGAAGCGGCTTCATGCCCGGCCCGCCCAAGCAAAGATGGCGCCGCAACCGCCTGACTAAGAAGCAATACCCTGCGCTGGGATTCAATGCAATTCAGATCCGAGACCAATATCTCCAGAAGGCCACGGCCGCCGCGTACGAGCTTGCCATGGCCAAAGACGGCAAGATCTACGACGAGACCAACGACCCAGTATCAACGGATTGGATGCATGTTCTGGCGTGGGTCATGGACCGCATGTTTCTGTCTGGCGTTCCCGCTCACTACCTCATCAGTGACCCCAGTCATCTGCCGCACGAGGGTCTGCGTTTCTTCTACATTGACCCTAACTGGGTGGATGCCATGATCGACGGAGCCCTAAGTCTGGCCAACCACAATGGCGAAGACCGCGACCGCGTGGCCATCAAGCGCGCCATCAACCGTTACATCCATCACATCCCGGAGCACCAGACCCATCCGCCGCAGATACCTACTTATGGCTTTTACCTGAGGTCCGATCTTGTCACCATGTATCCCGACCTCAAAGTGACCACCACTCCGGTACCTCCTGAAGGGACAATCCCCGACAAAGCCCCGCTGCTGAGACACGAGATCGTGTCGGACGGTGTCATGCTTGGCTTGTTGGACCGGCTTCCCGGAGCTAAAGACTTTGACGCCCTGGTCTTTACGCAGCCGCCGCACCAGCAGCGCTTTGCTGTTGGGTACAGCCTCAGCAAAGAGGACATTGGAATCGAGCTCTGGCGGCAATACACCGTCGATATGAAAACCCAGGAATCGGACCCACTCCTCCACAAACACCTGATACCATCGTTCCAGATGAAACCACAAGACCAGAAAAACTGGTTCACCTGGAGCACCGACCCAGCGGCACCCAACAATGATTTGAGAGTGCTCCGGCTTCCTTTCTACGCCGAGGAGCAGCTCCGTCTTCTTAAAGAGAAAATGGAAAGCAAGTACTTCGATGATGACACAGCCAACTCGGCAGTGCTGGCCATGCAGCTCAACGACCCCTTTTACCGACTCATCGTCACTGCCAGAGACACAACTGTGACCTCTATGCTTGAGAAGCTAGTCGATCAGAACCATGAACCGCGGTCTCTCAAGCTGACGGACCCCTCTCGGATCCACCGGCTAGGCCAGGACGGAAACAAGGATGAAGAAGAAGATGAGGCTCCCGGACCGGCCGAAGTGGAGATGGAATCAGTCCCAGCCTCCTCTCTTTACATCCGCCACGAAGCATACCAACCCCTCCCACACGTCCTCAAATCCAATCTGGCCCCCCACATCCATTCCAACCTTCCCGTCTACGACCCAGCCCACTTCGGCCGGCACCCCCCAACGGGCATCAAGCCCCCCGGCCGGCTCCCCACCAGCCAACTCATCTACATCCCACGAGGCGACGATCCCGCCGGCCCACCAGTCTACGACTGCGCGGTGTACTCGACAGGATCCGACGCAGTTGAGACCTCCTCCCCAGCCAACGCGCTTCCGCAGGACTTAGTCTTCTCTGTCCAGGTCAGCAACACGCGCAGTGACTACCGGCTGATCGAGTTTCAAGTCATTGTGCCCCTGGGCGACGCGGACGACCCGGACAGCCACCGGCTCTTCCCATCCTACGACGGCCCGGGTCCGCGCATGCTAAGCAACCTACGGTTTGTGGTCCTGCCGTCGCTAAGCACGTTCGATGGGGCGCGGTGCCTGGTGCTGCGGGTGCTACCAAGAAGCGCGAACGGGTGGACGGCGATTAGCATGGTCAAGGAATTGAGTTTTCTATTGTGTCTAGCGCAGGTGAATAACACGTTCAAGGGGGAGGGACGGACGTCGGTGACGCTGTACACGGCGGCGTATTACAAGTATGTGTTTGAAAAGAAGCCAAGGCAGGGGCAGTTTACGGTGACGTTGCGGAATACGGGGGAGTGAGGACTTTTCGTTTCCGTTCTCGTACATTGGGCTCTGTTAATAGTACGACACCTTCGAGGGGTCTCTATCCTCAAAATTGAACCCCCTAACTGGACAGCGCAGCAACTGTTCAAAATGGGACCAAATGTGACATTTAGAAGAAAGTACAAAAGTAATTCTAGCTAAATTTAAGGCACCGTTTAACCGTCAAGTTTGGATAAATGGCATGGTCTCTAGAGTGTTCGCGGGAGAGGTGAAAGAATAAACCAGAAAAGAACTATATGCCATCAGCGTTGAGGTGCTCCATAGCGGAAGCTCGACAGCTGGCAGGCACCGCATGAAAAGAAAAAAAGAAAAGAAATAATAAAAAAAAGAGCTGGAGCCCAGTTGTAGATGCTCGACTTGTAAAGGTGAAGCTATCTGGAAGTCTAAAGATATTCTTTTTACCTGATTTACTTTTATCTTGCTCAGCTTTCCTTATGTAAGTCTTTTTCCTCCATCTTCCTTTTTGTTGTCTTTTTCCAATTTCTTTTGCCCCAGATTTATTTTCTTCTCAGTTCAGCTTTTTGTTTTGACCAGAGGGTGGTAGCTGAGGCCGACAAACAATCAAATACGGTATGCTACTTACTCACTGACGAAGTACAATACAACCCTATGCCACGTCCCTGTAAACCAACCCATTCGTGATCAATTTCCCCCAAGCAGTTGCTCACGCGGCGAGAACCCGGGCGGGAAAACCGGGGTTGTCATACTGGTGTCCTCCGTAAACGAGCCAAGGTCGAAGATACCGGCAAATCCTAACAGCATCTGGCAATTCAGGCAGGGAGGGTAAAGCATGGAAGAGTAGGCACTGCCCTGGTACTCAGGAACGTCTGCAAACCTCGCCCCAAGCGCGAGTCCACGGGTCTTGACCCTGGTTTCAACGTTGCTGACGTTGGGGCTGCCCGTGTGGTTAGAATGTCATGTCCACAATTGCAAGGAAGTACGAAAGGAGGAGCCTCGTACCCAATAATCTCCAAGAATGGATACGTTTCCCCGCAATTACCAAACTGCGTCTTCCCATTCAGCTCGTACGCAATGACAGGGCTTCTCCGTTCCTCAAAGGTTCCCCACGTTCCGGGAAAGTCGAAGAAGTTATCAAGGAGATGGTAGCGTTTTCCTCTCAACTCTGGCTCCCAAGCACCACACGCATTAAAGTCGTATCCTGCGAGGGACGCCCCAAGAAAGAATTTACCCGAGTCCGCATTCCAGGTAATTTGAAAGCACTGAGGTGGTGTTCCAATGCCCTGTCCTTTCCGGCTCGTTTTTGGGTCAAGGTCGCCCGCCATACTGGGCGCCTGCTTCCCCCCAATCCAGAGGCAGAATTTGGCGTAAACGGCCGTGAGCGGAAGGTAAAAGTTTTGCTGGGTAGCGACGGATCCGGCGCCTGGTGCCGAGCCCATCTTGGAAAAGAACAGACCCAACAGGTCGTACTGATTCCAGTATTGGCGCGTAACATCGTTGACAGACCAAGTCTGATTCCTTGATGCGTCTGCTAACACCCCAAATTTGCTTTGGACCGTCATTTGATCCTTGGGTAAATCTAACCACCCTGCTCGATATTCGCGGCGGATATGTTGCTTGGGGGTCAGTTTCTTGCCTTTGCCAGCAAGATACTCAGCCCCTTCGGGGAGACTGCTCCAGATTGGTAGGTACAACCTGTCGTCAACGGGCGTTCTTATTGGCGCGTACAGACTGCCCTCGCAATTAAAGAAATGGATGGCCCCCTACCTGAGAAGTGCGATCTGATCTCTGATTTTCACAAGCTCGTCTCTAGTCTCGTTGCTGATCCGAGGGTTGAGCGTGTCATGGTTATCAATGACCGATTGAAGATAAGCGAATACCTAGGTAGGGAGAAGGAATCGCATCAGGTTCCTCGAATTAGCAAGCCGTGACCCGAAGCCGACGAATAGGTATCTGGTGGACAAAATAGTCACCTGATCTCTACTCCCAGTCTGGTTGTACAGCTCGTCCAGCTGTCTGCCACCAAAATTGAGAATATTTGGGTCTGCCATACTGCCTCCCCGTTCTGTTATTCTGTTGTGGGCTTCTTAGGTCGCTCTTGGAGAAGAGACAAAACGGAAGAAGGACAAAAAGAAACTTAAGACAGGTCGCGTCGCCAAATCGTGATGGGCGAGTGCGTGTTCATCGGCCCAACATCCAACTCGAGGGCTTGTTTTTATCCTGGACCCCAAGCATACTGCAATGGTTCTCGGGACATGCAAAGGTAGGGAGTGTATACCGTATGTACATACATACCTTCCTAGCGAGACTTTCCACATTTGTTCTCGGATACTACCTAGATACATACTTCTGAATAATACATAACTACATAAATACACCCCTCGCCGAAAGAAGGCATATCTTTCATCCCACCCCTTTCCCTTGACCCCAAATAATTGGTTATCGTCACACCAATAACAATGACGATGGCATGCAGCCGAACATGGTGCAGCACCAGAACTCGCAAGTAACGGTATTTCATTGCCCCAACAACACCGACTGCAATATCTGCACCTTCAACTGGTCTCCTGGCAATGGGTGTTGACCAAAAAATGTGATAGGCGAGGCACCAACCCAAATCGGTCCCGGCGGTCCGACTCTCGCGTAATACCGAGTGGTGGCAAAGTGAATCCGAAGTAGGCTAGGCTGGTTTCTATAAGGCGTATTTTTAACCGCTGTCTTCACGGTCAATTTGAGCCCCGTCCGAGTCCTCATCCGATCTTCAACCCCCACAGCTGCAGTAGCAAAGAACGGAACCACGTCCTCAATTCCCGAAACATTGTAAAGATACCAAAAGTGTTGGTTTCCAACATGGCTGCCGAAGCCAGGTCCAACACGTTAGCCAATGTAAGTACATCACAGCCCATCGCCATTGTCTCCTCTGCGCGGGTTCGATTGAGGTCTCAGCTAAGAAAACAAAATTGAAGGCCGACATGCCCATCGGGTGGAGCGACCAGTATGAAGACATGGGCGGTGACAGCGCTTGGAACGACACTTTCGGATCGGGCACGGTTCTCGCCGTCGAGCTCGGACTCGGGAAACCCAAGCCGCTTATGGCGAGAATGAACAACTACGGCGGTGGCCAGTTCATCTTTGAGCCCAAGGCCAAGCCCGGTGAGCTCTATATGTGGCAACCCGAGGTCGGCGAGATCGACCGCATCACCTCCCCCACCACCCTCACCGACCTCAAGCAACTCATTTCAACTGGCAAGTACTCGAATCTCAAGACGGAAACGGTCAAACCCCCTCCTGCCGAACAGCAGGAGGCGCATATGAGGGAACATCTGGCTGCACTCTGACACTATGCGCGCTTAGAATTGCGCACCTACGCTCACCGTACCATGTATTGTATCCATTAGGCAGCTCAGCATCCAGTCTTAGCTTGTTCATCCCCCACATCACCGAAACAGCACTTTTATGGCGTGTATGTCCCGTTCCAGCAGCTAGTAGTCGGTTGCCCGGCGTGTTGTGCGGTAAACAACCAAACACAGAGAGTACCGTACTTCGTTTATCTTCTTCTTGTCCTTTTTTATATTCCCTCTTTCTTTTGTCCTTCTTGTTCATTATTTTTGCTCGGGGTAGCTTCACCGAGTTAGACGAGTGAAAGCAAAACCATTATACCTAGCATTTGAGGCCACGTACCTACAATGCTCCGTCCGCCTTACCTATACGGGTAACCTCCCCTACCTTTCTTCATTCAACTTTCCCCTCCCCCGGTCACACCGTACGTCACTAACCGAGTTCGGATGCCCGCGCGGGTTGGCGCGGAGAATTGGTGTAGAGGGGTATGGAAGGGGGAAGAGTAGAGGAGATGATTTGGGTTGGGCAATACATCAAATACAGCCTGGGTCTCCGCACCTTCACATCATCATGGCCCCCTTTTTATCTCACATATTCTTGAAATTGTCGGCAGTAGAGGATATAGTACGAGGTGTAACTCGCTGTGCTGAAGGAGCCACGCTCACGGCCGCTAGTCCGTAACAAAAGAGATGCTATCTCTAGCCAAAAGCACTTCAATATATATATATATATATCACCCCCGACCTGTTATAGAATCGCCTTGTGATGATCGGCTATTATTACGCGCAACTATCCACACTACCTCAAAACTGGAATACACGGCTCCGGACCAACCCAAACAAATAATATGAACACACGCCGGTGACACCAAGCACCGTGGACAGCAGTAACACTCCTCCTGTAAGTATCCCGGTCTGGAAGAAGCCGATATGAGTAATCCCCTGGCTGGCCCGCTTGACTGCGGGCAGCTTGCTGAGTGCTTGCTGGGTCAACACCCTGAGTTGCTGAGGCGAAGCTTGTTCGAGAAGCTGTGCTAATACGCCCTCCTGTGCTGAAGGGGTCACAAAGCGACCTTTGGGTCGGCAGAAGAGTGTTTGGTTGTAGGGAGACTGAGTTTGAAGGTCGACTGAAATGTTGCATGGTGCCATGGGAAGAACTGTAGCGTATTAGAATGACGTTCAAGGAAGGCCTGGGAATGAAACCTACAGAGGAGAGTACTGGGAACGTGGTTGACGAATGACATGGGTGAGTTGAGAAACTGGCAAATGTACTTTGCCGCCGACGGCTTGGTAAAGACGTACGCTGCCCCAAGGCGACCATTGCTTTGTAGTTTGTTAGGAAGTAGTTCTCCAAATTTGCGCGTGGGCGGTGACATACCTCTTGGAAAGGTCAATGGCATCGTCTATGCTCGTTACGGCATGGACGAATAGGCACCCTTCTTGCACCTTGCGGCGCAGAAGCGAAGATTTCCTACTATTGTGTTAGTACTTAAGCCAACCAAGTGGTAAGTACCCCTTCTCCTCAACTCACCTATCCTCAACCTCCACAACTGCCCCAGCCGAACTCCACGACAAGACATTCACTCCCTTTTCGGTCTTCACCAACTCAGACAGACTTTGCCCGGGCGCCGTCCTCGGTGGACTCTTTTTACCACCATAAGAGACGAACCGAACGGTATGCCGCACTACGGCTTCCAGGAATTCTTTCTTCACCCACTCATTTATCAACACAACGTCCGGGGCGTACGGCGACCTCCCGCGGAGCGCAAACCGTGACCGAACCACCTCCCGTGCCGCGACATCCAGATTAGCGTCGCGCTCCACAATCGCTACCACCCTAGCTTCGGGCTCCGAAACGAGGTGGTGCGAGAGATGGGCGCTCTCGCTGCCGTTCTGTAGGACCCGGATGTGAGGGTGGTCGAGGTCGGATTCACCGAGGGGGTTGGTTGTTGTCCCGAAGATGTCATCGTCCAGGGCCTTAGAGAGGAGATCCAACGCCAGTCGGGGTGTTCTCAGAAGTGATTGCTCCGCCTGCACGATCACGCAGTTCCCTGCTGCCAGCGCAGGGACTAACGCGGACATGAGACACGAGAAGAAGGCGTGTTTCGCGGGATGGATGACAACGATGCCAACAGCTTCTTTTCCTTGAGGCATGTTTTGGCCCCGTGACACTGCGTACTCCTCGTGGAGGGATTGGTCCGTGTCGATGGCGGCGAAAGCTTGGGTGAGCAGCTGCATGGCTAACCAGTACTCGATCTGCACCTCGCCTGGGGCATAACCTGTGTCCCCTGCGATAGCATCTTGAATGTCGGATGCTTTGTCCAGGAGCACGTCGTGCAATTGCTTCAGCTGTATTTTCCGAAAGATGGGATTTAGTGCCCGACCGTCAATGGCGGCAGACCTGATGTTGCTGAAGGGTTTCGGCATGGTGCTAGATGGTGTAATCGAGCTGCTTCGTGAACATGACGTTTAGGAGGCTCTCTTCCCCACCAAATTAAAGCTTCCCAAAGCTCGTACTACCTCGGCCGTAAAGCTGTGGCCGCGCTCGAGGGTATGATTCAGGGGGTTGATGCTCTCGGTGATCGACCCCCCACATCCCGGAGCTCCACCTCCACACTCCGGCCCTCCCCCAACAACAATCCCGTCACATTCGGGGATTGTTTTGCCCAGCCGAGGGTCATGATCATGTTCGCTTGCAAGAAAAGCACACTCAAAGTCGATACCCTAGTTTTGCTCTCACACCTTGACGCCGCCACGCTTACCACAATGTCGTCGACCACAACTACACAAACCCAAACCCGCACACGGCAAACCGTGCTGAGGGACTACGAGCTTCACCATTCGACGAGCTCCGCTCGGACTGCCCAAAGCAGTCAACTGGCACTATCAACCGCAGTCCCGGTCACCTCTCAAAACCCCCCAGATTGGCCAACAACACATCGTCGAGTTCCTCCGCACAGGCCGATCAACAGGGACCGCGATCAGTCTGAAGTCCGGGTGTATACCAGCCCAGCTGAGCAGGTATTTGTTGGGACTATGTTTACGGGGGTTTTTATCTATGCTGTGAGTTCATCAAACCATCTTTAAATAGCTGCTTCCGTTTGATCGTTCTTTTTCTAACCACACCTTAAAGACCGCAGCAAAGGCTTGGAGGGGTACGTTTGGGAGGTTCAATGATAACGTGTTTAAGTATGCTGTAGGCGGGGAGCTATGAAGGTGTAATAAGGGTTCTTAGTCTATTTTACATGTTATTCAATGTGGATATGTCCATTTGTGCATTGATGGCTCTAATTCCCACGTGTCTTCCCCATCTGTCAGGAAGCGAATGTGCGGTACCTGCATTTGAGTGTGCCGCTTAATCAACAGTAATCAAAAGTACCTAAACATGCCGATCATCACGCAGAATCGCTTTGCGAGATCATTCAAATTGCAACGGTGTTCCTTCCTAGAAACAAAATATTCGACGCATTATCTACTCAGAACCCTTGACCCCCTTCATCCCCCCATAGTCCTCCTTCAACGGCTCGCCCGCAACCTCCAGCGGCTGCACCGGCTGCAGAATATACAACATTCGCACCCACTCCGTCTGGCTGCAGTTTCTCCACGCGTGCATGGTCGCCCGCTGAACCGACACATCCCCGCGCTTCATAACCCGTGTCTCACCCGAGTCCAGCACCAGCTCGACTTCGCCCTCCAACACCACACCATAATCCAGGCTGACGGTGCGGTGCATGGGCGACGTGGCGCCGGGGGGCATGTCGACGTACCGCAGCACGGTACCGGTCTTGACAGTCAGTCCGGGCGGGTTCGCCAGGAAATTGCGGTAGGCCGTCGTGTCGGCGTCGTTGGCGATGTCGACGGGAAAGGCGGAGGTCACGTAACATTGCGCGAAAGAGGCGTCGCCCTCGCCTAGTGAGTAGAATGGTGCCGGCGCCGGAATGGACTCATCGATTACCGCTTTGCCCTCCGCGTTGTGCGTAGTGATGAAGCGGTTTGGGTGGGAGAGCTTGCCTTGGAGCGCCATTTTGACGTAGAGTTGGGCGGTTGATCGAGAAAAGCGATAGATGCAGTTTTGGCTTTTATTCAAGACGAATTGGAATCGTAAGTGAGTTCCCTTGAAAACCTATTATCTTACTGTTCAAAAGGCCGATTAAGTACTGGTGAATACCTATAGATTCTAACTTCGGCAACCGTCTGCCGCGCCGGGATGTGGGCTCATGTGGACCGGATATGTCCCGATGGTCGGCAACTCGCCGGCCATAAGACCCTTGGGACTAGCAACCTGAAAATACATTACGCAAGGCCCGTGGACACCATCAAGGGATCACAATCAAAGTTTGACACAAGACAGAAGTGCTACACTAGCTCAACTCACCCCCAACCATGACTTCCCCTGACTATGCCCACCATTTTTCAGCCCGCAATATCCCGTTTGGGATTGCATCTTCCAAGGCGCATCCAAAACCTCAAGCGGTGACCCGGTTGGGGAATTCGGTTGTTTTTCTTCATGACTACCATAGTAGTAGTAATTTGCTCAGGGATATCGGTGAACTACCCCATGGGATCTTTGAGGATGACACGCTCAACAAATTCGCGGCTCTCCCAAAGCCCATTCACCGACATGTCCGCGAGGCCATCCAATCTCTCTACGTTGATGGAGCTCTCGACGTCTCCCAGTTGCCGCCAGGCAGTGTTGAAGACATCACGCAAGTGCGGATGCATATGCCTGTCACAGTTGGCGACTTCGCAGGTACATACAAACCCCCCTGTCTCCCGCTCATAATCCACAGCCCCTTTCTCTAACGACACCAGACTTCTCCTGCCCCTGATACACGGCAAAAACGCCGGCCGCATCATCATAAACGACGCCCGTCCACCGCCGGCCTTCTTCAACTTCCCCATTGCATATCAGGGTAGAGCCAGCTCCGTTGTGGTTTCTGGAACCGACATCGAGCGCCCACTGGGCCAGTACCGCGACAAATCAGCGACAACAGCTGTCAATGAGCCGAAGCCAGTAGTGTATGGCCCTTCGAAGGCTGTCGATTACGAACTTGAGTTTGCCGCTATCATCGGTAAACCGTTGGGTATGGGAAAACGGTTGAATGCGGTCGATGCGGACGAGCATATCTTTGGGTTTGTTATTCTGAACGATTGGAGCGGTAAGTTAGGTCCCATTACATACATTTTCCCAGATGATGCTGATGATGGTACCCGATCACAGCCCGCGACATTCAGGGATTTGAGATGACGC
The DNA here is from genome assembly GCA_039881045.1 of Chaetomium olivaceum. Taxonomy (NCBI): domain Eukaryota; kingdom Fungi; phylum Ascomycota; class Sordariomycetes; order Sordariales; family Chaetomiaceae; genus Chaetomium; species Chaetomium olivaceum. Next base: position 217,088 of record JAYWVB010000030.1, on the reverse strand, counting down.
CCCTCGGTCCCTTTAACGGCAAGAACTTTGGCACATCTATCTCGCCGTGGATAGTGACGCTGGACGCGCTCGAGGCGTTCAAAACAGAAGGCCAGAAACCTGTAGTTGACATCCCGAAGCACCTGCAAGATCCGGAGCTTCGGACGTACGCTATCCAGATGCAGGTCGAGATCCTATCGGGCGAAACAGCTACGCTGGCAGGCACGTCTTGTGTGCAGAGTTTGTATTGGTCATCGCGGCAGATGGTTGCACATGCGGTCAGTGCTGGCGCGGCCCTGAGAACGGGAGACATTATGGCGACCGGCACAGTTAGCGGGGATGGGGATGATGCGAGAGGGTGCATGTTGGAGCTTACGGAGGGAGGGACAAAGCCGTTTAAGCTGAAGGATGGTACGGAAAGGGGGTTCCTACATGATGGTGATATGGTGAGGATGACGGCCGTCGCCGGTGAGGAGCAGTCAGGGGTTGGGTTTGGCGAGTGCAGCGGCAAACTCGTCGCGAGTCGGATTCTCGACTGATGTTGGCCTCATTGGATAGAATGCAATATGCTTAAACAGTTACAATCATCGTTTCCATATTTCACACCACTGCAGCACTGCTCACATGCAGGTTCCAAACTTCAAACTCCAAACTGCGCACTTCCATGACTAGTACTACAGGACACTAGCTAGATACCAAGACGTCCCTGGAAATAATATTACCCTCCTTTCGGCATTCGTCAGACGTTATCCCGGCAGAGGTTGCATAACCGGCATCTTCCGAGCCAGCAACGGCGCTTCGGACCTCCGATGGGTCCGTTCGGGATGTGGCCCTCCCGCTTTCCTCCGACCTCATGCTCGGACACTCACCCCGCTCCCTTCACCATATGCCGGAAAGGACACAGAACAGTGCATATTTGATCCAATTGGCGTTGACAGAAACGATTCGCTTCTCTTTGCGCTGTCCAAGTCTATCCAACTGCACCATCTAATTTGAAGCCTTTGAAATCGGTCACAATGCCTAACAAACTACAGGACCTCCATACGGTCGACAGTACCAACTTTCCCTATGTTTTTGAGCAGAACGTTACAGTCCCTCTAAAGTCAGGTGGCGTGGTCCGCTGCAACGTCTACCGGCCCAAGCCGGATAATCCCGTCCCGGTCTTGGTTACGTATGGGCCATACGGGAAGGACATTCACTACAAGGAGTAAGCCAAGCCTTCTACGCATAATCCGACGACCAATTCACCCAGATTCTAGTTTCATCCCAAAATACTCCGAGGTCAACCCTCGCCACAAGTCCGACCATTCAGCCTGGGAGACTCCTGATCCCGGTTTCTGGACTGAGCATGGCTACGCCGTCGTCCGTGCAGACGAGCTAGGTCTTGGCCAGTCCCCGGGCAAACTTGATACCATGTCTCGGGGAACCACCGATGCATTTGTTGACGTCGTCGAGTGGGCGGCCGAACAACCGTGGTCCTCTGGTAAAGTAGGCCTCTTGGGTATCAGTTATTACGCTGGGAGCCGTATGTATCTCAAAGCCCCTGACGTCCTTCCACGCAGCAGTGACTGACACGAGATCAGAATGGCGGGTGGCAGCCCGCAAACCCAAGGGCCTCGCAGCTATCGTTCCATGGGAAGGCATGTCGGACTACTACCGGGATCGGTGCCGCCACGGTGGAATCTTGTCCAACGCTTTCATCAAATTCTGGTGGAACAGGCAGGTCATCACCAACCAATACGGACGGCCCGGTCGGGCTGCTTCCAACTGGGGTCCGGGTATGCCATATCTCCTTCCAGATTCTTGTCAAAGGGATACGTCATTGACAATAGCCTAGACACTCTCGAGGGTGATCTCTCGGAAGAGGAGCTGGCCGCCAACCGCCAGGATCAAACAATTGACAACCAGAAACACCTCTACCGGGACGAGGCGTACTACGCATCCAAAGAGTACGACATGGGCGATATCGAGGTCCCGCTACTCTCCGTCGGCAACTGGGGCGGCATCCTCCTGCATCTCAGGGGCAACGTTGAGGGCTTCACCCATGCCGGGTCTGAGTTCAAGTACCTACGCATGATCACCGGGCGTCACGACCTACCCTTCTACTACGACGAGGAAGTGGAAGTCCAGCGCAGCTTCCTCGACGCTTTCCTCAAAGGGGAGGACCGTGTGGGCTGGTCACAGCCTGGCAAAGTCCCCCCCGTGAGCCTGGTCCTCCGCAAGGGCAACGTCGGCTTCAACAACGCCGAGAAGGAAAAGGCCTACGAGCGCCGCGAAGAAAGCGAATGGCCCATCGCCCGCACGCAATACACGCGCTACCACCTCACTCCCGACCTCGCCCTCGTCGACAGCCCCACCACCCCCATTCCCAAGAACAAACTAACCTACCGCGCCCTCGGCACCATGAAGGACCCCCAGCTCATCCAGTTCACCACGGCCCCCTTCCCGGAGGAAACCGAAATCACCGGGCACATCGTAGCGCACCTCTCCATCTCGGCGTCGCCCGACCCGGTGGCACCCACAGTCCCCTCTGACATCGACCTCTTCCTGACGCTGCGCTATCTCGGCCCCGACGGCAACGAAGTCTTTTACACCGGCACAGCTGGCGACCCGGTGCCGCTGACCAAGGGGTGGCTGCGGGCGTCGCTGCGCAAGGTCAACCGCGAGCACCCCAAGCACAGGGAGTGGCTGCCGCACCGGGACTACACGAGCAGGGACGTGCTGAGCGTGATCCCAGGCGAGGTGTACGCGGTGGATGTGGAGGTGTGGCCGACGAATGTGGTGGTGGAGAAGGGTGGAAGGGTGGTGTTGGAGGTGAGCTCGGGGGATACGCAGGGGAGCGGCATCTTTTTGCATGATGACCCCGTGGATAGGTGAGTGTCTCTTTCTTTTTGCCTCCTCTTTCCTCTTCGGGTGTGGGAATGGATGTGTGATTGGAGTGAATATCGCACATGCTAACGTGGCGCGTAGGTCGGCCGAGAAGTTCCAAGGGTTCAACCACGTCCATTTTGGGGCGCGGTTTGAGAATTATGTCGTGCTGCCTATCGTTCCGCGGAGAAACGGGTAATGGATGTTTGGATGGACCAGCTGTTTTGGGTTCAGATTGCGGCGGGGACGGTGATGATCTCTGATCTCGCCGGTATCTTTCTTTCTCGCGTGGTTGGTTCCGTGGGCGCTGGAACGAAGTGGATCGAATGGCGTGAGCAAGAGCCTGGCCAGTCGACAGAGATAGCCGAGAAGGTCAGAAAATGCACAAATGGTGTTGCCACAATACATATGTGGGTTGAACGAATATTGGCTCCACGCAGGGCACGGCCAAATTGGGCTCAATTGATTAGTTTCAACAGGTTGATTCAACTGGCCAAGTTGGCGATGTTCTCTAATTTCGGCTGGAACTGGGATCCAGGCGCTCTCGCGCCTGGCCCAGGCGGTCGACTTAGTCAACCATTTCCAACACACCCGCATCCCACGACTTCCCCGAACTACAGGCGAGAGCTGTGGTGACGATAATGAGGTAGCCTCGCTTGTAGCAGCCGGAAAGAGGATAGAAACGAAGAGCCGAGTTTGCAACCTCGTGACAGCCTGGATCTGGGGTAATGTTCCATCACATCGGGGGACGAAAGGCGTTGATGACCCAGGTGCGAAAGGTGGTATCGAACCAAGCCTCGAGATACCCAAGCACAGTAAGCAGCTGGTAAATGTTTGGAAGGTTGTCAGTCATGCCGATCTAAATGGGGCCGAAGATCTCGATCTTGTCAAGACGATCGACTGCAAAGTAGAGAGACCACTCGTGATCGTGGGTGAGGATGAGGGGCAGTGTGGGCAGCTGCGAGCCTTGTTTCCCGCCGCCGACACCGAGCATTTTCATCCGCCTATACCAAGCTACTATCCACACACCTAGCTGCAGTCGTCCTTCCTCGAGACTCGCCCCAGCAACCTTGGTCTCCATAGTCACGGCCGCAGGAGAGCGCATCAGGGGGGGGTAGTCAGTTTAGTTAACGTAGAGGTGAGCCGAAGCAAGTCCCGAGGACTTCATTTACTTGGCCAGCTCGACAAGCTTGTTCTAGATGGCAATATCGAGCTCTAACCCCGAGCCGATATCAGGCGCTAGCACGAAGTCCACCATCTTACCCTCGGCCACCTCGCCCGTAATGAGGCATGGAAGAAAGCAGGGCAGAATTCTGGCCGACGTTGCGTTCTCGTAGATAACAGACGTGTATCGCCTCGATAAGGCAAGTTCCAATAGTGGTTCGTGAACCTTTATGTTCCACGCCACCTCGGCGCGACGGAGAGCCAAGCACTCCCTTACGTGATCTTTGATGCGGCGGACCTTGTAAAACTCGGCGTAAGCGATGCGTGCTTGAAACGAGGCGCCCTCTACAGTGCTAGTAAACAGAGCGGAGAGGGGAGGGTAGTCGAAAAAGCGTCCCTCTTCTTATTCCATCCCGTCTTTATGGTTTACTCCCTCAGGTTTCCGGTAGACAGATTCTGGGGGAGGATAACCCGCGTACAGAGCTTCAATCTCTCTGCGAATCTCGGCGGGGTAAATGCCCATCTGGTATTTTGCGGCAGCGAAGATGTCGTAATAGAGCTGCCGCACGTCTTCGGGGAGTTGTCTCAGGCCGGCATTGTCGTCGAGCGAGTCGAACAGGACGGGCTTATCAAGGCGCTATAACCCAGTGATGTTCTTAACAGGGCTGGCGGCACGGCGGGAACCTCTGGAGCTTCTGTCTTGGCGGTCGGATACGGTGGATGCAGCGGAGGAATGGCTCAGGCTAGACAGCGGGGGGAAAGCGGTTCGCATGGAGAGGGTGGTGGTAACTGAGGGGCGGTAGGATCGACCCGATCGGGGTGTTGCATCGGGATCCAGATCAGGTCCATGGCTGTCGGGTCTGCTGTCATCGATCTTTCGCTTCTTGGGGCCGGGCAACAGGCTCCCGGTTCGCGCGGCCGAAGACGGAGGGGTCGTCATTTCGGGCTCTCTGGAGCGCTTCAAGTTGGGCTTGACGTTCGTAGTCTCGCTACGGTGGCCTTTGTGGTAATCAGGCAGGCTCGATAGCCAGCGATAGATCGCAGGGCTATTGGACATGGTTGAGCGATGGGCAGTGGAGGTGTATTGACACGGCCCGTCGTTGTCTGGCGTTGGGCAAACAAACAGAGGCAAGCCTGCGCGTTACTGCCCGACGCGACATCACGTGAGGGAGCGGCAGCGGGTGATCGGCCAGAGCGAAGACCAGGGTGGGGTGGCTGAATTTTTGGGTGAGCGGGTGACGTCACTTCGCCAGTTTTGGCCGGCGCCCACCAGAGCCACGGGTCCGTGACAATTAGTACATACCTAGATAAGCACAGCGATTATCTCAGCACCTAAAAATTCTAACTACACCACAACCCGCTCCGTTGACACCCCATTTCATTTCATGGTGGTCGGCGCATCAGCCCGCCGGTCTGGCAGGTTTACCATTTTTAAACCATTTAGTTATGATAAATAAGGAGAAACTCCGACATGTTTCATTCCCTTAGTTTGTTCTTCTAGCTTGTTTAGGTGATCAGGTATAACAACTTTACCCTCACGCAATTTGTTGACCCCGGACAGCACCAAATCTGCCCTGGCAAAAGCTTATCCCCCCTCCCCCCCAATATACTAGTGTGGCTGCTTGTACAGTAACTCTGGAGGCCCGCTAAAACTGTTCCAACTGCACTTTGAAGGGATCGGGCGACCTAACAAAGCCAGTCTGAGATACGATATATGGTACAGGGTCGGACGAGGTTCGTCGCTCAAGTAGAGAAAGCAGGGCTCCTCATAGTGAACGCAAATGTCGTCAAACATACCAACGCAAATTAACGCGAATCGGCCTCCCAGTCAATCGAATAAGGCCATTTGCGTTGTTCGATTTGACGAGGTACCTAGGTACTTTGCCAGATAGAGTGGCTGGGGCCTGCAAAATACCTACCAGTTACACCACCAACTCCTTCGACGGGGGTTCAGTTGGTTGGCCGGATGGTTATGGAGGTCAAATGGTTTTCAGCTCACGTGACCAACTGCCTGTTGGGTCTTGTTCGATCCGAAGTTGTGAGCTGTGCACGCTGTGTACCAGCGCTGCTTTCATGGTAGTTAACGTGATCTGCCATGCGGGGCTATTTCTGAGAGCTGGTGCGATGTCCTCCACCAACAACTTCGACGAGTCTATCTCTGATTTCTTTTTGAAAGCAGGAGCGTGCACGTCGCGAAGTCAATGTGACGCATTTGCCAACAAGACATTTGGAGGGCCGATTACGCCCGTTCCGGTCCAGGGCACCTGCAGTTACACGGTTACCAATGGCAAAACCATCATCCAATTTCGAGAGCCGGAATCGCCGCTAGATATACAAACCCTGGCGGCTGTTCAGGCTATTCACCCCGGTTTCGTTGCCAATCACTACTTCCATGGCACGATTGGTGAATCCCCCGCACTCCACGTTTACTCGATGAACATACTGCCGGGAGACAATTACCTTGACCTGTCTCTGTCTCTCATGAATAATGACTTGGATCACCGGCTGGCAACTGTCCGTAGCCTAGCAAGGTTTGGACATTTCCGTTTTGTTTCTTTGCCAATAGCTCAATTAGAGGTCGAGTACTGAAGCGATCTAGATTTTTTGCGCAATCGTGGCAGAAAAATAGTCGTCCTGATCCGAAATCTATCTCCGCAACCCTTGAGGATTGCTGCTCCAGCTTCGACTACCTAAGCCGCAACCTTTCCCCCCATTTCCAGAACGCCATCACCCAGGTCAGGGACAGCCTTCCGACCCTTTTCTCTGGAGAGTACCCAATGGTCCCAACCCACGGCGACTTTAGCGAGAGGAATATCTTGGCCAACCCCACGACTGGAGAAATCACGGGAATTATCGATTGGGCCGAAGTAGGCATCCTGCCTTTTGGATTTGCACTCTACGGCCTTGACAATCTTCTGGGTTACCTGACTCCGAATGGGTGGGTGTTCCATGACACCGCTGACTACCTGCGGGATGAGTTCTGGGGGGTCTTCCGTGAGGCGGTCGGTGGGGTGTCCCAGTCCGAGATAGAGCTCATTCAGCTTGCGAGACAAGCAGGGCTGTTCCTCCGCTATGGTATCCCATACAAGCCCGGGCGCAAGGGCGTGGTCGGAGTTGGGGGCACGAATAACACCTCCCTTAAGATGCTCAATGGCCTCATCCCTGAAGAGAGCTCTCCACCAACACCATGCATTCCCAAGAGGACGGACTAAGCTTTTATTCGACTTTCCTAGCGCCCGAACGGAGAAGGCTGCGATGAATTTCAGGGTGGGCTTGGGGATGCATGGATATCGAGTCTACGACTTTAGCGGCCACAAGAGGTTAGAGAGCAACGATAGATGGAATTCAACTTGTTATTTCTCTAATTAATCCTTTCCTTCCGGCAAATGCCATTCCCGAACACCACCTCCAAGTTTGCAGGTTGGTTAACCTCGCGGCCACAGTTTGCAAATTTAGCTCAGAATTCCCTGGCGTTTCAGCAGGTTGATGAGGTCGTCCTCGTCCAGCAACTTGAAATCCTGGAAGATCTTGTGGTTGCCGCTCTTCAAGGCAGCATGGACATCATTGCCCTTGAGCTCGCTCCCACCTGGCTTAGCCGTCTCAGCGGACCATCCAGTGATCCGATAGACCTCGTCAATGGCGGTGCCCATATTGTAAGCGCAACTGGACCGTGCAAGCGCCCGCTTCCGACTTGGCTCCAGTGTTGTGAATAGCAAGTTCTGTAGTATAATGATAAAGTTCATTTTGTTCTCCTCACGATTACTTTGAACTATGACGCCGCCAACACCGAGGCTTTTGGCCACCTCCCCCAAACAAACTGGCTGTTACACATATTCGTCAACTCCCACGTCTCGGCCGCCAACTCCCCGTACACCCCTTCATCCTCCTCATCCCCCGCCGCACCCGCCACAAACATAGCCGCCATGAAGTGGTCATCCGTGGCATGCGCATCACGATACAGCGGATGCTTCATCAACCGTGTCATTGCCCTTCTCAAACTGGGACCGGTATTATTCCGGATCACATCCTCCACCGCCTGGCGGAACTCGAGCGCCCACGACTCGGGCGGCCGCTCCTGGGCAAAGTTATCCGAGAACCGCAGCATCGGCATCCAGTGGTTGCGGTAGAGGTTGTGCACGGCGCCGCCCGACCCGATGATCAGGTAGTTCTCCTTACGCAGCGGGCGCAGCGCGGCGCCCAGCTTCATGTGGAAGTGCGGGTCGTACCGCTCGTTGGCCGAGATGAGCGTCGTGGGCGGGCAGCCCGACGGGAACATGCGGATCAGGATCAGGTAGGTGTCGTGGATCCAGTCGAAGGTGGCGTCGCCTGAGGCGGCGAACCCGGCCTTCTTGAGGAGCCCGACGCAGCGCTCGGCTGTTGGGATATCGGGATTGAGCTTGTAGTCTACGTACTTGCTAGGGTGCACGTAGGCTACGGGCGACTTGGTGGGGTTGGGGTTTGTGGCAACATGGACCTCATCGCCTGGGGCGTCCCAGTGTGCTCCCTGGAAGACGGTGAGTATGGTTCAAGGGGAACGTTAGACAGCACCAACCATCATGATGACAACCCTTGATGTGTTTTTGCCAGCGCTTCATCGCCCGCCTTCTTCCAGTAAGTGGCGGACTCGGACTCCTCGCCAAGCATCATGGTCGAGCCATGAGAAAAGAAGTAGACAGGGGTAAGAGGTGCTGTCCAAGATTTAGTCTAAGTTCTCACGTCTCGATGACCATTACAGCACTGACCCATATTGCGATAGGCGCTTCTTAGAAAAGCCAGGTTCAACTCTTCAAGTCAAATTTTGCGAGATGGCGGTGCCGAATACACCAAGTGGCAATGTGTGAGGGCCTGTGAATTGAAAGGATGGATTAGCCACAGCAAACTCGACAGTGGCTTCCTTGAGCTCAATTCAACAGCAGCCAAACTAGAAAAAGTTTACTCCATCCCGAATGCCGTGTCTTAGTTCTAATTGCTGTTTGCCTTATCTGGTCGTTTGGGAGACGATCCGGGTAACGCCACCCCTAACCCCTGATCGATGGCGGATTGATCGGGACATGTGGGGTGGCAGAGCCGAAGGCCACATGATCCACATCTCTTCCCTCTCCTGTTCCGCGTCTTTTGGTCTTCCCACGACAGTCTGGTGTCACGACTTGCTCCCCCTCCCGTCCCGGCTCCCTCCACCTGCGCCTTACCCAGCCCACTCGGCCCACCACAGAAGCTCACCCTCACGATGAGCACCATCGAAGTTGCGGGGAGCAGCTCAACCAATGCACGTGCAAACGACCAGGGGCTCTTCCAGTGCGGATCTTGCAAACGTCACTACAATCGTTTGGATCACCTTGCCCGTCACGTTCGATCTCGTAAGGACAGGACCGCCGATGTGACTTGGCATGGCCGAGAGAGTCTGACGAGTTTGTTACTGGTCAGATACCAACTTTAAACCGCACCGCTGTTCTATTTGCGGCAAATCATTCTCGCGGACGTAGGCAGTTTTCTGTTCTTCCCGGGCTGAACTCCAGGCCCAGCCCCCGCCCTAGACGCCGACGATGGCCCCTTGGCGGCCGTGATTGCTGACTATACGCCTGTAATTCAGAGACCTGCTTAAACGTCATGTTGCTGCCCACGATGTGCGGAGCGCAAAAGTCAACAACCTAAGCCGCGGTGCCGCTGACGATGTCCCCGGCCGTGTATCGCAAGCTTGCCGCGCCTGTGCCGCCAACCATGTCCGATGCACCGAGGCGAAACCGTGTCGCCGGTGCGCCGAAAAGGGCCTCGAGTGTGTTTACAAGAACGACGATCTATTGACGCCGGCATCTCCGGTAGGCTCGCAGGCCAGCGAGCAATCACCGACACCTTCGTCGTCGATGCCATCCTCTAGCCTGGAAGTGCAGATGTCAGAAGCCATGCCGTTGAACACCAACTATGTCGAGGCTGGGGATGTCCCGCAACGTTTCCAGGCCCCCTCGCAACCTCTTATGGGGCCTTCTACGCCGCTGCAACGGGGAGTGCCCCCGCAGAATGCCTATCAGGGAACCGGTCCTAGCCCTGCCATGGGCCCAGTCGTTCAACAACCTTTTGGTATGCCAGTCCTGCTCCACCTTCCACATACTCCTGTGCCGCATTCGAACCTTAGTTCTCACCATCTTAGTTGACGATTTTATGGATCCCCACCCTGAGCTTCCAGCAGGGTGCACCACCCCTACCTTTGCTGAGTGGAACTTTCTCCCAGGGCTGTGGTCCACCCCAAACAATCTTGGCATGGGGGTCGAACAACCGTTCCCGGGTATCGACTTGGATGACTTGGACCTCCGCTTCCTTGACACCTACAACACCACTATCCCGTTCGAGCTGGGTGGGCCCCCGCTCCCCGAGCCGTCGCATGTTGCTCCCACGATGGGAATGTCAAGCGTGCCACATCCGGCGAACAGCGCTTCCGAAGCATTCCGAAACCATCACTGGCGGTTCCGGCCAAATCCCAAGGACCATGGGGCAGCAGAGGAACACAACCTCTCGCTGCCTTCAGATGCCCGCGATCATCCGTCACCGGAGTCACAGATTTCTTTCGCCCGACGTGTCACTCCAGTGCGTCTTGGGCCGCCGCCGCGCGTGACAACATATTGACTATCGTTATCAAGTCAATACGCCCCGAGAACTTACACAAGGCCGTCGCCTCGTTCCCAAGCGTCGAGTTGCTCGACACCTTGATCCAATTCTATCTCACTTCTCCCCATGCGAGGGCGGATTCCTTCATTCATGCAGCCAGCTTCAACCCCAATGAGAAGAAGCCCGAGCTCCTCCTTGCCATGGCAGCCGCCGGTGCCGTCCTGACTTCGGACGCTACTCTGACCAAGTTGGGGTATGCAATGCAAGAGTGTCTTCGTATAGCGATTCCCACCCACTGGGAATCTGACAACACGCTCGTCCGGAACTTGGAGTTGACGCAAGCCTTTCTCATCAACCTGGAAATCGCCTTGTGGAGTGGTCACAGCCGCAAGGTAGAGATCACCGAGAGCTTCCTCCAGTCACCCCTGACCATGGTTCGACGGGGCGGCCGGTTCAGGAAGTCTAGCTACCCACCCGTCATCCTCGACACCAACGACCCCACCGCATCGGAAGAGACGGCCTGGAGGACTTGGATCCATCAAGAATCCTTCAAGCGGACCGCCTTTCGCTTCGTCCAGCACGACCTCAACTCATCCATGTACCTCATGGTGAACCCGCTCATCTCCTACGCCGAGCTCTCCTTGCCCCTTCCCTGTGCGCCCTCCTCTGGTCAGCACCATCCTCCCAGCAATGGACCGCCCTTCTCATACAACACCCTCCACTCGCACACCAAACCACCTTCCGTAGCCGATTACCTCGACGATCCAGGCGCTTTCAAGTCTCAATCCCAGTTCTACCACGCCCACCCCATCCTCGACCTTCCCATCGCCAATGAAGCCTTCCTCGCCTGCGCCTGGACACTAGCATGGGAATGCATCCAACTCACCTCCCTCCAACGCTCCACCAGCACCAATTCCACCCTCCCCCCCAACAACAACCCCAACAACGCCGCTTCCCCCCGCCCCCGCCGCTGGAATACCTTCCTCCTCACCTCGCGCCGGGAAGAACTGCTCAAGCTCCTCGAGCACTTCCGCCTCAGCCTCGCCTCCGACACCATCCTCCCACCACCCTCCCTCACCTCATCCCCAACCCACCACCTCCATCAGCACACCGCCGCCCGCGAAGTCCGCATGCGCCTGGAGCTGATCCTGCTGCATCTGCATACCCCGTTCGAAGATGTGCAGATCTTTGCGGGGATCGAGGGGCCTGAGCAGGCAAGAGGGGCGTATCCGAGCGTGCTGGACTGGGCGGGCACTGAAACCGCGCGCAGAGCGATTTGTCATGCGGGGCAGGTGTTACGGTTTGCGAGGGGGGTGGGCAAGGGGATGCTAATGGGGCCGGGGGCGGTGGTGATGTATCAGGCGAGTTTGGTGCTATGGGTTTATGCGCTGCTAGCGGGGGCTGGCGCCGGCCACAGTGGGAAGGGGAGGGCGAGGGGAGTGGTCGGTGGAGCTGGGGAGGGCGGGGCTGGGATTGGGCCGGATGCGGTGTGGTTGGATGGGGAGGATGATTTGGCTTTGCAGAGGTTTACGCATTTTGGAGCGGGCACGCCTTGTCTTGGGGGGTTGGGGGCAGGCGATGGGAGAAGGGGAGGTGAGGCCTCGCTGGCTGAGCCGGAGGGGGTGTTGGGTATTGTTATTGCGATATTGAGGGATAACTATGAGGGTTTGCCGAGGCCAAATTTGGTCGAGAGGTTGCTGCAGCTGATGGAAGCTTTGCAGAGATCATCGGCCGGGATGATGGAGTTTCATGGGCAGTTGAACAGACAATAGCAAATAGGAGCAGGCCTCCTCTTGTCCTTCAAAGCGCCCCTGAATCCGGGATGAGAACTTGGGTGGGTGACTTTGAGCGCTTATACAATAATAATCACGCAGTACAATAACCGCCAGTCATTAGCTCCCCAGCCTTGACGACTACACACTTCACGTTCAAGCATATGTCGACGGGCAATGTCGTGAAATAATAAGCGTGACCATGAACCAACAAAATCCGTTTCCTTCGGTCCTATCCACATATCTCACAACATAGGTAGTCTACCTACTCGATCCTTTCCGCATTCGCCAAATCATCCACCCCGGTACCCTCTTCCGTCTTCGCCTCAACAACGCCATAAATCGGGATCTCCGCAAAGCCGGCGGCAATATGGTGAAGTGTCGGTAGGTTGTCCCAGTTCCCTTCCGTAAACTCGAGCCGGCTGGTCTGGCTGCGGCAGGTTTTCTGCACCACTCGTGGGGCGGCGGACTCATTGCCCTCGCGGAACAGGACAGCGTATGCCGCGTCAGCCTCACCGGGCTTGCCAACCGCCGGAACGTAGCGGTAAGTTATGGTCCCTTCATCCTTGGGCTTGGGAGGAGCGTGGGGGTTGATGGGGCCTTGGGGTTCAGGTTCAGGCTTGTCAGCGGCGCCCTCCTTCAGGTCATCAAGTTGCAGACGTAGAAACTGCTGGCCTCTCCAACTGCACTCGATTGTGGCCGAACCCTGCCCGTTTGAGTTGATGTCGATGTCACTGAACAGCTTTGGCATACCCAGCTCGTCACGCCCGGTGATGATGGGATCGGCCAACGACTCCAGTAGGACCACCAAGAACGAGCCATGTACCTTACTTCCGTCCTTCCGTGTGTATTGCACGCCGTGGATCCAAAGACCGAGGTATTTGTACCCGCCACCGCCGAGCCATTTCATGTCCCGCAGCTCAGTGCACCGGAAACTAGCCTCGGCCACCGTTCCGGGCGAGGAAAAGCTAAACTCAGGGGTTGGGAACCATGTCTTGAGGTATGTTGCTGAAGTCTTGAAGCAAACCGAGTACGTGATAAAGCCCGAGTCCTGCGCGGGGATCCGCCGGCCAAGATGGTCCTGGCGAGGACTTGGCATTGGGCCGAACGACAGAGGTGTGCGTCGGTGGACGGGGCCGTTGCGGGACCAGAGGTGCTCCTTCAACGCGCGGGTCGAGTTGTGCCACTCATCGTGTCCAAAGTTGTAATGCATGAACTCCATGACTGTGGTCTGTGTCAGAACCTAGTCGAGGGTGGGAGGCGACAGAAAATGTATCTAAGTACTCACTGTTGAACTTCTCCCGGTTCTCATCATTGAGATCCGTTCCCGCAATCCTGGTCAAGGACTGGACCTTGTGCGCTCTTTCGTCGCGAACTTTCTCGTACAACGCCAACCGCTCAGGGATATTGTCGACAGTGGTGCCCCGAGGTAGAAGAGCAGATAGGGACGCCGCATCCTCGATAGCGATTCCTCCTGTAGACATAAGTCAGCCAAACCCCAACGATATTTTGTAAACGGTGCGAGATCATTCTTCCCTCACCTCCTTGACCTTGATGCGGCAAGAAGGGGTGCGCTGCATCTCCCAACAACACCAACCTCCCCTTGTACCAGGTGGGAATCCTATCCATATCCAACAAAGTCCATACTTTGAGCGCATTGGCGTCGGCCATTTCTAAGAGGGCCCGAACAGTCGTTCCAAAACCGCCAAACACATCGATGAGAACATCCTTGCTTACGCCGCGGTTCCACCCTAAAGATACTTAGCATCGCGCCAGTATCCGAGAATGGGGCTGCTGTTGTTGGAAGTCAGGGGCTCACCTTCTCCCTTAGAAGCCGAGAGCTCGCTCGGGTGGATGCCGACAAAGTTCATCATCGTGTTGTCGGAACAAGGATACATGACAAGGCGGCGGTCGTTGCCCATCCACATTGTCATGATGCCTTCGCGTTTCCCCAGTGCTTCGGTAATCGGATTCTCACGGACCAGGTGAATAGGAACCAGAAATCGGAACGCGCTCTTGCCGGAACCGAAAGGCTTGATCTCCGGTCCGGCAACGATACTGCGTGTGATGGACTGAAAGGAGTAAGTTCGTACCTGAGTTGACCAAGAGTGTCACGGAGGTCAGGCTTACGCTAACTCCATCTGCCCCCAACACCAAGTCTCCTGAGAATGACGAACCGTCTTCCAGTGTGACGGTTGCAGTGTTGGGGTCAACGGCCGTCACAACACTCGAGGTCTTGAGCACTGCAGGTGTCGCCTCATCATCTGTAGATAGTGCTGTACGCTTCAGCTCTTCATGGAGACGAACACGGTGGGACAGTACCCATGGCTAAGGCATTATGTCAACTCGAAAGATTTGCGTGATCGTCGAAAAAGGGGCGAGACGCACATGTTGCCATATCGACAAAGGTTTCCTCAAGTCCAAGTCGAACTTTAAGTTGCCTTCGCCGTCGTATTCGGTGACCTGTAGCACCTATTAGGTTTTTCTTGTAATGCACACTGTAACCGCCTTGTTAGACTTACGCCGTTGACTGGGTTGGCACCAAAGACTTCAGGGAAAACGCCGAACCGCCTAAGGATGCTATGGCAGTTCGGGGCCAAGTGGATAGCAGCGCCAGTTTCTTGGGCAAGCTGCGATCTCTCAAAGAGCTACGTATGGTAAGCGAGCAATACAATTTTCTTTAACCTGAGTTAAATTTACTGTCACCTCATGTCCTTGCTGACGCAGGCCGAGGGCGGCAGTGAGTCCTCCGATTCCTGGGTACAGCTTCCGATCAGCCAAGCCCAGGGTCCAGGGGCATCAACTCCAGGGGTAGCTACCTGCCCCGACAACCAACACCTTCAGTGGCTGGGGTGATTCTTTAGCCTCCGTCATGGCGACTTGGAACTGGATTATCGGAAATAGTGGGACGAAGTCAATGATAGGCGTAATCTTGAGCGTCGGGTACTTCCAAGCTCAGGTGCAACTTCGAGCACCATGCGATGGTTTAAGCCGCCTGCCACATACCTACCAAAGTAGTTTCAAAGCATCGGAACAGTCGGGGAGTTGGGGTCGGCGGGAAATGGGTGGCCCATCGGGTCTCGGCTCCACGTTCGAGCTCATGACTCGCTTCCCCGAGCGAAGCTCTGATCCTGGGACTTGCATGGGACTAACGCTCAATCGAGATTCGGTACCAACCCCCTCGGCATTGGCGACGCATTGATGCAGCCGGAACAATTCCCGGCTGTCATGTCCTTCCTTTCCAATGCTCAGAGCCCGAGAAGAGTGCAACAGTTGGTCGAGAACTCGTAGCTTTCACTGTCGGTTAAGTCCCACCGCAGCTAATGAGATCTCGTGCTGCTTCCCGGTAACGAAGCGAGATGTCGTTGGAAGATGAAGACATGCGGTAAACATCAGGGACTTTTTGGTGTGGCAGCCATCTCGGTATACCATGGATTGGCGGCATTGGCCGCATCTGATTTCCATGGGGGCCAGAACTAATAAAACGCCACGTCTGTCTCATAATAGTTATCTGACCCCCCCCGATGCGCTCTCAGGTAGACATCAGGCTGGTACCGATAAGTTTTCCTTTTCCCCAAGCAACCCCGGACCTGCCCCAGAAAACCCATGATCCCCCGGATTTTGTTTCCCCAAGAAAGTTAAGGGCAAACGCGCCAAGTCTGGGGTCCCCGCGTTTACCCCAACGACAGAATAACTCAAAGACCAAGCTGCTTGTCTAACAGTGTCGGGTATGTGCGGGGGAGCAAGCCGATAGCCCCTACGTCGAGAAGGGATTAGTGATATTGACGATGTGAAGGTTGCTGAACGCCTGTGGAAACATCACCACATACAAGATCCACAGTAGGGCCGTGTTGTTGGGAGACTCGACATCAATTGACCCCTTGTTTGGGTGTTCTGATTCATTGCTGTCGACATGAAGGCCTTCCGTGACGCGTTCGCCCTTTCGGCGGCCGAGGTGGACGAGCGAACACCGCCGGGCACGGTCAGAATTCTCAGTCAGTCGCAACACCAGCTTTTGGCAGCCTTGTAAGCCGAGTGTTAGCTAACAAGTCGCATGGGAAAAGGCCAACAAGAAGACTCGACGAGCAGTATCAGTGGCCACCTGGTCAAGTTCCCCAAACCGTCCAACAGCCCGCGGGATCCTCTAAACTTTCCCCTCTGGCAAAAGATTGCAGCCTTACTCTTCGCATCGATTTATGCCTTCATTGGGAACTACACCGCGTCCTCCATCGCCCCAGTGCTGCAGCTCTGGTTCTCGGCATACCCCCAGGAGCCGAAGTCATTCTCCGATCTCTCGTACATCATCGCGGTAGGTAGCTCATTTCCCCCTATCAAGCCAAACAAAACCTAGCAGGCCACAAGAACACTCTCAGAACCAACAACTGATCGGTGCTTCTACCCACAGGTCAACCTCCTATGTCTCGGCACGTCCAACGTTTGGTGGGTGCCCCTATCCAGCTGGATGGGCCGCCGGCCGGTCCTCCTCCTCGCCACGCTTCTTATGACGCTCTGCTCGGTGTGGTGCGCCGAGGCAAAAACATTCGGCTCGTTGCTCGCCGCTAGAGTGCTACAAGGGGCTGGGGCCGGCGCGTCCGAGACGGTAGCCCCGGCGCTCATTGGGGATCTATTCTTTATTCACCAGCGTGGTAGGGCTATGGTAGGCAAACAAATCCCAAGGGTTGTGCGGGTGAGATATGCAGTACTGACAGGGAGGTCTTAGGCTGTGTACACCATCTTCTTGTCCTCCGGCTCGCTCTTCGGTGGTCTTACCGGAGGATATCTCGGGTACAGCCACGGGTGGACCAGCGTGTGGTGGGTGAGCACGGGGCTGTCCGCGTTTGTGTTCCTCGGCGTGGTGTTCTTCGTCCCGGAAACGCTATTTGACCGAAGCACCGTCGACAATGCGACTACCTCCTCAATCGAGGGCAAGGAAGCAAACACCACGGAAGTCGAGACAGTTCAGGTCCAACAACAATCCACCAACTCTAGCCAGGAGTCCTTTACATTCCTACAGTCCCTCGGCGTCAACATCGGCAGACACGCTCACGCCCGCGAAAGCCTGGCGTCGTATTTTCTTCGGCCGTGGAAGACCCTCGCCCTGCCCGGAACATGGGTCGTGATGCTGCACTACGCCGGGCTCGTGGGCGGCGTCGTGACCATCTCGCTCATCGCCCCGCAAATCCTCGCCATGCCCCCTTACCTCTGGGGCGCCAACGTCGGCCTGATCAACGTCGGTGGCGTGGTTGGCTGTATTGTTGGCTACTTGTACACGTTTCTGCTCGCCGACAGCCGGCTGAAGAGCCAGGCCAAACAACAACGACGGGGTATGGCGGAGGCTGAGGACCGGCTCCCGACGCTCTTCTTCCCCCTCTTCGTTGCGACCTCGGGCTTCTTTGTGTTCGGCTTCTGTGCCCAGTACCCGGGGCCGAGCCGCTGGGTTGGGCTGCAGTTTGGTTATGGTATGATCTCGTTTGGGCTTACCCAGGTGCCGTCGGTGGGCTTCAACTACGTGAGTCCTCCCTTGCTGCTACTCATTACCCCGTTTGCGTTGTTAACCTTTTACAGCTTATCGACGCGTACAACCATCTGGCAGCTGATTGTTTTACCATGGTCACAATTCTGCGATCTATCATTGCCTTTGCATGGACATTCTTCGTTGCCACCTGGGTACAAGACAGGGGTGCGGCGGAACCGTTTGGCATATTTGGCATGTTGATGGGTATTTTCGCCTTGGTCACTGTGCCATTGTGGATGTTCGGAAAGCGAATGAGGATTGCGACCAGTCCCAAGGTGGCACGTTAGATGATTTGACAGCACAATTCGGCTGTGATATTGTTACTAGTATGCTATGCCGAATGATGCTAGCTGAATATGAGATCTATATTTTCCTGTGAGACTCGTTCAGTTCTGGCGTGCCACCGTATGGACAAAAGCAGCGGGAGTCCAAGTGTAGAAGCTCGAATTGTGGGAATGAAACAGAACTTAAGGGGAAGACCAATCTCTTTTTACTCGATTTCATTTTCTTTTACTTTGTCTCTATGTATTCCCTTCCTCCACATGTTTCCCCGCTTCCATTCCGCATAAGAGGCGCCTACCCGCTTGCTTACCTCGGTCTTGGAATACGCCAACTGCTTCTAGTTCGGCCTGTAATAATACTCAGTGTAATAGCCTGACCCGATTTCGCCCAACCTCTGCTGGCTCTCCGCAGCTCTTTGTATCTGTGCGTCATGAAGCCGCATCCGTGCCGCTGAATTCTGATTGCGCGCCGCGGCCTGGCCGAGTGCTCTGGCTTGCACTCGGGCAATCCGATCCAACATCTGTGGCACTGGGCTAGGTGGGAGAACCCACCGCGGTATCTCACCCCGCTCACGCCAGATGATTAGGTCATAGTGTCGAATCACAATGTTGAAGTGATTCCGCGCCTCATCCGGGTCCGAGAGCGCCTCGATTTTGCAAAATTCGGTGAAACCGCTCGGCGTTAGGAGGGGCATCTGCGTTGATGGCATGGCGGCGTTGATGAAGGTGTTGAGGAGGGTACCGCGGAAAGAAGATTGAGAGTTTGAACTGGTGGTGGTCTGGCGAGGACGGAGGATATGGTCAAGCGACAGGAGGTCATACGCCTGCTTGAGGGCATTGTCGGCATAACTCTCCGGGTTATGACCTATGCCGCTTTGCGATGCTTGCTTCCCTAGACGCACGTGCTCCGTTAGTACACCTGGGGTAGTAGTGCCTTTCAGAACCTGAACTTAACATACAGATGTTCTCTCTTAACGGAGTACCCAGCAGGTCAAGTAGGGCAGAGTGAGCCTCGGGTGTCATGTAACCCGTCCCGTTTGTCAATCGCTCAAACATTGCGGCGACAAGCTGAGAAAAGCTGTCCGTATGTTGCCAGGTCTGCCCGTTGAAGAATTGACTCCATGATGAGGTTGATTGTCCACGCTGATCGGGAACGGTAGCTGTAACTGCAGGAGAAGCACCAGCTGGACCGTTGGTGGAGTTCCTGGCCGGTGGCGGAGGCATATTGGCAAAGCCGCTGGTCCTATTCAAGGTTGTCTGGTGGCTGCTCAAATGGACACCTGTGGTCGTTCCCAATATTGCGCAGTTGGCGCAAAGATCGTAACCCCGGCACACCCGACAACTTATCCGAGCCTTCTGGGCCGGAATTATCTCGGTGCAACCGTCACAAAAGTAGAGCGACATGATGGTTGTTCTTGAAAATATGGGTTCTAGGTTGAAAATAGGATACAGTCAGAACGCGATGATGGGTCCCAGGAGGGGTTATATGGCCGAGACTCCTTAAAGACCACTACGATATTGCGTGCGGCTGAGACTTGGCCCACCTTTTTACCGCACTCCTAGCTCCATCGGTCTCGAGTGCCTCGGTTCATTTTAAGGTGCTGGACACGGCTCCCCTGCTTACGCAAGTATGTAAAAACAACGAGGCTCGCCCCCGGGCTGGCTCACCCGGCTCAGCCCCTTTGCAACGGTCCGGAAGGGGCACATGATGTCACTGGCTGGAGAAATAAAGGAGGTCTATGTGATCATGTTAATTAGTCTCGAGTCCCTTGACAGGCCAGCTGCCAATTAGGGGGGTATGATGCGTTGAGCTAGCTTTGGATTCGGGGGTTCCGAGCACATTGGTTCGTCCCCTGTTATTCACGCTAGAAGCCCTGAGCGATTACCCACCGAGTACCCAAGGGAAAGGCTTGGGAATTATCAATGTATCCAGCCACTCAAGGGGCTAGCCACGACGGAAGCTATGTAGGTCCAATCTGACATTCTTTGCAGCGCCCCCGAGGACCGACGGTAGCAACGCACCACACCCAAAGATCATCTGGCAATGGGTCGGACATCGTATCCAGCCCATGCACCTCGGACTTGTGGACATGGAGCGCAGACCAAGTCTCGAACGTGACGCTACACGGCTCGCAGCGGAGGTCCGACTGGAACTCATGTGCCGTGGCCGGGGCTGCCGTCGGGGATATGGATGGCACAAGCATACTCAAATGTGTTACCGATGGTGTTCTTCTGGTGCTGCCCAACAGGAATTTGCATATATTGCAAGTTGGGCTAGCATACAGGGTGTCCCTCGCCACCATTCTAGGGGCCAGGACTTCATATGTGTTCTATCCCCCGCCTGTGATGTTTGCACGGGAGTTAAGAACTGGCAACCTGACCCGTAGCGCCGTCGCCGTGAGCATCTGCCCGTATTCCCGCAATCCGGAGACCAATAAGTCGTATCATCTCCACCACAACAAGGAATCAGGACCCCGCATCCCCTCGAGTTGGCACAGTTCAAACGTTTATTCCAATCATCTCCGTCCATTCGCTCGGCGCCGCTTCCCGGCAGCAGCGCTTTTCGCAGCTGCATCCGCCACAGTGTTCCACTCGCGCGGGATCCTCCAGAACTGGACGGCCAAGCCGTCGTCCGAGGCCCGCTCAATGTCCCCCAGCAGCGCCTCCCACAAGTCCTTGTTCTTGACGTCGGCGCCGGCGCTGGTCTTCCAACCATTCTTCATCCACCTCTTGACCCACTTGGTCGCGCCTTCGACCACATATTCGGAATCGGTAGCGACGACAAAGGTCCTGAACCCTTCGCCAGGCCAATGTCGGAAGCGCAGCGCAGCAATCACGGCACGGAGCTCGGCGCGATTGCTAGTCTGAGCGGCGGCGGCACCAAAAGGACCCTTGGCCTCGAGGCAGGCGCTGGCAATGAGCTGAGTGCCGTTGTCGCTAACCCCATGCCAGAAAGCCCAGCCGGCCCTGGGGTTGGCCTGGCCGTTGTTGAGACAAGCACCGTCTGTGCGGATTAGAACAGTACTGGCATCGTCTCGATGGGTGTATCTGACAAGAATGAGACGCACAGGTAAGCTATTGCCCTGGAGAGAGCGGGGGAGCCAAAACGGACCTCGTGGCACGTATATGTTGCCTGCGACCAGAGAACAACTCGGCGGGTGTGTCCGTGGTTGAAGACGGGATGAACTTTGAGGGCCAAGATCGGCCAGTGCCCTTCCGCAGTGGAGGGCCCAGAAGGTCGTGAGTAAATTCAGGCTCTGCCCCAATCCCACCGCTATCCTCGTTGTCCTCCTCTTCTTCGTCATCGCTGGTGCCCTCGTTGCTCAGAACATCGTCCATGAAGCTGTAGTCGACGCAGCACCTGCCGCAAACCACCAAGCCGTGCGGACCGCAAACCACGCGGCCGTCGGAAGTTCACACGGGCCCTCGTCATCGTCGCTGCTGTGGTAGCCAAGAGGGATGAGACCCTGCCCGAGATAGTATCCTCGAGGCATGATTTCGATATGGTCCTTACTGTTGAGTCCGTATTGATGAGAACTGATTGAGAGTCGGCGCACCTTGCTGGGCCGAGGAAACAGCCAGGGTGGGTCATAGTTGTTGCCACGAGGAGTTGGAAGCAGCGCTCCCAATAATCCAATTTTTCTTGGCAATCTTCCAATCCAATCAACCCAATCCAAATCAATCACGGACTTTTCGGGCCCAATTTAATCCAATCCGAGACCGCTGATTGATTGACGAATTGACAATCATGCCCCTGGTTTTTTGCCTTTTTTGGACCGCCCCCAAAACCCACCTGAATGGCTGGCGGGCCCCGGGGTAGCCCTTGTTAAACGCGCTGTGGGCCTTCGGTTCGAGACGCGTTATCCACTAAGTAATTATCGCGATGGTTCTCTTTGTTGGCGTTGCGTTACCAGCTCACCAACCGATTGTACCAGGCCAGTACTGTTGCCGCCAGTGGCCCTGACCTGCCGCCATGGCTGACTTCGCTGATCCCTCGGATACAGCTTCAGTTTCCAGCGATGCCCCGACCCTCCTATCGACCGCTTCCACTGCCGGAAACAGCGCCCTCTCTCGCCTCCGCCAAACCCGCAGCCTTGCTGATCAAGCTCGCGATGCAGCAAAGATCTCCCTAGAACAACTGCCCCACGCTGTCGATGACCTTCCAACGATTTCTCAGAGAGGGAAGAAATATATTCTAGAGGAATGGTTATCTAAGAAAAAACGCACCTCGTGGATTGGGAAACACGGAATCTGGCTCACGCGATTACAAGGAGACAAGTCTGATGGCTCTTTCTGGTGTTGCGAGCTTTGCTCCAGCATCTTCAACTCCCAGGCTACGAGCGCTGCTGCTCAACACTTGAAGAAGTCCCACAGGATTACCGAGACAGCTTCTATTGCTGAAGAGGGCGGCGGTAGTGTTGAGGGTCCAAGCAAACGCATGCGGTTGGCTTGGTTGCGGCCTTCTGCTTCGACTAGCCATGTACTTCGAACTCCTGTGTTGAAGAGTACATCAGAAATGTTTCGGGATACGATGCTCAACTGGATCGTCGATGCAAACCTACCCTTTTCGGTCGTTCAGAACCCCCATTTCCGGAGTTTGTTGATGCAGTTGAACACCGAGAAGGCTGCTATTTTATTACCGGAGTCTGGGTCGACCATAAGGAGATGGTTAGACGATCTCTACGACCAGCAATTTGCTTTGATCAAGCAGACTTTTGCATCATCCCCGGCCTTCAAGAAACACCTCTCATTCGACCTGTGGACCTCGACCAACTCTGTCGCCCTAATGGCGGTAGTTGGACACTCTCTTGACGACTCTGGGACATTGCAAACGCACCTTCTGGCGCTTCAAAGGATTACGGGGAGTCACAGCGGTGATAACCTGGCCAAGGACTGATTGAGGTTATCGAGCGCTTCGGCCTGGCCCAGCAATTGGGTTATTTCCAGTCTGACAACGTGGACTCAAATGATGGCTGCATCTCCGCTGTACTACGACACTTTAACTCCGAGGTCGCCGCTGTTGAAATCGCGAAGCTGAAGAGGAAGCGCCGACTCCGCTGCTTTGGCCACATTCTGAATCTCGTTGCCAAGGCTTTCCTTGAAGGAGGCAACAAGCGCATCCTCCGATCGTTTGATGAGAGCTCTCAAGCTCGCCTTGACACTAAGCAAGAGGAGGAGCTTCTGAAGCAATGGCGGGAAGCAGGTCCCATTGGAAAGCTCCACTACCTTGTTCATTTTATCCGCCGCAGTCCTCAGCGCCGCGAGAGTTTTTTGAGATTGCCAAGGGCCAATTGACTGAGGAAGAGCGGGAAGAGTTCGGTTCTATCCTCCTCGACCCCAACACCGCTAAACTTCATCCTAGAGCCGACAATGATACCCGCTGGAATTCTGTTTACTTCATGATTGAGCGGGCTATGGTTTTGAAGGACCCGTTGGAGGTGTTTTCAGTCCGTTGGTCCCGGGACAAGGATTCCCAGAAGCGACTCAACAAGGAGATGCTGCTTACAACCTCAGACTGGGCAGTTTTGACGGAGGTCTTAGCCATTCTTGAACCTTTCAAGATCATCACGAAAAAGTTTGAGGGCAGGGAGCCTAATTTTGCCGAGGTTATCGCGCACGCCTATACGCTACTCAGAGACCTTGAAAAGTTAAGCCAGCAATACTCCATGGCATTCGAGAAAGTGCAGTTCGCCAGCTCGGAGCTCCTCCCCGTCGAGTCACCGCCTCGGGAAAAGTCTCCATCACCGCCATCACAACCCAGCAGACCACAACGAGCCCCGCAGTTGCCACGGCGGTTTGAAGGTTACGAGGTTGATCTTCCAAACCTCAGAACCAGATATCCTAGTACAGCTGACACTCCTCAAATTGAGCTGGGAGATCCAGTGATCGAAGACCTTGGCCGTGGGGGCTTCAACACAATCCAAACAAGCCTCAGCCTTGCGATTCAGAAGCTCAGGAAGTATGTGAATTTGATGGAGACATCTCCAGCTTATTGGGCAGCTATGATACTGCTCCCCGGTTGCAGAGCAAGGTGGATACAACGATTCTTCGTCAACGAGCGAGGAAAGGCGGAGTCGATCATTGGAGAGTTCAAAGAGTTCTTTGAAGAGGAATACCCAGACGAGGCACAAGATCGTTTAAGCCCTGAGCGCCGGGGGCCATACTACCTCTATGGAGATGACTTTTACGATCCTCCCGAAGCTATCCACGGACTGGATGAGGTAGCAGCTTACCTTGGCGAACCTGTTAGGCCGGTGGAAGAGCCATTACAGTGGTGGTTGAGTAACCGGGAGCGATTTCCTAGGTTGTCGAAGATGGCGTTCGACATGCTCTCACTTCCAGCCATGTCAACAGAGTGCGAGAGGACGTTCAGCCTCGCCAAACTGGCGGTGGGGATGCAGAGGCATTCTGTACAGGATGATACGATATCCAAGATTCAATGCCTGAAAAATTGGCTGCGGAATGGAAATGCTTGACTCTTTAGTAGCGGGTTTGTTATCAAGGGCATGGTTATCTTAGGAGCTAAGGGAGATAAGGGAGTGCCACCGAAGTCATGTGATGT
Source organism: Chaetomium olivaceum (assembly GCA_039881045.1). NCBI lineage: Eukaryota > Fungi > Ascomycota > Sordariomycetes > Sordariales > Chaetomiaceae > Chaetomium > Chaetomium olivaceum. Next base: position 192,347 of record JAYWVB010000030.1, on the reverse strand, counting down.
AGATTGCAATTCACCAATTCAATTCAATTCCGGGGCGTCAATCAATCAATCTTTCCGCAAGATCCCAATTCAACCCAATCATGAAACGGGAATTGGATTGATTGGATTGTTGGGAGCGCTGGACTTGGAAGGCAATAACCTCCCTACCTTCGGTACTACGCAGTGCCCCACCAACTGATAAGATTGTAGATTACCGCTGCGAGATAAACTGATAAGATATACTGTAACTACTCGTAGCAACCCGCTTCTCTTCGGTCCAGCCAACGAACCGCGAGGCAACCTGTACTATTCGTACATACTATTCGGGATTGATGGTAGGACATAGATAGGTATTTAAAGATGAGTTGACTCCCAACGTGCCTGCTGCCTGAAGTGCCAATGATTCTTAGGACCTGGACAGAGGTGGAGGCTGCGTTTTGACTGGTCCTAAGAGATTTATACGTGCATGGAGGTAGCGTCATAAAGGGATGTTCCTTTCGGGGATCGATATGGTCCACGTGCGTAGAGTATGAGCTCTTGTCAATCTCCTTAATAGGTATATGCCTAGTTCATCTTGGTGCTATCCATCCTTTAAGGTAGGTAATATACATCGTTTTTAAGTTCCAGGAAAAGGTACCAAAGCAGCTTGTATCTATACACTGAGACGAAGCCACAGGGCTTTCTTGCTCCATTAATATCTACACGCATATCCGCATTCTAGGCCACGGACCCCATATTCCCTGGGTTGCCTGGTCCGCTCTATTTAGGCCTCAAGGCACCCGGACCATCTCCCAATCCGTATTGATCAACGACCTTCTCAGTATACCTAGGTATCCCCCCCATAGTCCCATCGGCGTTAGTAGTCGACCCAGGTACACACTTCCCGCCCCGCCACGCCGCGGCAGCAGCAGCTCTCCAGACAGCCGTAATATCCCTCGCCATCTCCCACGTAAAAAACAGCTTGCAATTCGCCGCCTCATACCGCATCTGCAACGGCACCGCCCCCTCCGTCTTCTCCCCCCACGGAAACATATTCACCACATTAAACAGCACCGTCGACCCCCACCCGAAGCCCTTCAACCCCTTGAGCGTAGGCACCCTCAACGGCGGCTCAAACCCTTCCGCCGGCGGCGGAATCTCCAACCCCTCCGGCACCGCCTCGCGATCCACAACGGGCATTCTCCCAAAATTCAGCACCGGCCCGCCCTTGGTCTGCCCCACCGCCTGCATTGGCGCCATCAGCCCCCGACCGCCCATCGCGACGGTCCGAACCCCATGCGCATGCACCAGCATGGACACAAACATCGCACACGCCGACCCGCACTGCCCGTCGCTGACGATGAGGATATCCTCGGGCGCGAAGGGAGGCTCGGTCCAGGGCACGGCGTAGCGCGAGGCATTGGCGGTGCGGGGGTCCTCGTGGGCGACGAACGAGCGGTAGTAATCGGTCACGTTGAAGAGGGAGGGGGAGGTGTATTCGCCATGTGGGACAGGGTGGGGGCCGTAGAGGTCGGCAAAGGAGGTCCAGGGTTGGTGGTCGGGCCGGATGAAGTCGTCGAGCGGCCAGACGCCAGTGGTGGGTGAGGTGGTGGTGTTCCAGAGGTGGGCGCCCATCCAGGCAAGTTGGGGGTGGGCGCGAGCTTGGGAGAGTTGCGGGAGGGTGGCGTGGGTGCCAGTGCTGGGGAAGAGGGCGAAATAGAGGGTGGCGAGGTTGTAGATGAGGCCACCGCTGTTGCCTTGGACGTCGAGGATCAGCTTGGTGCGGTTGGCGGCTTTGGCGGCGCGGATGAAGTCGATGGTGACGTTGAATAACTCTTGGAAGTAAACGCTGGTCGGTGTGGAGAGTATGTCTGGGCCGAGGATGCCCTGGAAGCTGTTGACGGTGAGCACGGCAACGTCGGAGAACTCGGGCTTGTCTGGGAGAAAGCATGCCACGTTTCCGTTCTTCGTGGAATTGATAGCCTCAGGGTAACCCGCGAAGTGGCTGGTGTAATTCTTCGCGAGCAATACATAATTCTCGAATCCAACGTTCCGTGGTCCAGTGCCATTGCCCCGGCCAAACTCGTTGTATAGGTCAATCCCGGTCGTGATCTTGGTGAAGTTGCCCCGGACAAAGGCGGAGTTGCTGAACTCGAACTTCGTACCATTCTGGCACTGCACTGTTGTCGTATCGCGGAGGTCCAGGGCGGCCGGCTCCGGTGGTGTGTAGGCCAGAGCTGCGTTGTTGGCGACACTCGGGAACTGGCCATTGAAGCGAGCGTCAGGATCGTGACACCGCCCATTCTTCGCTGACTCCTTTTGTAAGAACTCCAAAGCTGGGATGCCGTCGATTGTTGAGACCGGCGATGGGGTGTACCCGCGCTCGGCATGATTAAGATCGGCTAGAGGAAGGATTAGCCAATGTAATGTCGAGGTACGCTAGCTTGTATCTGGAGGACATACCATGCAGATAGATCTTGGGCGCTGAGAAGCCATCCTCAGAAATTGACACAAAGCGAGCCGCTCTGGGAAAGCTAAAGAGATCGAAAATCGAACTGGTGTATCCGAAATGGAAATCTCGGGGCCGGACCGAGGTCAAGGTATACAGGTCGGCCAAGAACTCAAACTCATTCTCGTAGCCTCCCCGGGCCTTCTTTAGCTTGGCTGCAATGTCGTCAAGCCCCCCGATAAGATCGACGCCTTCGGAGAGGTATCCTTCAGGGGGGTCGCGAAGGTCATCGAGAGTGCTTTGCCACTCAAACAGTGGTCGGAGAAAGTCTAGCTGTCCTAGTGCCGTATCCTTGTATAATGGGACAGACTTGAGGCATGCAAAGGCGACAGATGGTAAAATCGTTGCGGCAGGCGCTGTCGGAAGGATAGCCTGTTCAAATTGGTTATAGTTCTTCGGCACTGTTTCGTATTAGGCTGGAATTTGTTGTCGGCTTCATGAGAGTGACCTACCAATGTTGTTTTCCGACATCCACTTGGCGACGTGGTCACGAACCTGCTTGCACGGTTCCCCGCCATGTCGGATTTCGTCGTGACGGGAGTCTAGGGGAACTCCAAAACAAACAGGTAGCACCGCGGTTGCGGCTGCAAGAGCTTTCAGATGCATAACTGTGGTTTTCATTCAGACTGTTGATGTTGCCTCGGAAGAAGTCATAACCGGATCGGTTGGCTTATCCAAGTGTAAGCATCGGCGCGGGGTGTTTATATGGTCACAGGCATTCTCAGGAGACTCGTTATCCTTTACCAGGCGTGGGTTGCCCTCCGCAATGCCAAACCTTGGCGTCGATGATTATCCCCCCCTCAATCTGATGCCCAACGTGGCTGTGTTGTACCTGCATCGATACCATTCGCGGCTTGTGTGTCGGCTATTATCAAGTCTGAGAGACTTTAAGCCACTTATCAGACTGGCTATGGCGGGTGGTATGGCAGTCGGTATGGTAGTACACGTAGTCGGGAAAGAAAGCCTCGGCGTCTGACCCCTGTGGGAAGGCTTTTTGGTGTATGTATTGACTCCGACTTTGTGCATTTCTTGGTCGGCGCGAGAGCCCAGTGGCTTGAGATGACTCTGCAGAATCCTTTGGCCCCCAATCTTGCAGATCTTGAACAAATCGGCCGTTGCATGACATAATTCGAGCCTAATAGGATCATTCCCACAGGGAGCGCCGTAGTAAACGAAGCGTAGTGGCCTTGTGTTGTGCGCGTGACGAGCTCTTTGCGGCTTAACCGCCTGGGTTCAACGTTGCTATCTTACCTAGGGGGGGATCTGCGATGAGGAACGAGGAAACCGGGTGGGCTTGACGGCGCCCCAGGTGATTTGACGGTTGCTCCCATTTCACGGAAAGACATGAGGCGAGGCGTTGGGTTTTCCCGATTTGTCGTGAGTGTTGTAGGTGTAGGTTAGATATCGAGATCGCTGTCGGTAGCCCCTGGCTTTGGTGCAAGAGCATCCGGCAGGAGTAATGGCCAGTAATTGAGGTGATATGTTATCTGTTATGCCTAAAAGTGGAAGGTATACAAGCTGTGACTGTCTCGTCTACAGCATAAAAATGACCCTGTCTATCCGTCTCCTCACGCGATGTCCGCGCAAAGGCCTTATTTTACTGGTACCCACCCCCGGCACCTCCTTCCGCCCGCCCCACGCTTTGATCATGCATCGACGTCTCCTGGGCCATCCAAAGCTCCGCATACAGGCCATTGCCCTCCATCAGTTCCCGATGGCTGCCCATCTCCACCACCCGCCCTTCCTTCAGGACAATAATCACATCCGCATCGTAGATGGTTCGTAGCCGATGCGCCACAAAGACACTAGTCCGCTGCTTCTCCTTCAACACCTCGTTGATGTTCGACATCAGCGCCTGCTCGGTGTGGGTATCCAGCGCACTGGTGGCCTCGTCAAAGAAAAGCAGCGGCGGGTCCTTAAGAATGAGCCGCGACACGGCCAGGCGCTGCTTCTCGCCGCCGGAGATCATCAGGCCGCGCTCGCCGACCTTGGTCTGGTATCCGTGCGGCCACGACTCGATCTTATCGTGAATGTGTGCGCGGCGGGCAGCCTCCAGCACCCTCTCGGGAGACGCGTCGAGGTTGCCGTAGCGGATGTTGAGCTCGACCGTGTCGTTGAACAGCGGGGTGTCCTGCGGGACGACGCCGATGGAGCGGCGCAGCGAATCAAGCGAGACATCGCGGATATCTTGGTCATCGATAAAAATGCGCCCGGACTGGGGGTCGTAAGAGCGGAAGAGGAGGCGGAGCAAGGTGGATTTACCGCAGCCCGACGGCCCGACCACGGCCACTTTCTTGCCTGCCGGGATGGTCACGGAGAGGTTGTTGAGAATGGGCCGGTCAGGGTAGTATCCGAAAGAAACGTTGTCAAAACGAATCTCACCGCCCTTGGGTAAGACGAGGGAGGCCGCATTGGGCTTCTCCTTGATCGAGACGTTGACCTTCTGTAGGTTGAAGAGGGTTTCCATGTCGAGGAGAGACTGGCGCAGCTCGCGGTAGACCGACCCGAGGAAGTTCAGCGGGACCGAGAGCTGGAAGACGAGCTGATTGATGAGGACCAAATCGCCGACTGAGAGGGAACCCCCGACGATGCCTTTAGCACCGAGCCACATCATAATGGTGAGCGCCGACGAGAAGATGATGTTTTGGCCACTGTTTAGGAACGCCAGCGACGTGGCGACCTTGATGGAGCTCTTCTCGTATTGGTGAAGGGCCTTGTCGTAGCGGCCGATCTCGTACTTTTCGTTGTTGAAGTACTTGACGGCTTCGTAGTTGATGAGCGAGTCCACGGCAACGGTAGACGCCTTGTTGTCAGCCGCGTTGGCCTGGCGGCGGAATTTCGTCCGCCACGCAGTTGTCCAGATGGTAAAGGCTGTGTATGCACTCATGGTGAGTGCCGTGACGGCAGCGAATTCCCATCCAAACTGATACGTCAAGATACCACAGACCATGCTGATCTCTAGTGCTGTTGGCACAATGTGGAACACCATGCTGGTCAACAGGAAACTAATGCCCTTGGTACCACGGTCGATAGCACGGGTCAAGCCACCGGTTTGCTTGGAAAGGTGGAAGTTCAGATCAAGGTTCAGGAGGTGGCCAAACGTCCTGGTAGCCACACGTCGAATCGCCTTTTGCGCAACGGAGAGAAGACGGCGTTCCGCAGCTCCTGCGACACGACGGCCCCTATCCTGGAGGCACCATACGCAAAAATCATGGTCCCCGCCACGGTAGCCACCGTACCCCCCGTCGCGGCAATGTCGACATTAAGCGAGTCGACAATCTCGCGGAAGAAGAAGGGCACCTGCACGTTGAGCACCTTGCCGCCCACCAGCAACCCCACGGCCAGCAGCACGCGTGACTTGTCCCCCCAACTGTCCTTCGGCCACAGGTATCGCGACATCTCTTCATAATGGCCCAGTCCGCCTTGCGCTGCTCCTGCGCGCTCTTATCTATTGTCGCGAGGGGGTCTTGCGGTTGCGAGAGGGTCGCCTTCGGCCCGGTGGGGGGCTGGCTCGGTTCGACATTTGGCGTTCTCGGACCATAACTACGTAGCGTAGTTGTATGGAAGATAGCTCGTAGATAAGAACCAGCGGTCGCGTTTAGCGCACCTCGTCGGGGTGTCCATGGTTGTCGGTAGAGCGAAGCGAATGGGCCTCGCGGCCGGAGGAATTGGGTAGCTTTGGCCCGGTTCAGGCTTGACGCCATCAGAATTCTTGGTTGTGAGGCCATTGCGACGGAGGCTGGGGCGTCATCTTCCACGGGAGAGAACGACAGCGTTTTGTGGTTGATGTCGGCGACGGGAAGTGCTCGACCGTGGCCGTGACCAGCGCGATTTGTGCGGGATTGGCAAGTCGCTCAGGTGGGGTTCGACCCAAGGTTCGAACGCACAAGGTTAGAGGGAACGGATGGCGAGCTCGCTGTCTGACTCTTGTTGGCGGATCTGAGTGATTTCCGCGGTCTCCGGCCCTCTTCGGCCTCGGCGAAGGAAATGTCGAAGCTCCGAGAGAGCTCCCGCTGCGATGCTCGGATCCGGGGGTGGATCAACCAGCGATGATGCAATGTGGGGCTTCTTCAGCGCCATGCCATGCACATCGACCCCTTTTGTTGATGCCGATTCAAGGGAGGAGGAATTCCGACGAAGAAACATCAGTCTATTAACTATGCAACTATGCAAGTGTCTTACTTCTAACTTCTTCTTTTGGATGCCCAACCAGCTTGAACACACAAAACTTGACTTCCTTGACCCAGCCGAGAAAGCCCGTCTGGGAACATGCACCCTTTATTAAACAATGAATGAATCAAGCAAATGCGCCGCCAATACGCCATGCCCAAACTCCTAGCCATGCAATGCCGGTTGATGAATGAACAAAAACGCTGACCAACCAATGCAGGGACGAACCCCGAGGTAAATGCACCGACGGACCGGTATGCAAATAAACCCACAAGCATGGAAAACAAACCTCGCCGGAAAATGCCGAGCAACGATTACACCTCAGCAACAACCAACCCCTCATAGGCACGCTCGATAGTACGGCCGCCCATTCCCGGCAGTGTCCGCAACTGGGCCAGCGACTCAATGCGACCGGACTCTTCGTCACCCCTGAGAGTCAGACAGTCGACCAGATCCTGCGCCTTCTTCGCACCAAAGCCATGCAGCCCCTTGATCAGGACTAGATCTCTCGAGTTGACAATCTCAAGCAACTGCTTCACGCGTGGCGAGGTAGGATCATCGAATTCCTCCTCCAGCGCTCCAGCCTTCACAGCCTTCTTCTTCAACCCCTTACCCCTGGCAGGGCTCTTCCCCGCCACATCCTCCTCCTCATCAATATCCGCCTCCGTCCCATCCTCATCCCCACTCACCAGCACCCTCCCCTTCCTCTCCCTCTTCACCCTGCCCTCGAGCCCACTCCCTTCTTTCCCCTCCCTCTCCACCACCACCACCGCCTTCCCCAGCTTCACCCTCAACCTCTCAATCTTCCCCAGCAGCTTCGCCTGCCCCGGAAAAAAAGGCAGCGCCCGCTCATACAGCGCCAGCGCGCCCTCGTCGTCCCCGTGCTCCTTCGCCTGCCGCGCCTGCAACAGCAGCCGCAAGCCCTCGGACCGGCTGTCGTCGGCACGTGACTCGTTGTCGATGCGTCGTTCGAGGGCTTCCAGTCGGCGCTTGACCTCCTCGCTGATCTCGTTCTGGGTTGCGGCGGGGGCGCTGGTGGTGGGTGTGCTGGGAGTTGGGTCGGCTCCCGCAGCGGAGACGGGTTGCGGGGCAGAGGCGGCTTCGGCGGCGGCGCGGGAGGCGAGGATCTCGGCGACCTTCTTCTCGACCATGGCTTCGATCTGGTCGGGCGTGATAGAGATTTGTGAGATTTGTTTCGTGGGGGAAGGTGGGGAGATCTGGACCGGTTGTGGTTGGCGGAGGAGGGATTGCCCCATGCCCGTCGGTCGGGCGAGCTTCGAGGGGCGCGGGAGCGTGTCCGATGTCTCGGACGGCCGCTGTGGCTGGAGGGGCTGTCGTGGGACGGAGGTGTTGGCGGCGGCTGGCGCGACGATGGTTCGGGTGGCCACCGAGGGCTTTTTGTCGGTGTAGACGGCAAACGCCTTGACGGGCTTGTCGGGCTTTTCAGCCTTCTCTGCCGCCTTCGCTGCCATCGTACCCGTGTGGACGTTGTGGGCGTTGTTCAGCGGCCGCAGCGGCTGACGCAGCACACCGATACCCCCAAGCCCACCGGAATTAGTGCGAGGGGCCTGCTTGTACACGATCTCGTTTTCGATCTCGCGCACCTCGATGCGCTTCGCCCGGGAGCTCACGTTCAGGCTGCTGAGCGTGTCGAGGTGGTAGCTGCGGATGGGGGCGAGGTTGAGAATCATGACGGTGATCCCATTGTTCTGCCCCAGAGACAGAATCCGGGTCATTTTGGACTCGCGGTACGGGATCCGCTTGTCGCCGCGCGAAATCGCATCGATGCACTGGCTCAAGACGAAGAGACTCTTGTTGATCGCCGCAGACTCCACCAGTCGCTCTTTGCCATTGTCCGTTCGCCGGTTATCTTCCGAGCCGGCCAAGTCAATGGCGGATGCGGTGCTCTCCTTGACCATGTTCCCTGTCGTCTGCGTCACCTTGACCCGCAGGATGGCGTGGCTCCTACTACTGTGAGCGTTCAGTTTGGTAGCCGCTGTCACGCGGTTGTTGTTCGCCTCGATGTACAGCCTTTCAAAGTCCTTGAGATCGTCGCACGAGCGTTCTGACAAGCCCACGACCATGGTCTTTCCGTCCTTCTCCCGCAGTGGCAGGCCGGCCGGTGTTCGCTTCTCGGGCGGTTCGAGGAGGTCGAAGACCTTGTCGTTGTAAATCTCGTAATAGGAAAGAGCGACAGTCACCGTCGTTGCCCCGTCGGTGTCTTTGGTGATCTTCTTTCCCCTCCGATAGACGTTGCTCAGCAGCCTAGGGATTACGCCGCGCTCGGCAAGCCGCAGTCCACCGCGCATCGTGTGCGTCTTGCCGGTACCCGTCACGCCATAAGCAAAGATTGTCACATCCAAGCCTTGAAACAGTGCCTTCATGTGCGGAGCGACTGCTGGAAGTTAGTAATGAGTTGTACACCGCCAGACGCGTTCTGGTACCTGCCTTCGGCGGTGAAGAGCTCCTCCTGTGAAGTAGACTGTTCATAGACACTGTTGAAGGCAAACGAGAACTCTTCAGCTCCGTTCTTGGGACTGGGAATCTTGACGAGGGTCAATGGCTTCCCCTCGTCGACGCGGTCTGCGCGGACGATGACATCCTTCTCGAGCTCTTTTTCAAGAAGAGGCCGAAATCTAACAACAGTTCTTACGGTGGGCATGGCGTCGTAACAACTCGCACCTACGGCGGACGGAGGGGAAAAGAAGAAATGGAGGGAGAGGGGATGAACCAACACCGCGACGCGTGAACAAAAGCGTGTTGGCAGGCAAAGCTTCAGGTGAGCTCCAAGGAGATCACCAAGGCAACAAATCTGCAGGGGGTTCCACCGTCAATCTGCAAAGGGGAATGAATTGAGTTCAATTGAAGAAGTGGCCCGTGCTCTCTCAAGCTCGACCCTTGTCCCGCATTTTTTGGCCCAAGCAACCTGGATCGGGAACTTCCAGGTTGGAAGCAACCTTCAAGCTTTCCGAAAAACGCCGCTCGTGGGTTTGTGGCTGGCCGCGCACCATGAGACGACACGCGCCCTTGGTTCAGCGGCTACGGCCTGCGCTGGTCCAGTCGTCAATACGGCCGGGTTTTGTTTGCTACCAGTGCAGGGCAATTCAACTCAACGCATCCCCCACCAACAACTCCCGACCTGGCGCCGACGCTTTTGGCGCATACCCTGGTTCGCAGAGAGATTCAGCAGGTATGCGATGGACTTCCGCACCGGTGGTCAACAACCTTATGTAGACCTAACATGATTCAGATGCCCGTTTCGAAGTTCTCGGGTCGCCTTACTCCCTCCTCTCCGTCAGCCTTTCTGCCTCTCAAAGGCTCTACACACGGCGGGGCACATTGGTGTCGGTAGCTGGGGATGTGGAAAATGCAAGCCCATGTCCTCCGATTGCCACTTTGAAGGCCATTCGCTAACTTCGTTTCGACAGGCGCAATCCACCCTCTCCCTCCTCTCGCCCCTCCAACGAGCCGTCCTCGGCATCCCGTTCCTCTACCAGCGCATCACCTCGACGACACCCATTACCGCCCTAATAGGCACCAAATCCCCCAACACCACCTTCTCCGTCCTCCACCTAGACGGCACAACCGACTGGATCGTCGCGCAACGCAACGCCCTGCTTGCCTGGACGGGGCACACCCTGAGCCCGTCACCGCGCATCCAGAAGGGTCTGTCGGTCGCCCACTGGGGCAATACACACCTCACAGGCCGTGGGCTGGCAGCGCTCGCCGCACCGGGGCAAATCTATGAGCTCACATTGGGCGAGGGGGAGGAGATGGTGCTGCACCCGTCGCACGTCGTCGCATACCCCGTCACGCGCAACCCGCCGCTGCCGTTTCGTTTTAGGAGTACGCGACTCAGCCTGCAGGTGCCGGCCGTGCCGTCTTCGATTACCAACGCCGCCGAGCGGTTGATGCCAGAACGGGTAGCGCGCTTTTGGAACGCCATGCGCGATACGGGGACATACAAGGCGCTGGCGAGGCTGCTTTACGGGCTGAGGACTGCTGCGCGGCGAACGATATGGGGTGACCGGCTGTTCTTGCAGTTCAAGGGACCCATGACGGTCTTGATGTCAAGTCGCGGGGTCAGGGTTAGGGACGTGCTGACCAGGGAGAACGTGAACGAGATCGCCGACGCTGAGGCTGGCGCCGTGCCGGCTGCAGTTCAGTTGGCCAGCAAGCCGAAGATTCTCGAGGAGAAGAAGCCGGAGCAGAAGGTTGCCCTTCATGTTGCCAGTGTTGGCAAGGGTGGGAAGGTCAGCTTCGAGGATGCGAAGGACCTAAATGACTTCGTCCGGTGAGCTTTAGATGTTGCGGCTTTGAGGGAGCTGCGTGTAACTCTCTTCTTGTAATCATACATAGACCAACCACGGACTGATAATATCAGGGGTTGTGCCGACGTCTCAGGGATTGCCCCTGGAAATGGGGCTGAGAGACGCCCCACCTCGAAACCGTGATTGCCTCATGGTCCGTCACCACCAAATAAAACAATCACCTTCAAGATCGACCTCGTCCGAAGAATTAAATAAGAACCAAGACATATCAGGGATACGAAGTCAGTTTTGGCGCGTGACATCCCGGAGTAAGCAGCCTCACCTTGTCTCCAATTTCCAGTCGCTGATCGCTGTGCCACAGCCTCGGTTCCTTCCGAAGTACGCCAACAACCTCGTGTGTAATCTCACATGCGCTTCCCAACGTTTGTCACTGCAACCAAGATGCCAATGCCCCCGACCGCTCAACCAGAACCGGTGGATTGAGGAGGATGCTCTCGCCGAGCATGGCGAGTCTCCACCTCGTCCCGATCCCCATCGCCGTCACCCTCATTGTCTTGGCCATCACCGTCATCCCACTCACCCCCGTCTTCTGGGTCTGGGTGACTGCCACCAGCATATCCCAAAGCATTCAACGACGAGAAGAGCCGGAGCGAACCGTCAGAAGAATAGGCCGATGGATCGGCCTCAGCATCATCTTGCCATGGGCAGTCATCCTCATCCTCTGGCTTATGGTCGTGGCGCAAGTTCTGTTGACGCCTCTCTTTCTCGTCCACCAACTGCGCGACCTCCGCGAGACAATCACATGGCTGTTCGACTACCTCGACTTTGCCCCTACACTTGACAATATTCCAACTCCCGCCTCCGACGTCACACCCATCGATACATCATCGCTTCCACTCTACACTTTCAGCCCACTTCCCTCCACTCCCCCAACAACTATCCGGCTCCTAACCATCCACCCCGACTCCCCAAACGCACCCATTCGGGGCACAATCTCCACAACCACCCTCTCCTCCGCCCCAGCCTACGACGCCCTCTCCTACACCCGCGTGACTGATACAACCATCACTACTGCCGCCACCCGCTCACCAACCCATCACAACCAACTCCCCCAATCCCAACCCCTCCTCCTCACAACAACCGACCCCTCAACCGGCACCGCCTGGACAGCACACCCCATCCCTTCCCCATGCGCCACCGCCCTCCGCCATCTCCGCCACCCTCACAAACCGCGCCGCGTCTGGGTCGACGCCGTGTGTGTCAACCACGCCGACACGGCCGAGAAATCCCGTCAGGTCACGGCCATGGACGCCATCTATTGTGGAGCGCGGAGAGTCGTGGCGTATGTTGGGGAGGCGGGGCAGGGGTCGGATGGGTTGCTGGAGTGGGTTAATGGGTTAAAAGAAAAGGAGTTGGAGGGGGTGGCCGAGGGGTTGGGTGGCAAGGGGGAGAGGGAGAGAGGGAAGAGGTCGGGGATGGAGAGGGTGTTTAGGGAGTGGGTGGGGCGGGTTGGCGGCGAGGGTATGCAGACGAGGGCAGATCAAGTGTTGGATCGGCTGGAGCGGGTGTGGGAGGGGTTGGAAAAGAAGGGGGGCAGGGCGTGGGAGGTTGCGCAGGAGCAGTACCGTGTTGCGGTTCTCGGACTGGCTCCGACTCAGCGGGCACCGCAGCCAGAGGATTTGGAGCGGGTGCTGGCGGCGTTTTTTGAACGGCCGTGGTTTAAGCGCTTGTGGACACTGCAGGAGGTCGGACTTCCAGAACTCGCGAGAGTCCGTTTTGTGTGCGGGGAGAAAACGACAACGGGAGCGCGGATAGTCCATCTTTCGAAACTTCACAACCAGAGTCCGGCGGAAGAGTGGGATGTCGCTAAGCTATCCCGACTACCTCGATCCCTCCGGCCTCATGGCGCGCAGAAACAGTCGTGCCTTCTAGATATTCTCTTCGAAACCCGACATCTCCAGTGCGAGGATCCTAGGGACAAGATCTTCGCCGTTCTCAATATCGCTAAGCGTTTAGACGGTAACGCTGTTGCCCCCTGGTCTTCACTTGACTACGGACAAACAGTAGCCGAGGTCTACGCCGCCTATTCGTCTCTGCTGATCAAGAATCACGGGCCTGGGTTAATACTCGCCTTGATCAAGAATCCGTCAAAGGTGGAGAGTCTGCCATCGTGGGCCGCTGACTGGACTGCCCCGTGGCCGGACCACAAGGCGCTTGGGGTTATGGCGTCTCCGGGCCGGTACAGGACACCAAACGAGAAGGATGGTGTATTAAAGTTTGACAGGAACGAAGACCAGCAGTTAATAATGACGCTCGTTCGGCCGAGGGTTGTCAGAGGATTTTTCGCAAGGGATGGCCCCTCAAATGGCACGGCAAGATCGATCGAGAACGTCCGCCAGTTGCGCATGGACGAAGTGCTGGTGGAAGTGTACCCCGGCTTGGCCTTGCTGTTACGCCAGAAGAAAGGAAAGCCAGAACACTACTCGTTTGTCCGTGTATGCCCCCATGCCTTGACGCGAGAGGGCGTTGAGGAAGCAATGGCGAACTGTGAGTAGCGTGGTTTTGCAGGAAAGTGCCGACCCCTTAGGTTCTGGACCATCCCCCAGAGGGTACTTGAGTCTACCTGGTGTATACAAGATAGTGTAACATATTAGCGTGTATTTAATATCATTAGGTATTTATCCAACTATGCTATCCTTTCCTTGACAAGTGACCAGCACTTCTTCATCCCGGTCCCCATGGACTCGATGTCAATTTCTTCCACAGAGGCCCATTGCTCCCGCGGGCCCAGCTTAGCCAAGGATCCAACATCATCCACCTCGAAGAGGTGGACATGCATGGTCAGCTTCAAGTGCGAGAACAGCCATGGCACGCTCCCGAGTTCTCCCACATGCTTCAGTGACGAGCAAGCACCCTTTCGGCCCGCCTCTCCAACCAGGCCCGCGACGTAAGACATAGCCTTCGTTTTCCGTGCCTTGGCCGTGCTGTCGTTAGATGCCGGCAACGTGTGGCTAGGGAGTTCCCACAACCCCCCAAGCAACCCCTTGTCCGGCCTCTTGTGGATGAGGTACCGCCCATCAGCGCGGCGGAGAGCGCACACTAATATCTCCTCCTCGCGAACCTTCTTCTTTGGTTTCTTAAGTGGGAATTTCCGTGCGTGGTTGACGACGGCCGCCAGCATACGAGCATCCAGTTCTTTAGCCTTAGCGGTGGGCTCTTCGGCGGCTTTGGTGACTGCAAAGAAACGGGACAGTTTCCCATCCCTCTTACTCGGCTGCGCTTCAGGCTCCGTCTCTGTTTCCACTACTCCCTCGTCCCCTTCGGAGATGGCCTCCTCAAAGGGAGCGCAGAGCGTGCAGAGGTCCTCGATATCCGTCAATTCCTTGCCAACTCGCTTGCCCTCCGCCAAAGCAAGGCCCTCGGTATAAGCGCGACACGTCTCTGTGATCGGACATGCCGCGCAATTAGGTTTCGGCGTGCAAACCGTGCTGCCCAACTCCATCAACGCCTGCCCCCATTGCCCTGGCCGCTCATTAACACCCTTTTCGCCGTCATCCCCATCCCCTGCCACAACCTTGGCCAAATCCCCTGCCGCCTCCCACAGCATATCCACCACCTTCTTATCCGTCTTCACATCCGCCAACAACCCCATCTGGCGGCTCAACACCCTCAACACATTCCCATCCACCATCGGCGCCGCCACCCCAAACACGATCGCCGCCACTGCACCAGCCGTATACCTCCCCACCCCCGGCAAGCGCATCAACCCCTCCACCGTCCCCGGCAACACCCCATCTCCATCCCCGTCCCCATCCCCATCAACCCCATCAAGACCACAAACCGTCCTCGCCGCGAACCACAGCCTCCTCGCCCGCGAATAATACCCCAACCCCTGCCAAACCCCCACCACCTCCTCCTCCCGCCGCCGCCAAATCCTTCAGCTCAGGCCACCTCGCCATCCACCTTGTCCAGTACGCCACCACCGTCGCGACGCGCGTTTGCTGCAGCATGACCTCGGAGATCCAGACCTCGTAGGCGCGGCGGGAGAGCTGCGCAGGCGTGAGGGTGGCCGGGGGCTGGAAGGGTTTGCGCCAGGGCATGGGGCGCAGGGTGCTGGCGTGGCTGAACCAGGTTAGGAGGGCGGTGCGGGAGGAAGGGGTGGTGAGCAGGAGCGGGTGGTGGTAGGTTGGGGGGTGGGTGCGCGTGGGGGGTGGCGCGTGGTGGTTGGGGCTGGTTGCATGGTGGGTGGACGTGACTTTTACGGCCGGTTTTTGGCGTGGGTTTGGGCGGCGTGGTTGTGTTTTGCGGCGCTTGGCTGGGCGGGCTTCCGCGTCGGTTGATTCCGCTGATGATGCATATTCCTGTTCCGAGTGGGACTCGCCGTCGTCCAATTCTCCATAATCTTGTTGTGATCTTACAGGGCGTTTCCCGGTCACGGAAACCTTAGTTGCAATACGCGCGCTTCTCCGAGTCCCCATCTCTCAATGTTTTGTTTGTCTTGCAATGTTGACGCGACTTGGAAATTAGGTGATCATAGGATTACAAGGTTTGTTGTCCGCCCCAAAGGACCCTAACCCTAGTCTTTCACTCGAAGCCCCTGAATTCGCAGTTCATCAACAAGACAATCATCTTCAGTCCTACAATCTAAACGACGTGACTGCTACAAACCCCGTATTCTATTCCTTGTACCATCATTCTCAACCAGCTTTATCGAGATTGTGGTACAACTTAAACCCTGATCGGTGCAGTCCCTCCCCAGGCTGTCGTCATAATCGTCTCATTGCCCATCAGAACCCTACCAGTACTTGAGCACTGGGGTTGGGGTGGGAGTAACCGTGGGTACATCACCGAGCCTTACGGGCGAAGTGCTGGCAATACCACTGCGAATGAAAAATGTCAGTGGCGGTCCGGACCACACACTCGAAGTTCTTCTATTCTTCCAGACTTACGCGCAAGCACTGGATTCTGCGATGACATCGCCGACCGGTTGATAGCCTAGGCACCCGTAGCAGCGGCATACCTATAATATGTTAGAATCACTGAAACTGCGCGTGTTATGCTCGTCGGGGGTGTTGCTAGGTATCGTACCCCCTCTCGTCCTCCGGGAATGCACTTGAATATTTCTTCCGCCCCAACTGGGTTTAGAAAACAGGCCGTGTTATCCATAATCTCCTTGCAATCATTGTTTCCGTTAATATCGCACGGGCCGTAGTCGACTGCTTGCGGGGCGGCGAGTGCCAATGCCGCGAGACAGAAAACGAGGTGGGTTGGGAGATACATCTTCGAGGGCGCGGTGGTTGTGGAAGTTGTTTTCAGGATTTAGGGCACATGGTAAGGGGAGAAGGAAATAGTTCATTTTGAGAGAAACCGGGCATTCACAATTATATTCCTCCCTGGCCTCGACGCACATGTCATTCCCCGATATTGGGTTCCCCTCATCCCAATATCAAGCCATTGCGGTTGGCATCCAAGACATAGATTAGGCTCGGGAAATACCCGCGTCGATATTAAGCCGCCCCTCTGATCAACCACTCGGTCAAACCGGGTCCTGTATTGACGTATCAAATCATTGCTTCCGTATGTTTCTGTTCTGCAAGGTTTCCCTCGGCTCAATTATAGCTTCCATGCCGAGCTTCCAGAACATTGGCACAACCTGGGATTTGCAGATGCAGCCACTTCTGAGATCCGAAACGTGGTAGGGTTAGTCTAAGCATACAAGCCCAGAACCAGCAAGCTCATATCTGTGATTCCATTACCCACCCCATTAAAGAGCGAGCATTTTCGGATCGTGAGCAGAGGACCGCATGGATCGTATCACATCCACAGTAGCATACCGTCAGGTACCTCCCACCGCAGCCCTAACCTACCCGCCTACCATTCTCCTGAATCAACCAATCTAGTGAAGTGACATACCCATCTGGGATTGACTTAATTACCTCACGCCAGAATAGAATTGAGACGTAATTAGTTTAAGTTTCTTTCTCATCCTTTTGTGTTATTTTCTTTTCTTGTTTTTACTCTCTTTTCTTGTACTTCCTTTCTTCTTCCATTTTTCTTATTTTCTTTCTCTTATTTCATTTTCCTGTTTTTGCTCTTTTTTTCCCACCCTTCTTTTGCATTCCCCTCTTTCTTCGTTTCACTAATTTTGCATTCTCTTTACATGGATTGTTGGTTTTTTATTTATTTTATTATTCTTTCTCCTAGGTCATGTATGTACACATGGATTACAGGGGAAGTTGATCAATGTGGGATACGATCAGTGGGAGCACTGGCTACCTCTAGTCCAAAAATGCTCCCTCCCACTAAAAGCTCCTCCAACCCAAACGGTGAAAAGTCCAACGTGTCGTCTGTAGTAACAGGGTAAAAGGTCTGACCTGGCGTGGGAGTAAACTGCGGCGTAAAGCCGTACAGCTCTGAGCCGAGGCCAGACCATCGAGTGTCAACCCACGCTGTAGGGTCCGCGTTGATACTCTGGGGCATAACCGCCGCTGGCACTGCCTCAACCCCGCCCGTGCCATGATGCAGTAAAGGCATTGCTTGGTCGCCAGTAGGCATCTGGGCCAGGTTGTCTGTCACGCCACCTGCCACGCTCCTTTCTCCCCTGGCTGCGACAGTACTGGCTGGAATTTGTGCGGTAGGATGTCTTGCTGCTGAGCCGTGCTGCCGTTGCGCCGTGGCCGACCCGTCCCTACTTCCAAGATGTTTTGGCCTCGCCATGAGATTTTGCAATCCCGTCTCGATGCGAGCCAGCTTTCCCCGCAAGCTCTCCATGCCGCCCCAGAAAGAAATAAAGCGGTCGATTGTGAGTTTGAGCAGGTCGAGGTTGGAGCTTGTCAGACGCTTGTTGAGGGACGCGGGGCCAAAGACATTGCAGGCCACTTGAGCCGCGGCGGCGAACCACAGGGTGTTCGTGAGAAAGGGGTTCACGTAGCGGTAGTGGTCCCGAGCGCTGTTTCGCACTACGGTGACAATCTCCTCCGACGCGTTGATATAGTTGGACCACTCCGAGTTGGCCTGCTGGGTGGAGGTCGAGTTACTTGAGAGACCTGTTGGCTCGTCCCTGTCGGGTGGCCCTTTTTGTCGTTGGGCCAGCCATGGAGCCCGTGCGCAGATTTTATGGTGGTAGACCATGAAGCGACAAAGTTGGGTCATTAGATGGATCGAATACTTGTCAGCTTGCCGTTGGCGCGGGCGGACATCATTGTCTACATCCCCGGAAGAAGTGTGTTTTACGCGGAAGTCGAGAGTCTCGCCTTGGTAGACTAGGTCGGTGGGAAGTGAGGTGATGGTGCAATACAGCGTGTTCGCCATGATATTGAGCTCATCGCTATAATCCAGTTGGTCGGGGCCATTGAGAGATTGCATCACCGGACCGGCTGGGTAGACGATCCGCTGGGTATTCCTCATTAGTGAGTTTACCACGATGAACCAGGCCTTCGCGCTGCGGTTCCCTGACTGCGCCAGGTGTTTCCAACGGAGACTAGAGTCCTCGGCAAGAAAGCAGCTCTCCTGATATTTCCCCCTGAACCAGCAGTCGTCCGGGACTGGCAACATGGTCAGGTTCAAGCTGGTATCTATTGCTGTCGGTAGGCGGCGAATGGTGGATGCAAACACATCCATTTCCCACACGGCCCACCAGGCTCTTCGGCGCTCCTCGAGCAAAGTCCAGTGGGGGATGTCCACCGCAGCCTGAGCAGACGTCGCTGCCGGGTCATGATTTGCATCGACAAGGTGCAGATGCATGTCATAGGCGTACCGGATGCAATCCCCCAGTTTCTTCCATGACCTTGACCGGACGCTCAGCGTCAGCTGGTAGAAGGAAATTAAAACACTAGCCTGTAATAGCCACAATGGGGGAGGCATATCGCCGTAGTTGTCGACTGATTCATCCAATTTCGACGATGCGACCCGGGCGAAGTGGGATGGACTAGGGCAATTGTCGCCATCACGACAGTACCTAGCAGAGAAGGAGAACATGGATGCCACGAGGACTTCTGCGTCGGAATGGTACTGCATCATCGCAAATTTTGGTTCGATACTACCCGGTCGGAAGAGCGAGAAGGCAGTCATGTTGGTAAAATAATACTCCATTCTGAGCAGTGGATCCAAATGTTAGCTTGAGATGGAGAAAGCGGGAAGCCTGTTGGGGAGAGGCCACTGACAGCAAGTCATATGTGGCTCTGGAGAGTTGTAGAGCCGTGCAGACACTTCGAACGGTGATTCCAGTCGTTACTCCAGTCTGATTTTCAGGCGAAGCATCGGCAGTGGACGGAGACTGAGGGCGCGTTTGTGATTCGTGTGAGGGATACATGATCCGCGAGAATATCGGTGCGCTTGCCGGTTGGTCATCGTTTGCTGAACCGGCGGCCGGCGGTGGGGAGTCCGGCGCTGCCTCGTGCGAGGGAACGCCGTCTTCAGCAAGCAACGCATCTTGAGCTAGGCCGCCTTCGCCGGTCTGCGGTAGACCAGGTTCGGGGTTGTGACGTTCAGGGTTGGCTGGTGATAGTTGTGCGGCGGCGGTACTCAATAAGAGAAGATCGCGTGTGGAATTTCTATTGTCGGACGGGCTTGAAGGGTGTTGGAATTTCCGCCGTTTGGCCCTCTGAGAAGAGCCTAGTTACGGCATGTGGCCATCAGTATTTATCTCCAATCCGTCTCCCACCAGGTCGGTCTTACCAGTCTTTGGGCCGGGCTTTTCGGGATGGGTTGGATATTCGCACACCAAATCGAGTCTCTGGCAGTAGATGCATACTGGATGTTGACGGTCACTGGTGTTGGATCTCAGCTATCAGCGGGTGTTGTCCAAAAAGATTAGGTAATGCTGTCAATGCAGGTGAATTACCATTTTATTTTGCGCCTGGCGGTTGAGCAACGACTTTCGTCAGTGATCACTGCATCGTTGTCACATAACAAATACTTAACGCTCACCTTTTACACGCATAGCAAGCCAAGTTGGTGGGTGCCGGCCTGGCCGCAAGGTTGGCTTCGGGCGATCTGACTGCGGTGGTCGCCATGGTGGATGCAGTGAAAGTAAGCGAGCATGGAGGAATGGAACAGCGGGAGAGTGGATCGCGGAGCAATTGAAATGGGCAGAATTCGACCGACGACCAAATGTTGCTTGGAGTCTGTGCATGTGTACCGTGCGCCCTCACACTTTAAAACCCCTGACGACCTCAGCTCCAGCGTGCGAGTCGCCGCGCAAAAGTTTCGAAGGTTCGTACGTGTGGCGTGTGGCGTACGATTTCAGGTAAACTGATATTTGTTTGCTGGGAGCACTGTATGGACAGTTCCCAGGTTTAATCTCGCACTCAGATAGCTCAGGTTCGGTTCGTGTGTAATTGCTCGCACTGTTGGCTTCGGTGGGAGGTCACCAGTGTCACGGTGGGGTTGTCTTAGAACTGCCCGACCCTGGGGACGGCATCCATCTCAGATGACTCTGATCCCTAATTCACGGGAGGATAAAATTAAACCGACAAAAGGAATACCTAATTGAGGCGAGGCTAAACAGAAGGACCAGGACAGGAAACAGCAAGAACCCCACCGCCTGCAATTGTGGGAGTTGAATGTACAGTACATACAGCGAGGTTCAGCAGCTTCCCCAAACTCGCCAAACAACCCGTGGTGCCCCACCACTCACCGCGTTGAACCCCACCACCACCGTGCGCCTCGACATTACTCAAACACCATCTTGTTGCGAATCTGCCCTATTCCGTCAATCGACACCTCAACCACGTCGCCATTCTGCAGGAATCCCTTAGGCTCCATAAACAGGCCGACGCCGCTCGGTGTACCCGACTGAATGATGGTGCCTTTCCTGAGGGTAGTCCCACGGCTGAGATGGGCAATAATCTTGGCGACCGAGAAGATCATGTCATCGGTGCTGGTCGTTTGCCGCACGGCGCCATTCACCCGCGTCTCAAGCCGTAGCTTCTGTGGGTCGGGCACCAGGTTTGGCGACACAATGCAAGGACCGACAGGCGCAAAACCGTCAAACGATTTGGCATAGCAGAACTGCCCACCCGACGTGTCCGGTAGCTGGAAGTTGCGTGCCGACACGTCGTTGCCCACCGTGTAGCCCAGCACGTGGCCCAGTGCGTCCGCCTCGGTCACGTTCTTTGCGTCCTTTCCGATTACCACCGTCAGCTCGCCTTCGTAGTCGAGCATGCCTTGCGCGTCGGGGTGGATGGACACATCGTCAAACGGGCCGGCCAAAGCGTCGGCTGGCTTGGTGAAGACGACGGGGTATGGCGGGACACGGAGCTGTGCCCGCGTCTGTCAGCTCTACCGTGAGTACGAGGGCAAGAGGACTGGGGTGCCATACGTTTGCCTCAGTGGCGTGCTTCTGGTAGTTTAACCCGATGCAGATGACCAGGGGCACTCTAGCCAGAGGTGACAACAGCTTCTCGATCTTGTCCGTCCTTCCGGTTCCGCGAAACCCGTTCTCGACATCTCCCTCGAGGACCTCGACCTCTGCGCCCCGCAAATCCCCGGTTGGCTCGCTTTTGAGGTCGCCGAAGTTAATGGCGCCTTGGGCATTGACGAATCGAACGAGGCGCTGGAAAGTCATGATATATACTCTTGGGCGTCACGGGTGTGTTTGGGGAATTGGGAACAGATGGACGGTCGGGGAGTGGTAACGGGCCGGGAAGTGCACCGTATCTATAAACGGCTTTCTCCTGCTTATCCAGCAATACAAATCACTTACCCAAGCAAGAATTTGTCAAGCATTCGGCCGTTCGGCAGTTATTTGAGCATGCGAATGAGACACTGCGCAGCACCTCGACGATCGTTGAAACTGCCCGAGGTCTTACTCCACTTTGGGCCAATTTACACTCGCCGGGGTAATTCCGCCCCTGAACTCGCCCCAGGCATGCTTACTGTGTGTAGCGCGTGCACGACATGCTCTCACGCTTTACCCAACGGGCTGTTGCCACTAAACTTTAGCTTAATCGATTCAGATTTACGGATACCTGACTAAAACAACGCGATGAGAGAATACAGAGGCCACAATCCAACATTCCAACCTATTCCTTGGGCGTCTCGTACCGAGAAAACACCTCCGCGGCGGCTTTCTCACTCTCCCTCAAGATGGTTTCCTTCCTCGCCTCGGACCTTACCGTGACAGTGCACGGGAAGTCCTCGGCGCACACCAGAAACCCAGAACAATATCCCTTCTCGTTACTGACATCAGGCTCAATAACCTGCCCCGCCGCGTCCTTGCCCGGCCCAATGTCGAACGCCCACACCAACTTCGCCAGCGCCAGGAACAAATTCCTTTCCGCCAAGTGGATGCCGGGGCACAGTCTGCGTCCGCTACCATACCCATAGTGATCCCGATTTGCGTAATCACCGTTGGCCAGCTCCGGCGCAGCCCCGTGAAGCCCTCGTAATGGGCCGGGTCGAAGGTGTCCGGGTCCGGAAACCGGGCCTCATCGTGGTGCATGCCGAAGGCGTTCACAAAAATGTCGCTGCCACGGGGCAGGAACATGCCGTCGACCCAGTCGTCTTCAGCCAACGAATGCGGGAACGCCAGCGGCGTGACGGGCCGCCACCGGTGCGCCTCCTTGACGCACGCCGCCACGTAGGGAAGCCGTGCGTGGTCCGCCCACGTCGGCGTGCGCTCCTCCCCGACCACCGCGTCCATCTCGGCCTGTGCTTTGCGCAGCACGCCCGGCCACTTGGTCATGGCGTGCAGGAAGGCGATGATCAGCGAGCTGGTCGTGTCGGAGCCGCCCTCCATGACGGTCCCGCACAGGAAGTACAGGCCGTGCTTGTCCAGCCCGACCTTCTCGCCCTGGTCCAGCACGCGGTCGAGGAAGCAGTCGCGGCTGCCCGAGTCCTTGCGCCGCTGGATGACATACTCGAGCCACTCGCTGTAGAGGGCGTTCATCTCGCGCCCGACGTCCTGCGCCCGCGACCGCCACATGCCCAGGAACCGTTCTGGCACCAGCTTGAGGAAGGGGAAGATGTCCACGGGAGGCGTGTTGCCCGGCTCCATCACCTTAGACCAGTTCTCCATCAGCGCGTAGAGCTTCACCATGTGCTTGGTCTTGATGGCTGGCGTGCGCGTGCCGTAGACTGTGAGCGGGTTAGCGTCCAGTCGGATACCCAGGGACCATGTTTCCGGAGTGTTCCTTACTTAAACTCATGATAATGCTGTTGCTAAACCGCTTGGGATGTCTCATACAACCCTCGGGCTGCACCACAAAGTCACGTAGCATCTGCACAGCCTCGGCATCAACGACATCAATGTGATGCTTCATGACCATGTCCTCGCGGAAGAATTGGTGCACCAGCTTGCGGCAGGTACGCCACCGGTCCGAGTACTGCATCAACAGCAAGTGGTCGCCGCCCGAGATAATACCGCCGACATGCGAAGCCGGCCGGCGGCTGTAGAGGTTCGACTTCTTGTCGACCAGCTGCTTGATGAGGCGCGGCGACGAGATGACGATGGAAGTCCCAGGACCGAACTTGAGCGAGTAGATCTCGCCGTACTGCTTGGCCCATTTTGCGAACTGGAGATGGGTGCGCCTGGTGGGGATCTGGTGGAGGTTACCGATGATGGGTAAGGTGGGAGGTCCTTGGCCATGTCAGTATCGAAGCTGAGACAGATATCCGGTGCTCCACGTCTTAAAGCTTACCTGGTGGCAATCTGGGATCCCGTTTCCCGACTGTAAAGACAAGATAAATGGATGTTAGCAAGGCCAGCACAACTACTCCTCCCACGATGGTCAGCATGGTGGTCTAATAAGGTGCAGTGGTCGGATGTGTAAGTCACTGAGGTGAAGAACTTCCAGATGACGGTGAGCCTAGCATTATCTTTGAGGCCCCTTTAGTACCGTCGCCAACTTGTCAAACTAGCTAACCTCTTTCAGGAACACACACCCGTCGGCCCAATGTTGATCGGGGTTGGTCATGGGCTGTCCTTAGTCTCGGGCGGTTCCCCGCAATCCGCAATCCGGGGTAAATCCATGCCAATCCGGGGGGCCGGAAAACGCGGGGAAGTTGGGGAAGGGAGTGGGGAGCTGAGGTTTCGCAATTAAGGGGCTTACATTGGTGTTGATGGTCCCTAAACCCTGGAAGGAATCTGTGACGGTGCCCCTGAAGGGACAACTCCCGAGTCTCATCTCATGGCCAACCAGACTCGATATAGATGAATGGCAGCCGCTCAATCATGAACAGGAGACGGGTGTGAGATAGGACATTCTTGAAATACTTAGATAATGGCATGAAACAGGGAGAAGCTATTGGCTTCTGGGGCCCTCCGCATTTGCACTCAATACGTTCAAGGAATGGAGAATGTTGCCAACAAATATTATACTTTGCCTCCCGCCCCTATTACTAACTAGGTACCTACCTTAGGCACCCAGCCCGTGATCATCATCAAAGCGAGAGGACCTTCCTCATGACCGTTTCCAACTTGCCCTTGGGATCCTCGCTCAGCGACTTCGACCGCCAGGCAACAAACCGGTCAGGCCGAATAAGCACACATCCATCCTCATCGACTTCCCTCCGCTTCTCCCAGTCAAAGTACACGTCCTCGTAATCTTCCTTCCACCCAATGGAATAACTCTTGATCGGGACGTTCACGGCTTTCGCCACCTGGTCCGCGGCGTCCTGCCACGCCTTCCCACCCGGACCTGTAATGAGGCAGTACCCGCCATGACCTGCGAGGTCGATGGTCGAGAACTGCTCGCCCGGCACCCGGGTGTTCAACCAGGCATGGGGTAGCCGCATACCTGGATACGTGCTGATGAGGCGCTCGAGCACAGCCTCGTGCGGGAGCGGCGGGGCCTCGGACTCGTCATCCAGATAGACGGCGCCGGAGCGGTACTGCTGGTTCATCTCGATGCCCAGACCGTGGAACTCGGTCCGTGTCTTCTCAATGCCATGGCGGAATTCCTGCCTCCTTTGCCGCCCGACTGGACCCTTGTCGTCAAACTCGGCGAGCAGGGCTCTCCTCTTCTCCACATCAGGCTCCGTGATGCCGATGGCCTGCATCCACGGTACATGGTCGCGCAGTCCCTGGTTCGCCCGCGTGATGATGTCGAAACCGACCGGCTGGCGCTCAGCGCTGTAACTGTCGAGGAGTTGAGGCCCCGCGCGCCCGGACATGACGTACGATACCTTCCACGCCAAGTTGAAGGCATCTTGGATACATGTGTTGGAGCCGAGGCCGTTGAAGGGCGGATGACGGTGCACGGCGTCGCCCAGACAGAATATGTTGCCGTCGGAATAATACTCGGCCACGATCTCGTTGATCTTCCACTTGCTGGTGTGCAGGATCTCGACATCCACTGAGTCATCGCCGATCACCTCCTTCACCCTGGCGAGGTAGTCTCCATGCGTGGCAGCCATGTCATCGCCGTTGAGGTCGGCGCCGGGGCGTGGCATAAAAACAAACATCCACTCAGTCCACGGCCGCACCATTCTCAAACAACATGACCAGCCCCATGCTGGGAGCTCTTTCTCGGGCTGGAAAACCCAATGCAGGTTACCGGCGCGACTTTCCACTAGATGGGACAAATCGGCCTTGACCAGCACGTTCAGCGCCTGCCCCTGGCCCGGTTTCCTGATGAGCGGGATGCCAAGCTCGCGGATGACTTGGCTACGTGCGCCATCACAGCCAAAGAGGAAGCGGGACTGTATCTTGTAGGTTTGATTCGACAGGTCGTCCCGAATCGTGCTGATTATAACATCTCGTTCGTCCGAGGGCCGCGTAAAGGTGAGGAAGGTTGTGTTGAAGCGCAAGGTCCATCCCTTGGCCACGGCTCTCCGGGTCAGGATCGGCTCGAGTTGGGTTTGCGGAAGGTCGATGTGAGCGCAGGGGCTAGCGGCGTCGTAATCGGCCTATTTGCGTCGAGAGTCAGAATTATGGTCATGAGAGTGGGCGACTTGTACGGGCAACTCACCTTCCGCTTCGGGTCATTGCCCCAGGAGTAAAGCCGGGCATACTCCTCCCCGGCCATGGAATGACACCATCTCGTATGGAGCATGTGGTCTCCGCCAGCGCCGGCTTCGATACATTGCTTGTCGAGGTCAATGTCCCTGAGACACTCCAGAGCGGCCATGTTGGTGACGTGTGCTCTGGGTGTCTCGGCGGTCCCCGGCGCCGCCGAGATCATGATTCCCGTCAACCCTGAATGAGACGACGTTAGCAAATGCTTTTTGCGATGTAAAACGCGGATGCACCAACCATGAGAAGCGAGAAAGCAGGCCAAAGCTGCCCCCGCGGGACCAGCCCCGACGATCAGAAGATCCGTCTTGACGGTTTCATTCGACATTGTGCCGCGAGTTTGGTTCCGTGGGTAGTTCGCTCAAGCAACAAGAGTATCTCGATTTGTTTGAGTTGACTCAGCTCTCTTCACCTGTCAAGATGCAGAATAGCGACGGGGAGATAACGGGCGGTCTCAACAACTTTAATAGCGATTCCGATCTTGAAACTGAACCTCCGTGCATCGTGAACCCGCAACTGACCCCGCGAAAGGCCAAGGCATGCCCTAGTTCCATCATGAATGTCGGTCAAGCGTCAGCCATGACAAATGGATCACGAAGGAAATGCATTACCACGTTCTACATGATTGATGGATCAGAAGACTGCAGAACTCGTCAGCGGTGTCCAGCCTCTGATGGCGTTCCAGGGGTTGTTTGTTGATTTGCAAGAATGTGGGGAACGACTGCCGACGCCCAATGCGGAGAAATGGGCCGCTCGGGGAGATTCTTCGGTCGAACTGCGGGTTGATGTTGTGAAACGGCGCTTTCCTTGCCATGGACCCTTGGTTTGGTCACGGACATGACACCAAATATAACACCTTACTTGCCTCTCTGATCCTAATCCACACCTTCCAAGACTCGGCAATACTTTTACTCCCACCCTCTTACTCATAACCACCCTGGTTTGCATATCCGTTCGCATATGCGCTACCCCTGGCTCTCCTCCCACGCATCCTACCATACTACCTCCGGGCTGACACGACTCAACAACAACACCACCAGATAGTAACGGCAACCAAACCATGGCGCAGGAAAATCCCAAAATCAACTTAGTGCGCATCGCACATGTGTATTACACCCACGCCGACCTCGCCAAGGCACGGGAATTCCTCGCCGACTTTGGCTTCACGGTAACCGAAGACCGGGGCGATACCGTCTACTACAGGGGCTATGGAACCGAGCCATTTGTCTACTGCGCCAAGAAGGGTGAGGCCAACGAGTTTGGTGGTGCCGCCTTTCTCGTTGAGTCCATGGCCGATTTGGAATTAGCTTCCAAGACCCTGCCGCAGGCCACGGCGATCGAGGACTCGAACGCACCTGGCGGCGGCAAGCGGGTAACATTCCGGGACCCTGTCGACGGCTTCCCGTTCCACCTGATCTACGGCCACACCCTGGTGGACAAGACTGCCCACCTCCCAGAGCTGGACTACAACTACCCCGAGACCAAGCACCGCGCCGTCAACAAGAAGCAGCGGTTCAAGCAGGGCCCCGCGCCGGTGCACAAGCTGGGCCATTTCGGATGCTGTATCACCGACTTCCCTAAGGCATTTGAGTTTTACACGAGCCGTTTTAACTTGAAGCCGACCGACATCATCACGGACGCTGCGGGTAAAGACATCACGGCATTCTTCCATCTGGACAGAGGGACGGAGCAGGTAGACCATCATACCTTCTTTTTCTTTGAGGGCAAGTAACTTCCAACTCGGATAGGTTTCAGCCGTTGACACATTGACACACGCCCAGGTCCCAAGTACCATGTCCATCACTCCAGCTTCGAGGTCCACGACTTCGACATCCAGTCCCTGGGACACCAGTGGCTACGTGAGAAAGACTATGACCTTGTCTGGGGCGTTGGGAGGCACGTCCTTGGCTCGCAAATCTTCGATTACTGGTAGGATCAAGTCTCCCCTCTCATGCCAAACAATTTCTAACGAGATGGACTTAGGTGGGACCGCTCGGGTTTCGTCATGGAGCATTATGGTGCGTGTACTTCATTGTTTGTCAAGTGAAAAGCAAAAATGACCGACACAGCGTTAGTGGACGGAGACCTTGTTGATGAGACCACGCCGATCAGCAGAACACCAGCTGGGCCTGAGAGTTTGCATATCTGGGGGCCACCGCTGCCGGACACATTCTTGCAATGAGCTCGGGGTTGGTTACAGCGGGTGTTTCGTTTTGGACCGGCGTGCTGGTCACCGGCAGACTGTTATTGTATCTTCAAATCCTTCTTTTAGTAGTCAAGCGTGTCAATGTACTCAACTCAGTCATTTCCACAGCCGAAAAACCTCTTCCCACGGGATAATCTTGACTCCTTTAGCCCGAAGCCGTTCTTCCACCTCCCTTTCAATCTCCTCCGCCGTTTTTCCTCCGTCGTTGTACGTGGAGTGCGCCCCAGAGAGAAGAGTGACCTCGAATCCCGCGGCGAGCGCACCATTGCTGGTCGACTCGACGCAGCACTCGCTCTGGATCCCAAAGGCGACGATATGCTGGACGCCAGCCGCCTTGAGCTCGGAAGCGAGGTTGGGGTTCGATTCGAAAGTGTCGCCTGCTGAGAGTATTGAGTCATGAGTTCGAAAATCGGGGATTGTACTGTACTTCATTGAACATACGCGTCCATTTTGAGACCAGCCGTTCCTCTTTTGCGTCTGGACGTGGCTCAAAAACAAGCTGCCATGGCTCGCTGCCTCGGACTAGAGGACCGCTCTCTGGTTTCTCCTCGTGTTGTACAAAAACAAGCATGTTTGGCGTGTTAGGCCCGGCATTGTGGATTTCCAGGGCGGCGCGGGCGGCGGAGAGAATTTGGTACCCGGCTGCCTTGACGCGCTCGGCGTGCGGGATCTGGGTCGACGGGTCGGCTGCGAGGTCGTTTTGGATGTCAATTACGAAAAGGGCGGTTGCCATGTTGGTAGTGTTGAGAAGAATGAAAATTGAAGATTTCAGGCAAGTTGGTGGGGGAGTTCTCGTTGACTCACAACTCTCCAGTCATCGTGAGCCAGAAGCATCGCTAGTGACTCGGAAGCACCCACCGCATGAGCCAAAAAAGCCCGAACTCCAAGTGTAGAAGCTCGTGTAGGAACGAACAGAGGTTAACCGAAAGCCTAAAGAAGCTCTTTTTACGCTGTTTACATTTCTTTTACTCTGTTTCCATTTTTCTTATCATTGCCCCTGTCTCCTTTTCTTTGTTTTATTATTTCTTTTACACGGACTTATTTCTTTTCGAGTTCGGCTTTTTTTTGGCCAGCGGGCGGCGGCACCCACTGGGGCTTGGCAGGGGCTCGCAGTACCAAAACAACCTAACTGAAGTGGAAATCGACCAACATCAAGGCAATATGTTCCAGGTTGTTGTGAGCCACTAACTAAGCATCTGTTAGTGTCATTGAAGATTCATAATTTAGGTGGGCATGTAATGGCTTCAAGTTGAATCAATGGAATGTCCAAGATGACAACATAGAACGCAGCAAACACAACCCCACCATTTAGGGGTTGCCGTTGTCCGGCGCCTGGTCCTAGAAGTCCAACAACAACATTTGAACATACCTCTACTGCCCTGGCAGTCAACTCCAAGTCAACGCGATCCCTAGACAGGCACGACTGTAACTTATACCCTCTCTTTTGTTCCTTCCTGGCATTGATCGTCACCTTCCATGGCGGATCCCGAGTGGATCCGACCTCGGTGGTGACTGCAGCGAACTGCCCCTCTCGGGGTCACAATGCCGAAGGTGCACCCCGCAGTGCTCCGTACCCGCATCCAATTGATGGACTCTCGCGCCGGCAACGTCGCATACACTTTTGCGTCTTCTATTTTCTGGCACCCTTAATTGGCCAAACCATTCACATTCTATCATCATCTTTGCCTTCCTTGACTCTCTTCGCCTTCTCCCTTTGTCTCAACATATTTCTAGATCTTCATCAGATCCTAATAGACTACGTACAGCACCTGCCCCTGCTTTAACACCACCTTCAACTTCCAATATGTCACCAACACCCCGCATCCCACCCAAGGGCGTCTTCGTTCCCTCACCCACCTTCTTCCTTCCCGCCTCGGCCGGAGCATCCCACAAGATCCCCCAAGCCCCCGTCGACACCGAGACCCAAATCAACCACAGCATCTTCCTTGCCAAAGCCGGCATCACAGGCATCACCATACTCGGCTCGACAGGCGAGGCCGTGCACCTGTCGCGCTCCGAGCGCCGCGACCTCGTCTCGTCCGTCCGCCTGGGCCTCGACAAGGCCGGCTTCCCCGACTACCCGCTCATGGCGGGCGTGCTAACGAACGGCGAGCTGGAGGACACGCTGCAATGGCTGGACGACTACGCCAAGGCCGGCGCGCAATGGGGCCTGGTGCTGACGCCCGGGTATTTTGGGCCCTCTGTGTCGCAGGAGGGGCTCGTCGAGTGGTACACCCTGATTGCCGACCGCAGCCCGATTCCTATTCTGGTGTATAACTACCCCGGTGTGACCAACGGCGTACAGGTCCTTCCCGAGACGTACAGGGCCCTGGCAAACCACCCCAACATTGTCGGGTGCAAGATGTGGGTGCCCTTAGGCTCAGAATAAAAGAATGACATGAGGTTGGATGGCTGACAATGCAACAGGTCGCATGGTAATGTCTCACATCACGTTCAGGTTTCCCTCGATCCGGCGATCAACCACGACCAGTTTCGCGTGTACAGCGGCTTCGGCAACCAGCTCGGTCCCATCGTGACGTTTGGTGCCGCTGGTGTGATTGACGGGATGGCCGCCTTCTACCCCAAGACGGTGGTCCAGCTCATGAAGTTGATGCTGAAAGGGGACACATCTCCCGAGGCACAAGCCGAGATTCACCGGTTACAGTTTGCTGTTAGCCAGGGCGAGGAATTTGTCATGCGATATGGCGTGCTGGGTATCAAGGAAGCTACTTTCCGAGTGGCTGGGTTTGGCAATCTTGAGGGTGGTCGGCTGCCGATTCGAGGAAAACTGCCGGAAGGAGCGTGGGAAAAGGCGAAGGGAATGTTTCTCGTGGAGATCCAGGATATTGAGTCATCTCTTTAGAAAACACTCGTGTTCCAACCCTACTAGACAGTAATAGACAATAGTTTCTACATGCGCTGCACCATGGGTGTGTGAGTAGCATTCGTTTCAAACACACCCCTTACCATTACCAGACCCGTAAAACACGACAACATAGACTTGACCTCGTATAATTCACGGATAGTACCACGCGCAATTGGTAGTTTGATACCTCCTGACTCACCGGTTGCTTTTTCTGCTATAGGTTTGTTTCAATCAACGGACTTGCTTGATGCATGACGTAAAAGCTTAGGTAGTTTGTTTTCAACAACCCAACCCCAGGGTCAGCATTTTGGTTTCTGATAGATGTTAATAGGTGGTATATCATGTGTTCCAATATTTTTGAGTCATTACTTCTTCAAACTTGACCTGTGTTTGATGTTCACTAGTGGCCACGATGCGTGCCACGGTTTGATTTGGTGAATTAGTCATGTCCTTTGATACCATGAGCAAATTCACACTATACAAGACTTGCTTCCTACGTTCAAGCCTTCTTATCCAAACAAGGCTGTAAGGTGTTACTACAAAGTTTAGTAATAGCAGCAAACAAACAGTTGACTCTGTCCAGATGTGAATGATGTTTACAAGTTTTCATGCTGTTGTTCTTGGTGTTGACTCACTCAGACTGCTTATATTTTCTGAGGTGTATTAAAGGGAGACACTGCTCACTGGACAAGGGACATTGCGAGTCTTTCCTTCATACTTCCATCTCAACAACAAACACGCACAACGGCATTCACCGGCAATGATCTTGCTGGGCACGGCCGACCAGCCTGGCGCCGGCTGTGCCCAAGCGTCCAGACACCGCAAATCCTCACTGTGTTGGATGAGATGGAGATATTCACCGAGAAGTTGGCAAACGCACCACAGGCATAAATAAATCGCCAAGGGCCAAAATCAAGCAGAGATTTTTATTTCCCTTCCCCATTCTCAACTACCATTGTTGCTGCACCCAGACCAGCGTTATCGACGACTTCAACTACTATATCTTCCCAAGCCACCAACAGAATAAAAGCCGACCACCATGAGCTACTCGGAGTCAGTCTACCACCAGTACAAGAGATTAACCAGCTATGTCATCTCTTGGCTGGTGGTGACCGGAGCCGCTGCGGGTTGCCCCCCTTCGCTGATCCAACCGAGTCCGGAAGAGGGAACAGCCACCGCATACCCTTTGCAGCTGGCCAAGTTCGTTCCGCTCGCCGAATGGATTGAGAAGTGCCAGGAGTCAGTCCACGTGCCAAGGTCCATCCTCAAGGACCTTGGCCGTGTAATTGACCTCCGCCTTCGCTTTTCCCAGGCGTGGAGGGGCAACCGGCAACCCACGGCCGATGACAAGAGCCACGGGTACTTTATAGATGTCCTGAGGGAACTACAAAAGGTCTTGCAGCGGTTTCCGACAACCCAAGCAAGGAGCAAAACTGCCGCGGAGCCTTCCCTGTCCGCTAGCTTTTCCGTCCTGGAGATGGAGGATGTGCCGGACGAGGAGGAGTCGGACGTTGTGGAGCGTCAAGAGTTTCTTGCGTGTGTCGGTAAGTTTAACACGGTTGCGATTCCATGTGTCTCCTTTATTGACATGCCCTATTATCAGATAATAAAGTCGAATACACGTACGCCACCGAGGATATTCCTCCCATCGAAGAGGCGGCCGTGCATCTCCAGCTGCTTCTGGATGACTTTGGAAGACTCGGCGAACAAGTCCACGAGCAGTGGGACAAATATATTACCGGAACAGTCGACCTCACTGCCGCCGCGGCAACCACCAACATGGCCTTTCTCTTTGCCAAGGGTCTTGAGGACACTGCTCGCGAAAGCATCGTCAGGATTATGGCTGACCCCAAGCGGCGCCAGCCAAACATTAAGCACTTCTCCAAAGAAATGAATATGCCGGAGCAAGTGATTGCCACCTTCCTAGACGGCAACATCTACCTACCGCTTTACAATTTCCTGCTTGGGGGTAGCCAAACCTCCGATATACCAGAGGACTACCGCCTAGAACAGAAAATTCTTCACACGACATTTATGGCAAT
Source organism: Chaetomium olivaceum (assembly GCA_039881045.1). Classification (NCBI taxonomy): domain Eukaryota; kingdom Fungi; phylum Ascomycota; class Sordariomycetes; order Sordariales; family Chaetomiaceae; genus Chaetomium; species Chaetomium olivaceum. The sequence goes on along the minus strand of JAYWVB010000030.1, from coordinate 159,369 downwards.
GACTAGGTGGTTCTTTAACATCTGCTTCCGCCAGAAGGTATCCGGCAACCAAGTTCGTGATCGAGAGAGCGACCACTCATATTCGGCGCCTTGGGAAGAGCAGAGCGTCGGCGACAAGCGCTGGAAGTTGAAAGTTTTTGCCATGGAGACGGCCACCGAACTCCACTTCATCGGGTCGCTAAGGGGGAAGGCACCTGTCGAAGATGAACTGAGCCGAAACGTTTTCCTGTGTATCGAGCAAAAGAAGCTCTATATATCTGCTGTCTTCGGAATCCACCTCCTCCACGCCATCCATGTCAAACTCCACGACTCAAACCTCTTGGCGAGGCCACTCAACACACTGCAAGTATTCCTGAAATCCACCACCACGAGGATATCAGCACTCTCCACCGCCGTCCCGGCCGAGGCCAACCGTACGATCCTTGAGCCAGTGCGCCAACACACAGCGCAGACACAAACCGACATTTTCAGGGCTCTCAAGGCGGCGAACCAAAAAGCCGGGGTAGACTCCTCCATTCCCTTCTTCACCCTCCGCCGCCACCCCATACTCTGCGGCCTAATGCTCCTAGTGGAACGCGCACTCGCCCAAGACACCGCACTAACCCTCGAGCGCAACCTCGGCGGCCTCACCGCCGCGATCCACCTTGGGAACGCATTCACCACCCAAGGCATCATCGCCTCCCTCGGCACTCTCAAATCCACCACCATCCGCCAACCCGACACCGCTTTCTACATCGGCGGCAAGCGCCCAACAGAGAAGTCCCAATACCTCTCCGCGTACAGCCTTGCCATCGGTGAATCCATCACCAACACCGCACCGGCCAATACCAGCACGCGCAACCGCGGCAGCGACGTCCCGCTCGCAACGCGCAAACAAAAGCTGGAACTCACCGTCCCGGCGCCCTTCTCGCGCGCGGTGTTGGCACGTCTGCGTGACCCTCACGGTCGTGTATCGTTGAGCGAGGCAGACTTAGTGGAGATGCTGCTCGGGACGGGACACGCGATGATGCGGAAGGTGTATGGCGACGGCCGGGCTGCAGATGCAGGCAAAGGCAAGGGGAAGGACAAGGTGCTGAAGATGACGGGGCCGAAGCCCGCGCCACTGAAGCATGCCTCGCTGCTGCTCCATGCCGAGGTGCCCGTGCTGGAGCACGAGTATCTGGATGCTCTCCGGGTGGCGTGGCAGGCGCTGCGGGCGGTGCAGGCGGTGTTAGGTGGACCGGTGGAAGGGGTTGGTGGTTCGCGGGGGAGGGGTGGGCGTGATAGGCGCGGTGGGCGTGATAGGCGCGGTGGGCGTCGTGGTGGTAGTGGTGGTGGTCTGGTTGCTGGGGGGCAGGAGAGCGACATCGACTCGGCTGAGGTTGTCGTCGGTCGCGTATTTGGGGACGTAACCAGCGAGTCAGTGTTTGAGGCGGCCGGTAAAGCTTTTGGGGAAGCTGTGGCGGTCAAGAAACCCGCAGCGCAGTGAGTACAAAGTATTAGGGCGCATAGGTAGCTCTACACCGGAGCAACCTTTCCCGTCAGCTTTGAGGTCGGACCATGGGACGGACAGAAACGATTGGATGGACAGGAACCATGGGACGGACAGGAACCATGGGACGGACAGGAACCATGGGACGGACAGGAACCATGGGACGGACAGGAACCATGGGACGAACAGGAACCAAGGGACGAACAGGAACCATAGGACGGACGGGGACAATTAGATGGACGGCGAGTATGAGATGATTAAAGATGATGAGATGGAGAATAACGGTGAAGCTAAGCTGGAGGACGCAAAAGGGCAATTGAAAAGGGTATGTCCTCGGTAGGCTTTAACAGAAATGGATATAGGGGGGTTTTGTTGTGAGATATATCAACTACATACAATATGGGGAGGCTACGGCGTATTAGAAACCAACGGCATTCGTAACTAGGATCGGAACTGGCCGCGCTGCTACTGGGCTGGTGGTTGAAGTGAGCGCACTTCACTCGAGCAGAACAGATTATGAACTTTGGCTAACTAAGCATCTTCGATAGGACCTCGCATTTGACACCAATATACCCCGAGGTTTGTGATCCAGCCGACAGTCACGATCTAGTTAGCAAAGACGAACGAAGATAAATATTTGGGAGAGCTTTGCTGTCTCGTTATTTTCAGCAGCAGGGGCTCGTCCAGCACCCCGGGAAGCCACTTCTTGATGCGATGGGGAATGAGAGTTGTAGGAGGGAAAGAAGGACAACTAAAATGGGGGATGGACGGAATAACGTGCGGTGTCTAAATTGTGTATGGACACAAGCAATCACATCAATCCATCATTTCACATACGTATCGTGGGTCGTGAGTGGCCACCTTCCGGGACAAGTGATTCTGTTGTGTCAGTGTGCCCTCGCCCTTCAGAGGCCGACTGCTACATCTCCCAATGAATTGATTAATACCAAACTTTATTAAGGCTGCTTTAATCCCCTTCTAACTGCAGAAACAAGCTTCCAACAAGATTTCGACGCGTCAGATGGCTCAGATCTGCTTGGTTGGCAACAAGTCCTTCCTAGCCGTTCATTAGCAGTCAACATTTCGGAGGCTGGGCACTCGTTCAGACATTTCCCTCGTGCGATTACGATCAGCCTGTTTTGACCGCCGGAGGTTCGTCCGCGCCCTGAAACGACACGGCGGAAGCACTGCGTGGCAATCGCTCAATGGAACTTGCCGTTGCATTGGGAAGCGCTGAGAGTTGGGTACCGATTCAGGCTAAAGGCGAAACTCCCAGCCTCGGATCTTCCCTGACCGCCGATGGTTTTCTTGGGCACCGTCTTCAGCTTTCCCCGCATCGAACGTTGAGCTTGCGTCAAAGAACCGGGTACCGGGGCCAAGGAGATTGCACAGAACCGGAAGGGAGATGTGGTCCCCATCAGCTTTTCATGCCACAGCCCACGTACCTGGCGGACAATCAACCCATGACTTCCCCACAAACATCCCTGTTCCCGGGTATTACACATCACTGGAACCACATGCGTGACATTCACAAAAATAGGAGGACTGGGAGGGTCTGTATACAGGGGTTTTCTTGGGCTCGGAATCGTTCTCGAAGGCTCTCTCAGCCTCTCTGAGCCTCATGTCAAAAATCAGTCCCACTTCGGAGCAGCACCCCGGACAAGGCCCACCCCGGTCCACACTAACGGTGGCCACGAAGGAAAAGGGGTAGCAACCAACGTTTGCAGGACCGTCCTGATGAACTCGGATGGTTCGGCGGGGGAGCGGAATGCAACTGGCGGGAGTCGGAGTCCTGCAAGAGGCTGCTGTTGTATGGTAGGTAGCAACCGGGCATGTGGAACAACAAGCTCGCACTACCCCGGATCATAATTGCCAGGCTAGCAATATTGTAGTAGTGAAGTAAGGACTCGTCTTTGATCAAGGGTATAAAGACTCCATCCACGCTCCTATTTTTCAACACCACTTTCCCCTCAACCACAGCCCGAACCACGAACAAGCCGTTCCCATACCGCAGTCAACTTATCAACATGTGGCCCACTCCTAAGATTGCTTCCCTCCTCCTAGCGGCGCACGCCCTGCTCGTCAGCGGGTCGCCCGTCGACGCCGACGCTGTGGATGCTGCCGTCCTCGCCAAGCGCCAATGCCCGCAGATCCACGTCTTTGGTGCTCGCGAGACCACCGTGTCCCCGGGTTACGGTACCGCCGGCCAGGTGGTCAACCTTATTCTGGGCGCTTACCCCGGGGCTACCGCTGAGCCCATCACCTACCCGGCATGCGGGGGCCAATCGAGCTGCGGTGGCGTGAGTTTACCGAGAAGTTTTACCCTAACGAAGCCAAACCTTTAACGGAAGCATATGTAGATCTCGTATGGCGATTCGGCGAGGCAAGGCACCAGCGCTGTGGCGTCGGCTGTCAACAGCTTTAACCAGAGATGCCCCAACTCCCAGATTGTGCTTGTCGGGTATTCCCAGGTGGGTAATCTTTCTTACGTTTCGGACCACAGGGAACCGTAAACTGACAAATAACAGGGCGGCCAAATTATGGACAACGCCGTGTGCGGTGGCCCTGACAGCGGCTCCGGTATTACTTCGACGGCCCCTCCCATCTCGGCCGCAGCCCTCGCCCAGATCAAGGCCGTCATCTTGATGGGCTCCCCGCGCTACGTTGCCGGCCTGTCCTACAACGTCGGCACCTGCGCCGCCCAGGGTGTAAGCCAACCTCCACCTCCTGAGCCATGTCCCATTTTCTCTCCACATTTGTCAGAAGGCTGACCACACACCTCCAGTTTGCCCCCCGTCCCCGCGGCTACGTCTGCGGTTCCAACTCGGCCGACAAGATCAAGAACTACTGCGACTCGACTGACCCCTACTGCTGCACCGGCAACGACGCCAACTCCCATCAGCAGTATGGCACCAAGTACGGCCAGCAGGCTCTCACCTTTGTCAAGAGCAAGCTCAGCACCTCCGGCGGTGGTGGCTCGCAGACAACTCCGTCCACCCCGCAGCCTACCGGTGGCAACGGCGGCGGCAACACCGGAAACGTAGGTTCAGGGCTTTGCCACTACTTGATGAAGTTCGTATGCTAACGTAATTTCTAGTGCGCCGCCAAGTGGGGACAATGTGGTGGTTCGGGGTGGCAAGGGGCTTACGTGCTGCCAGCGGCTCGGACCTGCCAGGCTGCCAACCAGTGGTACTCAAATGCCTCTAAGTCACGCGCTTGTAGAGTCAGGAGCTGGCCGGCACCGGCAACCAGTTGGACGAGAAGTTGGCGTGAGACTTGAGAAGACGCCTACTTGGTTGGTGGTACTCAACTACTCATATGCCTGGCGACATGGTTTCGTTGTACATAGTTTTATTTGGGTGATCAATTAATACCCGTACATTCGTCCCTCTTGTTCCTCTTGTTCCTAGATGACTTGATGGCTTTCCAAACACTTGCCCCCAAACCCTGGATACCACACCCGCTCGAAGCCCGTTACTCGGCCACCCCCCAGAACCGTTCAAACAAACGCTTCCCGTCATAACCAAACATGAGATCAACCCACATGAATTCCCTCAGCACCTCCCTCGTTTCATCCCAGGTCCGCAGCCCAAGGCCCGACAAAGCCCTTGTCACCAAATCGTTCAGCCAGGGCTCGCTAAAGTCCTCGAAGATGGAAACGCCTGCCACGAACGCGCTCCACAGAACCAGTTTCCAAGCCCCCACCGCTTCTCCCAGCACGGCGCCCTCAGCGGCCTGCTTCCGTCCCAAGTCCTCGTGCCACGCACTCAACACATTCGTCAACCCATCATCCAACACCACCATACTCTTCCCAATCCTGTGCAACTTAATCAACAGCATTTTGGCAAACGCCATCATCGACAGCCTCAACAACTCATGTAAAAAAGCCGGGTCACGCGGCACCCCATCTCCTCCCTGGAGCCCCTCTCTCACCACCCCACCACGGCGACGCAGCGCCTCGGCCGCACGGCCATCGAGCCTCAGCCTCAACAACCGATGCGGCACCGACGTCCTCAGCCTAAAAACAACCTCAATCGGAATCTTGAGTTTCCTCGCAGCCGCATCATTCACCAACCGCGAAAACTCGCGCAGGTCAGCCCAGACATTGAGCAGACGCGGATCGGGCCGCATGTGCAGCGGCACAGCGGCATCCAGCTCCGGGAAGCGGCGGGCCGCGGAAGATTGCCCCGGCCCCTGGCCTAGCGCAATCTGGGGGGACCAGGAGATGTCCTCGTCGCGTGTGAAACGCAGGTCGTGGCCTAGGCCCATGGCGAGGCCGATATCGAGGCTGGGTGGAGGGTGAGCGGTCAGAAGGTGGATCGGTGGAGGGAGATAAGTACGGGAGGTTAGGACAGAACTTACACGCGAGCCTTGTGCCCGATCATGCTGTCTGACCCGAACGACTCCATCCCCCGCGGAGATCGATGATCTTCTTGAGACCGTCCATGTGCTTGACGGCTGTTTCGAGATCGCCTGCCACGACGGCCGACATGGCCAGCGATGCACAGCGAGGAGGCCATGGTGGCAAGTCCCACGGCTTCCTTCTTGTCATCGAGGCTCGCCTGTAAGTGGACAAGCGCCTTCGACAAGTGGTGCCGGGCAATCGGACCATAGGTTTGACCGGTAGCCAAATCGAAGAAGGCCTGGGCGGCGAAGAGGGTCGAGTGGAGGATGCCTGGGTGCTGGGTAAGGTCGGGGAAGCAGAACACCTTGTCATCTACCGGGGTCGCGGTCGTTATGTTATGCATTGCGTAGATTTCGGGCTTGACGACCGTCAATGCTTGAGATCCGTCAGCGAATAATATCCAACTAACACGGCAAATGCAGCTTCCGGCATACCCCTGTGTATGAGCTTCACTACGTATGGCTGCATTTCACCCCCATACCCATGCAGGGAAAGTTCCGACGCAATTCTACGGGGCGTTATAAGGGTCCAGCCGTCGGTGGTAGTCGCTTCTGCATCGTTTGCATCCTGCCAGGCTCCGGGGGTGTACGTAGTAGCATGTGCCACGGTACTTTTGCCCTTTGAGGCGGCCTGCGGGCCAGACCTGAGGCGGTCATTTCTGAATTTGCCCACATTCTTCCCTCGCATCACATGGCTGCGAATAAAACGACGTGTTGTCGGATCGGGCTTTGCGAGAGATGTACTAACAATGAAAAGGTCGCCGGGACCTGCTAGGTGATTAACTCGTGTAGAGTCTAACGCTATCCACCGAAACTCACTTTGTGTTATGGACGCCATGGGGTCACCGATATGGTCGGCATATGTATGGGCGGGATGTCACCGCGGGTTGGTACAGCAAATGTTAAATGTCGTAAATAGAAAGTCCGAACGTTGGGGCCTAATTCGATGGTGCAACCACTTCAGAGACGCAAACTGGGTTAACTACGCGGTGTCTTTCCGCCTTCATCGACCGGAACTGGTTTGAGACAGAGAACTTCTTGTGTCACTCCACGACATTGTTTTCCAGAATGAGCATGGTGGCTTTTATGGTCGCCGGCAGGAAAGAGGTGACGTTGATCTCACCTCACTCAGCCTGGCTGGGCGCTCAGGGGTCCGGGGGGCGATGAATCAGCTGATGATTGGCAGTCATCAGCAGTCAAGGGGTATTCATGCCAAGCGCCCCACTCGATTGTATTCCGTTTTAGGAAAGGTCACGGTTGACGGAGATAGGGTTGATGATGTGCTGGTCCCCGCGCTCGGCTTTCGCTGTGTCCGATGGCAAGGAGATGGCTGGTTCGAAGTTCCAATGGCCCTTGAAGAATTCGGGCTTAGGGCCGCATGATGAGGCATCTTGTATAAAGCCCGCCAGCGGCGGACAACGATGTCTTCCAGTTTCAATCCCTTCCCCTCACCCACCAAGCCCCTTCACCTATATACCTGTTTTGGTCTGCAACAGAGTTGAACAGACCACCATCTTTCCGTCACCGCAACACAAGTTCCAACATGATCTGCCAATCAAAGTCAGTAGCCTTTGAGGCCGAAAAAGACATCCCGTCTCTCGATGGCAAAGTGATCCTCGTCACAGGAGGCAACGTCGGCCTCGGCAAACAAGCCATTCTCGAATACGCCCGCCATAACCCCAGCCTCATCTGGCTCGGTGCACGGAGCGTCCAAAAGGCGAACGCAGCCATCAATGAAATCAGACAGCAAGTCCCCAACGCGTCCATCCAAGTCCTCGAGCTGGACCTCTCCTCCTTGCCTCCATCAAAAAGGCCGCGGCCACCGTCCTTTCAACCTCCCCGCGCCTCGACATCCTGATGCTCAACGCCGGCATTATGGCCACACCGCCGGGGCTCACAAAAGACGGATACGAGTCCCAGTTCGGCACCAACCACATGGGCCACGCCCTCCTGACCAAACTCCTCCTGCCCCTCCTCACCAAGACCGCCACCTACCGACAACGCCCTCAAACAAACCCACCTCCCCACATCCACTGTCGCCGACGTACGCGTCATCTCGCTCTCCTCCGACGGGCACACGATGGCGCCCAAGGGCGGGATCATGTTCGAGACCCTCAAAACCGACGCCGAGGCTCTCGGCGCGGTAGGCCGCTATGGGCAGAGCAAGCTGGCCAACATCCTGTGGGCGCGGCAGCTGGCACGGGCGCAGCCGCAGCTGACGGTGGCGGCGGTGCACCCGGGGGTGGTGCAGACGCAGCTGATGGAGCGGGCGACGGGGGTGCCGGCCGTGGTGCGCGGGATGACGCGGGTCGCGGTGGGTATGAACCTGATCACGCCTGTGGATCGCGGGGTACGCAACCAGTTGTGGGCGTCGGTCGTGACGGAGGGGTTGGTGAGTGGGGAGTATTATCAGCCCGTGGGCGTTGCGGGGAAGGCGAGTGCGTACGGGAAGGATGCGGAGCTGGCGAGGAAGCTGTGGGAGTGGACGGAGAAGGAGCTGGAGGGACATGTTGTTTAGATTTGGACATGGGCTGGTATCTCTTGGTGTAGGATGCGCGCCGTTTCGATCTAAGACTTAGTATGATAGTGTGTGATAGTTCTTAAACAAATTTGTCTGATATCCCGTTTGCATGAGAAAATGTCCGAGATGGTCAACCTTCGACTGGCAGAGATGTCCCGGTTGATGGCGATGACTTAGTCGAGATCGACTCGGTGCTCGACAACGATGGTGTCTAAATTGGCGGCAGCAGTGACGATTAGAGTCGGGATGTCCACATCCATAAGGGTCGACCTACCGTCATTACGAAGCAAAAGATTTGAGGTGGCTTTGCGCGCACAGTAGGTCTAGAGGTAACACCTGCCGTATTCGTTGATGGGAGGAACGAGATGCAAGATCTCGAAAGAGGCGCTGGAAGCCGAGATTCCAGAGAAGTTCCAGTGGCCGAGCTTAGGTCCTTGGTATTCAACCTTGAACGACCTCACTGGCCAAAAGAACCCGAATTCATAAGAGAAGCAAGAAAACAAGAAAAGGAAACCAAGAAAAAGAAATCGCGTAAAGGAAATGAAGTGGAATAAAAGGTAGATGGGGAAAACAAATATCAAGTACCCAAGTTTGGAGATGTCCGTTTTCGTTTCGTTAGGTACGTTTCATAGTCGAAGGTTGGATGCGGAGTTCCTCTTTTTTTTTTCGCTCGGTAGGGGCTTAACGCGTTCTTTCCATCTCGTCAGTTGCAACAAACGTCCAACCGGACGTCAGCAGGCACCTCATCGTTTTTTATTTCGATTTCTCAAACCCGCAACTTCGAGATATCGAGTTGATAGGGACTGCCAACTCGTCTCGTGATCTGTTTTGCAACCCCATCGTGTATGGGACTAACCGCCTGCAACGCTGTCTTCATGTTATTCCCCTCATCAACGTCACTGCTGACATCTAACCGCGCTTCGGTGAACTTGTAACGAGTCGCCTCTCCGTCTTATGCTCCCCTTGATCTTCTGCACCCTCTGCGGTCTGTGTCCCTCGTGGTTTTCCGTGACCTCTCCGCATGCTATACCCGCCTTTGCTTTCTGTGCTCCTACTTGCCTTTTGTGCCTTTCGCGTTTTGTGCCCGTCTTCGAAATTTGCGCCTGCCGCGTTGAAGCATGATGCTAAAGAAAGGTGTCGATCTGAAGTCAGCAGCGACAATAGCACTTGAGACAAGATCACAAAGAGCAGCAACGAGTGATGGGGCAGGCATTGCTACCTGCAGGCTCTCCGGCCTCTTCTAGTCTACGATCGTGCAGACTACTCTCTTAAAGGAGCCTGCATCTCCCAAACCTTCCCCCACGCAATGCACCCACCCCAATGCCTCCAAACTCCAAACCAGGAAATTCCTGGCAGGAACAAAAAGCAAAACCAACAAACCAGGAAAGAGAAGAGAGGGCAGTGCCCCCAACCACAGCAAACAGCGAGGGCCTAAATCTCGCCCAGATCAGCACCGCCCACCTTCTCCTCCGAGGAGCCCATCTCCTCGTCCTCCACGTTCTCCTCCTCCACCTCATCACCCAAGTCGTCGGCGGTGGCAAGGGGAGCCGAAAGCGGGGCCATGATGGAGGGCCTCGTGGCCTTGGCGCCAGCGGGCTTGCGGCCGCGGGTCGCGGCAGCAACGGGCTTGATGGCGGCGGTCGCGGCAATGGTCGCCTTGGAAGGTCGGCCACGCTTCCTGGGGGCCGGGTTTTCGTCCTCCTCGGCAGCGTTGCCCTGCTGCGCGGCGGCCTCTTCGGCGGCGGTGGGGAGGTTGTTGTCCTCCCGGTACTTTGCGTCGTACGCGTTGATCTTGCCCTTAATCAGGCTCCAGGCGTTTGCAACGGAACGGGGGTTCTTCAGGCCCATACGGTCGGCGACCTTGGCGTAGTCAATTTGGATGCCCTGCGGTATGTGTCAGTGGTGTGTTGGGGAAAGCGCAAGCGCATCTGATGGCAATCGCTGCAGCTCTTTGCCGTCATAAAGTCAAGGCCAAAGCCAACGGTGAAAGGAGATCGGATATCTTGCGGCCGGACAAGAGCCGCGGGGTCAGACATCACATTGGAGGATTGACTTACACCAGGAAAGCCGGGGACGGTGAGCAGGCCCTGAAGCATCATGGTCTGCTCTCGAGCAGTGAGAATCGCAAGTGGGCCTTCGCCATTGCCATTGCCGGCGGCGTCATCGGGCTTGATATATTTCGACTTAGGAGGCATTTTGACGTGCTTTTTCTTCTAGTCCGTCACGCCAAATTAGCTGAGGACCCAACGCGTAGGGAAACACAGATGGCATTGTGCAATGTTCGGGGGTTTGGGGATTGAAGTCATTGCTAGGTACTGCGGCAGCAGTGACGCTTCTGCAACCCCAACTGGATTGAAGCCGCCCAAGTCGAGTTCGAAATGTTTTCGTCGAGGAAACCGATGATGAAACTGGCAGGCTTACTTACCTGAATGAAGAGGTTGATGAAATAGTCTCAGCTCAAGATGATCGAGGCTGCAGATGCAACTGTGGTGATCGCTCGAGGTGAGAGCTCGATGTCGGAGTTGTGGTGCTGCAAGAGAAAGGAAGAATGAAGGAGAGAGGAGGGGTATTTATGCTTCTCTGTCAGCTGTGAATCAGCCAGGGCTAGAAATGCGGGTCTCGAGAAAAGAAACACAATTACGTGGTGGTGTTTACGCCGAGCTTTTGTGAAAACCCTTCTTGATACGCATCAGCAGGCAAGAGTTGGGTGTGGGAGGCCGAGGAGAGAGAAACCTCTGTGAAAGTGTTACGAAGCGGAGCACCATTTCGATGTTTTCATGCACCACACCCCCGGCCTGAGGCTTGGATTCTTTCATTCTTGCGGGAAAGAGCCACAATTGGGCTCGAAATGACGAGACTTGCTGAACACTCCAGTGTGAGAGGGTTAGGCATTGTCATTTCTTTTCATAATTTGGCTACCATTGTCTTAATGCCCAAATGAACCTTCAATAGTAACATGAGGGGGGACAAACAACACCATGTCCATCTCGGGAAGTTATCTTGGGACCCAGGTTGCCACATCCTGCTAGGAGGACAACTCTCCTTCGCCTTTTCGGTTGCCCTGGTTTTGGCTTCTTGCATCTATCTAATTAATGGCATGCCTTGTTTCGTCTTTCCCGTGAAGGTGTAAGAGACGCACGCTATTACTGTTGCAAAGGTACCGAATCCTGATAAAGCCTCGTGTCATCTCTTTCCCCTTACTTACCGCCAAAGTCAGCGTGGTTCTTGAAATGAATATCAATATCTTCACTTTCTCTCCTCTAAATTGCACTGCCGCAACGCAGAATGCCGGCAACAGATCGGGGAGGACGTTAAAACCCCGGTCCGTTGCCGACAAGTGGGGCCGTACCCGGACCGGGATGCATCATGCGGCCGAAACCCGGGTTCAATCCCAGGTTGTGAAGACCAAAGGTCCCTGAGCGACAATATTTGCAATATCTACTTTGGCTGCTGAGCCTCCAGCTGCAGAGTTGCTGCCTACTGTGTCACTGAGTGCCTCAATGTAAGAAGTTGTAATCGACCCCCCAAAACGCGGCATCACGTAGACCAGCCATGATCTCGTTGATTTCGATTGAACTCGAGATGCTGATGAATTTGTAGGCAGTGGGTTCATTATTGACCACATTCCTCGCGCACCCTCTGGCCAAACAAAAGCTGAATTCGAAAGAATTCAGAAGTAAAGAAACATGTAAAGTGGGAAAGAAGTTCAGACAAAGGGATGAAAAAAAACGTAATGGAACCGAGTAAATAAAGAAATGGAAGTTAAGAAAAGTAATCAGTAATGTAGGGAATGGAGTCAATAAAGCTTTTTTTGGGTGACGGATAGCTTTTATTTCGTTTCTATAGTCGAAGGTCTGGTTGATATCTGCATTTGCAAGTTCGGCTTTTTTTGCTTCTCTTGTGGAGTGTCGCGTCACTTCTGAGCTCAAGTTCTGATACTCGAATATACAACTCAACGAGCAATGTTACACGCAAGTCATTATATGTCCTTCGTTATCCCAAATCTCCATGACCCAACAATTCTCGGTTTTCAATCATGATTATTTTCCGGGTTGCTTTCTAAGCCCGTGGGAAGCAAATAACATTGGTCTAGGCATGCGTTGGGAGCAAAAGGAAGGTGGAAGGTGAATCAATGCGTGGGTCTTGATGAGCAAATCGAGGGGTAATTGGTGAGCACAAGGATTGACAACAGACCAAGACTATCGTGGACCGACCTCAAAGACAATGCCGAGCCTTTTTGATATGCGGCCCCACGAGCCAACATGGAAGGTCTCTCACCACCTTCCACTTGCGGATGCTCTCTGCAGCAGAGCGGCTTGGCAATTTGCTGCAAATGCCGGTTACCATGACCGCTAATCGGGGTCGGCTCGGGCAGGCATGGTGTAAACAGCCTGTTACGGGCATCGAGTCTGACGACATCGCAGGCGAGTTCATCACCTTCTTCCTTTAGTCAAGTCCGCGTCTGGCAAGCCCAGCTGAGCGGGCAGTTAAAAGGGAGGAACGCAGCAACTCCAGGCGATGCGAGATTGTTTCATGTTTGCGCAACTCAATCGCTAGCATCTTGAGATTTTGGCCAGCGCCGGCGAGGTCGTCAAAATAGTAGTTACTAAATATGAAGGTACCCCGCAGCACGGCGACAGCGGCCGTGGCGACACTGCTCCTCTCGTCGACCACCATTGCGACGAACAACCCTCTGACCGCGGATAAGCTTGAAGCAGACATCAAAACAGAAGAGTAAGTTGCCAACCCAGGGCCTCTCCCACGAGCCACCAGTCCCATCAACCCGGCCCTCCGCGTCTAATCAACGTGCCCAGGCTCCAAAATGTCCTCTGGCACCTCAACCACATCGCCCAGACCAATGGCGGAAACCGCGCCTTCGGCGAGCCCGGCTTCAAGGCGTCACTCGATTTCGTGCTCGAGCGCGCACAGACCCGCTTTAGCGACAAGTTTGACACCTTCGTCCAGCCCTTCAACCACACCTACGACAAGACGCTGAAGATCAGCGTGACCGGCCCCGAGGGCGAGGACGTCTTCGTCATCAGCCCCCAGTACAACCCGCCCACGCTCGTCCCCGGCGGTATCACGGCCGCCCTGGTGGATACCCCGGTTGACAATGAGCGCGGGTCAGCCTGCTTCGCGGATCAGTGGGAGGGACTGGATGTGAAGGGCAAGCTGGCCCTGGTGAAGAGGGGGCGTTGCGCGGTAGCAGACAAATCCATTCTCGCGAAGGAGCGCGGGGCGTTGGGTGAGTCCTGAATCTGATCTCCGGCTTTCCTTCGATGGTTTGGCGGGGCGAGATGCTGACGCTTGAAACCAGGGGTTATCTTGTATGACGAAGTCCCCGGAACCAACATTGTCGTTCCCACGCTGGGCGCCGACAACATCGGACGCATGGTCCCCATCGGAATCATCCCCTTGGAGGTTGGCCAAGAGTGGAAGTCCCGCCTGGCAGCTGGCGAGGAGGTGACAGCGACCCTGCTCGTCGATTCCATCTCCGAGACCCGCGAGACCTGGAACATCATTTCCGAGACCAAACAAGGTGACCCAAACAACGTGGTCATGCTCGGGGCGCATCTCGACAGCGTGCAGAAGGGCCGGGCGTGAATGATGACGGTAGCGGCACTGCAGCCCTCTTAGAGATCATGACCGCGGTCAGGCGGTATGACAACTTCGCGAACAAGATTCGGTTTGCCTGGTGGGGAGCCGAAGAGAGCGGTCTGGTCGGCTCGCTGTACTACACCTCGCACCTGACCGAGGCTGAGGCCGACAGCATCAGGTACTATTTCAACTACGACATGATCGGCTCTCCCCAGCCCGATTACAGCATTGCAAGCAACGAGAACAGCGGTGTCGGTCCGCAACTGCTTGACGAGTATCTTGTGGCGAAAGGGATTGATGTCCGCCACGGGTACGTCAACGCTCATTCAGCGACCCCTTTTCACCATTTGTATGTACTAACGTTATTGCTCTCCCAGTGAATTTGGCAGCGGGTCAGACTTCGTGGGATTCATCGAGATCGGCATCCCGACTGCGTCGCTGCACACTGGTGCTGGCGCGCCGTATGACGCGTGTTACCACCAGGCGTGTGATGACCTGGACAATATTCATTGGGACGCGCTCACTCTCAACGCTAGAGCAGCTGCTCGCGCTGCCGCGAGGTTGGCAAACTCTCTCGAGGGCGTACCACCTCGCGATAAGACGAGTCTCAACCTCCACACCCGCCGCGGAGTGGTGAAAAGCTTCAAGAGGTGGTCCGCGTTGGCCGAGGAAGCCAGGGGTGGACATACCTGCTCGCATAAGGGAAAGAAGATTCGGGTATGATGCGGACAGCGTACCAGGGAATACATAATATGTGAAGGGCGGACAAGGAAAAGCTCAGTCGAAAGGTGCCTATGAATTACTCTTCCGAATATACCGATTGGTCAAGCCTCAGTGACTCTCGTTATCCTGGCGAATATGCAACGGAGCCGCCACGATTCCACAACCACTCCTCGAACTGCAAAACAAATTGAAGGGCAGAAGTCGCGGTTTGGCAAGACCTTACGCGCGGATGTTGATTTGGGGAAGTAAGAGTACCGCCCAGTCTGGAATGCTCAACGGCTGACTGATTCTGGCTTCTGCACCTTGCTCAGGAACCCAGCATTGTCTGTCGAGGTCTCGGCCAAGGACGGACCTGGCGAACGCCTCCACACCTCAGCCGCATTCACTCCTCAGCCAACGTTGATTCGGTGATACATGCCAAGGCACCGCAAGACTCGTCGAACGGCGCCGGGTATTTGCGCGGGAAAGAAGCGCGTATGGCATCACCCTTCACTCGTTAGCAACATTCTATTCTTACCGACGGCATCACCTCTCGTTCTCCGATGCCAAGCGCAACCACACTGACAACAGGGTTGTAGCCCGCGGCCTTCAGGCTAATTGTCACGTGGAGGGCGGAATTGGGGAGCAGTGAGGAACCCCAAAAACCTCCGGGGCCGCCGGGATTAAGGGGCTCGCTAGCGCGGGTGGGTTCTGAAGGGCGCCAGCTTCCGGGTTGACCAGCAATTGGCGTCGCCTTGGCTTCCCTTTTTGCGTACCCCGGAAGATCCTCCGAGGCAAAACCGGGTTAGGTGACCGTTTACACGAGGAACGATGGTAACCTCCTCAGGACTCTCCACCGCAGGACCCGGCACCAGTGGGCACATCATGCACGATCAGACCAGCTTCGACCAGCTTCGACCCGGCTTCGAACCTTCCAGAGCGGAGCAAGCCGAAGCTAGAAGGACGTCGGTTGGATGAACCAACCCATGGCCGTCCACAGATCACGGGGGGAGGGGTACGTGGGCGATGCGGCCCCGTGGGGACGACGAGCCGATGGCCCATTGCCGAGATTCGAGCCCGGTCCAGGCAAGGATGACAATTCGTACGGAGAGTCGTACTAGGCAATTATAAGGGCTCCGGCGCCACCCCCATTCAACCCTCTGCTGTCCGCTCACCACCCACGCATATCTTCAACCCCCTCGTCGGTGTCGTCCCTCTCGGTCAGAAACATGCATGCCAACGCTTTCCTCGCGGCCCTTCTGGTGCCCGCCGTTTCGGCCCAGCTTAACGACCTCGCCGTCCGCGCTGGTCTGAAGTACTTCGGTACTGCCCTGGGCGAAGGCACCATCAACAGCGACAGCCAGTATGCCGCGATTCTTAACGACAAGACCATGTTCGGTCAGCTCGTCCCCGAGAACGGCCAGAAGTGGGAAACCACGGAGCCCTCGCGCGGCCAGTTCAACTACGCCAGGGTGATATCACAGCCAACCAGGCCAAGAAGAACGGCCAGGGTCTCCGCTGCCACACCTTGGTGTGGTACAGCCAGCTCCCTTCATGGGTGAGTTTGTTTTCTACGAGCCGATTTCCAAAGCCGTGGCTTTGCTAACCGATACCCAGGTCTCCCAAGGGTCGTGGACCAAGCAGACCTTGACCTCGGTCATGGAGACGCACATCAACAACGTCATGGGCCACTACAAGGGCCAGTGCTACGCATGGGACGTCGTGAACGAGGCCGTCAATGACAGCGGCGGATGGCGCGACAGCGTCTTCCTCCGGACCTTCGGCACTGACTACTTCTTCGCGCTGTCCTTCAACCTGGCCAAGAAGGCCGACCCCAACACCAAGCTGTACTACAACGACTACAACCTCGAGTACAACCAGGCCAAGACCGACTACGCCGTAGACCTTGTCAAGATTGTCCAGGCCGCGGGCGCCCCCATCGATGGCGTCGGCTTCCAGGGTCATCTCATCGTCGGCAGCACCCCCAGCCGCGCCAACCTGGCTACCACCCTAAAGCGCTTCACCGCGCTCGGGGTCGAGGTCGCCTACACGGAGCTCGATATCCGCCACTCCAGCCTGCCCGCCTCTTCGCAGGCCTCCGTCACCCAGGGCAACGACTACGCCAATGTGGTCGGCTCCTGCCTCGACGTCGACGGCTGCATCGGCGTGACCGTCTGGGGCTTCACCGACAAGCACTCGTGGATCCCGAGTACCTTCCCCGGCCAGGGCGACGCCATGATCTACGACAGCAACTACAACAAGAAGCCCGCATGGACCTCCATCTCCTCCGTGCTCGCGGCTGCCGCCACCGGCAACCCGCCCGCCTCGTCCACCACCCTCATCACCGTCACCACCACCCCGACCGTCACCCCGACCTCCACCTCCACCTCCACCTCGGCCGCCTCCACCCCGACTGGCGGTGCCACCCAGACCCGCTGGGGCCAGTGCGGCGGCAACGGTTGGCAGGGCCCGACCCGCTGCGAGAGCCCGTGGACCTGCCAGAAGCAGAACGACTGGTACTCGCAGTGCCTGTAAAGGGTGCTCCATCGCCGCTGTGTGGTAGTTTTGCACGCGTGACGGTAGCGTAGCTGTTACGCTTGCTCCTTCGCTCTGAAACTGGGATTGCTGTTGGTATAGAGCCAACTGGGTGTTATTCTGAGGAGTTCTTCTGTATGTATTGATGGTACCGTTGGCGCCGGTTGTAAATACGCTTGCAATACGTATATATTATGTGGATGCATTGTATAATTCGTTTCCAAACCTTTCGTGATGGTGATGACTTGAGATCATTATACATTATCAACTAACTGTAACACGCACATCGCTAGACTTTGCATATCCAGTTGCAGAAGCCGACCAGAGTGTCTTGTCCCGCCTTGAGTGACGACTACAGTTAGAGTAGCTCTCAGGGGCTCTATGGTCCAAACGCGGGACAAAGACTCCGCGCCCCTTACTCCCACCCAATCCGAGTTGTGATCATTCGATCGATGTCACGTAGGGAATAAGCACCGTTGAGTTGCCGGTTCTGTTCTGAAGGAGTACCATGACATCACCGACTTCTTCAGAGGCGACCCACTCATAATGGACATCAATATCAACACCCCATGCCCCGGAGGAAAAGCTACGAGCAGCCACTCAAAGCCCGCCGATTTCTAAATCATGACGCGCAGAGCCTCAGGAACGGCATCTTGACGTCGCCGTCTTTAGCATCACTAGTGTCCCACCCGAATAAACACGGTGAACCGGGCCTGGGCCTTTGGCCGGGTGTAACTGTACCAAAGAGTAACAGGAAGTACAAAAGGAACTTCCCGGCCTGTCTAAGTAGGTCTTTATTAACATTCTTTAGTACCGCCCAACCACTTGATCTTCCCTCTATTCCTTTTATCGCCCCATTCCAGCCAAACCATGTATCGTCAAGCACTTCGTGCCGCCCCAGCCATTACCCAGCAAGCAGCTAGACACGCCCTCACAAACACAATCGCCCGTCCCCTATTCACATCCTCCATCCGCTTCCAGTCGACCGAGACTCGGCAGGGCACCCCGACCGGAGCCACCATGACCGCCAGCGCCGCGACCCGGGTGTCGGACCGTATCAAACACGACCACGAAGAGCTGCGGGAATACTACAACAATATCAAGAATGCGCAGCGCGACGACGACAAGGCGAAGTGGCAGAACCAGTTCGTGTGGGAGCTCGCGCGGCATTCGCTGGCCGAGGAGATCGTCGTGTACCCGGCGTTTGAGAAGCACATCCCCAACGGCGTGGTCATGGCCGAGAAGGACCGGTCCGAGCACCAGCAGGTACGTACCGGACTTAACCACGCTCACCCCGAACCCCAACCCAAACAAAACCACCCCCTTTCCCCCATCACCCACTCCCCATACACAACCTTCCAAATTCCCATCTAACAACCAACCCCCCAGGTCAAAGAAAAGCTCTACGAATTCCAATCCCTCACCCCGTCCGACCCAAACTTTATGCCCACGATCGACTCCCTATGGAAGTCGCTCGCGCAGCACATCAAGGAAGAAGAGCGGGACGACCTGCCGGCGCTCGAGAAGGCGCTCGACGACGAGGCGTCGGGTTCGCTGGCGCGCAGCTTCGACCGCACCAAGCACTTTGTGCCGACACGCAGCCACCCGTCGGCGCCGGACCGGCCGCCGTACGAGACGGTGGTGGGTATGATGACTACGCCGCTGGATAAGTTGATGGATATGTTTCGGAAGTTTCCGGAAGGGAAGTGAAGGGGGCTTGGTCGGGGGTTAAGGGTGCGAAGGCGTTGTTGACCTGGCTTGACTTGTGTGTGAGGGCCGCAAGGGTGCCAAACCAGGGCTCAGTAACTTAAAGCCCGACTGGGGCGTTGAAGAAGAAACAAGGAAGGAAAATGTTAACTCCGTCCCTAAGTTGATCAGCTGCAGCGTCGTGCCTCGGACATCTCAGCGGCCGGTTGAGTCGACCACGGCTGGTGAGACGATGAACAGGCGCCGACATCTCCAGTTGGTGGCTAGTACTTGAACGTGTGGTCTCGCGGCTTGAGAAGAACCAGGGCGAATAGAAGTCCGGCATCTCACCCCATTGCCGCGTGCCCCGTGATCCAGCCCAGAGCCCATGCCGAGTGTCGCTTCCACGGGCCCGTCATAGTCCGGGAGATATCCCGTATCACTCCCTCAGCCCATCCCTGCATGAACCAATACCCTTGCAGCTGCGCAGCGTGAAACACGACGCAGTAGTACGAGAGCAGCGCCAGCGCCGCTTGGTTCCGCTGTCTCAACAGCGGTATCAAGTCATCTGACGTCTGGATCGGCCACGCCGCCACCACGCGGTACTCGGCGCTGGCAGTCTTGGCGTGCGAGTCCCGGATGACCGACACCAGGCGGTACGCATCCGCATGGATGATGGAGCGCACCCGGTCGTCAGTTTCGGTCTCGGAAATCTCGACAAGGAAGTCCCCCACGGCAAGCACGACACGGTCCAATGCCGGGTTGGGGAGTTCAGTCCCGCCGTGCTGCACAAAGAGATCCGAGAGCGGGCCGGATCGTAGTAGGTCCTGGGACGAGTAGAGCACGCTCCCGATGCCCTTGACCAGAATCAGCACGTCGACAATGTCGTCCACGGTGGGCCCGCCGGGAACGCGGTTCGTAGAGGCGGCGGCGAGGGAGCCGATAAAAAGGAGTGACGACGAGGCGAAGAGGGCGTGGCAGTTGGCGGGCGAGATTTCCGAGAGGGCCAGGCGCATGCGTCGGATACCGGCGTTCTGGTGCTGCGATGCGCGGAGCGAGTACGCCTGGCGATTTTGGGGATGCAGGTGGGCGAGGTGATAGGATGCTACGGCGAGGATCTGGTGGAGCAGGAAGATGTGGCGGAAGGCTTGCCTGGGCACCTCCATCTTCCACAGACGGTTTACCTCGAGCCGCGCAGGGTCGATCATGAAGGTCTCATAGGTGGACGTAGTGAAGTGATGAAGCAGTTCAAGATCAAAGACCCAGTTGGCCGTGTCCTCCTCGGCTGGGCCAGTGACGAGCTTGGTCAGATACGGAAAAGGGTCAGGGGTCGTTGCTACAGGGGAGTCGGTAGATGGTGTGCGTGCCGAGCCGTTGGGGGAGGGTACCGCATCCGGGCCGCTTTCTCCTGGTGGGCCGGGAGTGGGTGGCTGCAGCAGCGTGGGCTTGGGGTTGAGAGTCCTCACCCGGCTCCTCCGGAAGGCTGGTGGTAGAGGGGACGGGCCTGGGCCGGGTGAAGGCGTGCCGGCGGCGGTAGAACTAGCGGCCGGAGAGGTAATATCCAGCTGGTTGGAAAGGCTGCATTCGATGCCATGGCGGAGGCATGCTTTGCAAGATGGCCTGGTCTCGTCACACTTGACAGGGTCAGCCAGCGGAGGTTTGGGGGGGGGGGGGGTGAAGAGATCTCGGAAGAGGTCTCAGTGGGTGAAATGGGGAGATTGGAAACGAGAAACGGAAGTCAGGAAAACAACGAAACACGTTGCTTAACTCACTTTGACTCTACGCTGCTTGCACCTCAAGCATCCAGTACGTGACTTGGTATAACCCAGGCGTAGGCGAGCCATGGTCAATCGGACACGGCGGCGAGTAACAAACACAAACGAGGCAAAAGCGAAAGCGAGCCCGTGGGGGGATTCGTCGCTGTCGGTCTCCGCAGAATCTGTCACGGCAGATGAACGGGAAGTGGTGGGGTGCGAAATCCTCAGGCTCCCACAGCCGAGGAACCGACAGAACCAACCAAAAAAATTCAATTCAGTTCAAAAAGGTGGGCCAGGCAGCTGTTTACCGGCTGTCACGGCCCACAAATAGGGGAAATACACTGGCAGAAGGACTGAGTGGGAAAAGCCCAGACGTCATTTCGGTGCAATTTGGAGAAACCGTTTGTCAAATCAATGTCGCGCACACGCACGCGCGCACACTGCTATCGTGGCACTTTCGAGTCATTCGTCACCTCGTCTGCCCCTTTTCGGGGTTTCCTGCGGTTTGGCCGGAGATCGCCACTTGGCACGCGCACCTGCCTTGGTGACGACTCGGCGAACCAGTGCAGAAACCAATCGAGAGAGGATCCGAAACCGTAAACACCGGTCAATCTTGTGGAACTCGTCCGTTAGCCGGCCCTATCCCAAAGAACTTTCACTGATCAGCTTGCATGTTTCGATCTTGTTCAATTGATGAGTTAAAGATTTCCGACGAATACGCAATACGTGTATTTACATTCATACATTTTCTTTTTTACGTTTTACAAGCTGCCATTTCTCCCAGTCGCTTGTCGCTTAGAATGCAATTCACGCGAGATTCCCTTCCAGTCAAACCCTCGCTTCAGTTCCTTCCTTCCAAGCGTCATGCAAGCATTCGGAGCTTACTCGTAAGGCAGCCGTTCAGAACGCCGATTTTAGAGGCTGATGAGTACGAATACTTGCTGACCGCTTCGCATCATCCTCAATCCTAGCGCCAACATATACCCTGCCGTCCAAGGTTGCGGTAACGAACCAAGATGACCCGAGTTGTTCAGAACACGAATGGGATCCGAATACTAGTAAAGTTAATAATAAAGTTCGAGCCAAGCCACCATTCAACGCCGCGTCCGATCTGCGCTTAATTTCCCGGCTTGGCCTCGGATTTGACATGGCTGTGCTGGGAACCGAGCTCGAGGGCCAAACGCAATCGTCTCGGTGGCTCCGGCGGGTCGTCTGAAACGTCACCGTCAAACACCGTGCCATTCGTGTCAGCCATTGCTACCCTAATCACCCCGGATCGCCTTATCCCCGGGTGAAGTGGTCCACCTGGCACGGAGAATGTGCCAATGGAAGCCTGGGACGGTAACGAAAGCGAGGTGCTGTTTATAAGGTGGCGTTGTCCCGCCTGCGCGTTTGCTGTATGTATGTACATAGTTATCACACAACGGGCTTTGAAGATCACCGCAGCCCGTCACTTTGTTTGTCCAAGCCTTTCAAACCGTGATACAGCCATCCACTATGGCGAACGTACAAGCAATCTCAGAAGCCGTCAGCGCTAGGCTGCCGCTGATCCTTCCAACCCTCGCTGCACTTCTCGCTGTCATCCTCCTCCAAAATGTCTTGGGACAGAAGCCCCTCGCGAATGTCCCGGTTGCGGGCGAGCACCTGGGGGGTGATGAGAAACGGAGACAGGCATATCTGACGAAGGCCGCTGACCTTTACGCCGAGGGCTATAAGAAGGTTAGTTGACTGAGCCTGCAAAACCACACGTGGCACCGACATGGCTAACGGCCCTTCAGTTCAAAGACAATGTCTTCAGAATCGTAACCTCCAATAGTAAGATTCGGAATCAGACGTCCCTCTCCTTGACAGTGCAACGGCTCAACTGATATCCGTGTAGAGTTCACCGTTATTGTCGTGCCGCCAAAGTTCCTGGGTGAGCTCAGAAAGCTGCCAGACGATGTCGTCAGCTTTGACGATGCCATCGCCCAAATAATGCACACCAAGTACACCAAGCTCCCTACCGGCGACACCTTGGTACCTCACACAATCAAGGCCAGCTTGACGCCAGCCCTGGTGCGACTTAACCCAACCATTGCCGATGAGGTTCAGCAGTCCATCCTCCAAGAGCTGCCTTCATGCGACGATTGGACCTCCCTCAACATCAACCGCAAACTCCTCCGTATCGTCGCTCTTGTATCCGGCCGCATCTTCATTGGTGCTGAGCTCAGCCGCTCCGAGGAGTACCTGGACGCCGCCATCAACTACACCCTCGAGTTAATGGAAGCCCGCCGCGCCCTGGAGGCGATGCGCCCCTGGTTACGCCCGTTCCTCGGCAGCCGGCTGCCCGAAGTTAAGAAGCTGGACCAACGACGGGCACAGGCAGACAAGTTCCTGCGTCCCATTGTGACCGCTAGGCGTCAAATGCAGGACAGCGAGAAGCCCGACGACATGCTGCAGTGGATAATGGATGCCCAAGAGAAGTTTGGGCAATACACAACCACGGAGCTGGCAACCATCCAGCTCGCTCTTTCTTTTGCCGCCATTCACACAACGACCTTGACAGCCACCAACGTGTAAGTCTCAAACTCGCTTTACACCGGGATGCCCAGACTAAGACTTTGCAGTTTCTACAACCTGGCAGCCTACCCGCAATACATCTCCGAACTGCGGGACGAAATCAGCACTGTTCTCGCCGAGCACAACGGTGTCTTCACCAGCTCAGCGCTGCAATCCATGAAAAAGCTTGACAGCTTCATCAAGGAAACGATGCGTGTGGACCCCGCCGGCTCCGTTTCTTTCTCGCGCAAGGTCAACAAGACCTTCACACTTTCCAACGGCCAGGTCATTCCGGCTGGTGTAGTCATCGAGGTCCCCGCCGCCGCCGTCAGTCATGATTCTGAGGTGTTTCCGAACGCCGACAAGTTCGACCCCTGGCGCTTCTCCCGCCTCCGCGAGGAGGCCCGCGAGGCCGGCCAAGTGGAAGCTGCCGCCCAAAACCAGTTTGTTTCTGTCAACCCGACTATCCTGACTGTAAGTACACTTCAGTTCCGGGTGGAACAAAGCGATGACTGCCATGACACTCGGCTAACTTTCGATCAGTTTGGATTTGGGCGCCATGCCTGCCCCGGCCGCTTCTTCGCCGCCAACGAGATCAAGATGATCGTAGCCAACTTCGTCCTCGCATACGACATGGCCTTGCCAGAAGGAGTAACCGAAAGATACCCAAATCTCTTATTCGGGTCATCGGTAAGTTTTAGTAACCCCCACAAAAGTCTCCTACCAATAATAGCGCTGATACGTTTGCCTATAGTCTGTACCAGACCCGACGAAGGAGTTGCTGTTTAAGAGGGTCGCGTAAAAATACCTACTCGGTGTACCACACCTCATGGATTATCCGTTAATCGAGGCCTGGTGACCGGGAACCTTACCATCATCAGTACGACCTTGGTCACCGTCCATCGACGGTAGATATGCTACACCTTTAAAATAATGTTTGGTTGGCCCTCGGCTAGCTACATGTAGAAGCCGAGTGCGGACATGTAGTAGCGGCGTTATAGGAAATGTAGCGATTCTGGCTGTACTGCGCTGTCTAGGAATTTCAGAAATAAAAGAAAGAAAAAAAAAGAAAAACCATGATTCTGAATAATGTGATTTTTGGATTATTCCAAGCCCTGTGACACAAGCCAACATTAAGCACCACCTTACCTAAGTAAGGTAGGTAATAGCTAGCAGTTACCCTTGTTGCTCATCTCCCCCCAAACATCAATATAGCCACATTCTCAATTCATGCCTTCCTAGCCTCGGGCGGTTACGTGCTGGAGTGTGGTTGAGCCCCAACCCGAATCTCGGGGATTCACGTTGGTACCATTCGCAACCAACAGAGCAATACTTTCCCATACTAGCAGCTGCATGGAGGGCGACCACTCAAAGTACCTAGGGAGGTGAAACCCACCAACCCACCTCACGTAAATGCAACAACTTCCACCCATATTTACAGACTAGATAGAAGGTTGTTTCATATATATCCAACTAATAAACCCATCCATTAGACTCAGTTGTCAAAAGTACCTAAGTCAAGCGGGACCCGGCCGAGGACCGTACCCTTCATCTTCAACAGTTTAGCGACAGCTCCGCTGCCAAAAAAAAAAAGGGGCATGTCAAGTGGCGTGTAGCCGCTAAAACCAACACTGTTAACATCGGCGCCCCTAATAATCAACCGTTCGGTGATAGCTTTGTGCCCCTCGCCAGCAGCGAAGTGGAGTGCGGTCGATCCGTTATCGACCGTAACGTTAACATCGGCTCCCCCAATAATCAAACAGCTTTGTGGCCTCCATGAGCGGCTAAGTGAAGTGCGGTCGAGTTGTCAGAATGCACAGTGTTGACGTCGACGCCTTTGGCAAGAAGAAGCGCGACAAGATCCTCCAGCCCGGAATGTGAAGCTATCGCCAAACGTGACAAATTAGGAATGTAAAACTGGTGGTACCCTCAGTATAGGTAGAACCGCGTCGTGTAAATTCTCGATGTGTTGTCACAGATCCGCAATGCGTCCGCTAATATCACAGAGTTTGTTTCAACAGCGGCCTCTCGAAAGTGCGTAGCCCAATATCGAGCCGAGTAGCCCAGAAAAGGGGGGTGTTGATCGTTAGAGTCTTCGTTCTTGGCACCGAAGTCTTTGTACTCGATCTGGGGTTTCTGATATAACTCTTCAAGAAAGCTGTCGGCCATGAAGTAACCCAGATATACCACGCAGACTTCGGCAACAACCATGTGGGCCTGACGCGTCGTGATAGAGTGCATCCAGGGCGGCGCGGAATGTCCGGAAGATGGTGCTGCTGCGAGGAGGAATTCTCTGGCGGTTTGGTGAAGAAAGTAGAGCCTATCATGGTATATGGAGACGAACAGGCCGCAGACACGTCGGAGGGTTTCGCGGAAGTCGTCTTCGCTCTCGAGCTCCAAACGGCACGTGTCGGGGTAGTCCCTGGGACCCGGTGGAAGATTGACGCTCACCGCGACATTCATCTCAGCCACAGTCAATGGCCGACTTACTGCCAAGATGATGCTCAAGGTCTTGTGACCATTGGCGAGTTTCTGTGCTTTGCAAAAATCTTCTCGTACGCCTCATTAACAGTGATTGGAAGTGTCTGAAGCATTAAATTAACCCCCCCATGGGCGACAGCCAATATAGCGTTACAAGGCATAGACAAAGGGTGCCACTTGTCGATGGGCAGTAATCCAGGTCTCGACTCCGCAAGCCGAGGCTTTGGACGATGAGGCAGACATTACGGTACATCTCGGCGTGATGGACATCATCTATCGTTCGGCTCGCCGGGTTGCTATCCTCTTGGAAGACGTACAGCTCGAGAACGACGAGGAGAAGGCTGGCTTGGCCTTTGACAGATTTTACAAGGACCTCTTGCAAGATGCCATGGGCCTCGGCTTAGAAGGCGAGGAGAAGCGTTGCTTCGTCAAGCAATACTTTCCTCCCCGATCGAATGAACTTGATGCTGATACTTTGGCAGCAGCAAGGCCTTTCGTGATGAAGATGCTTGGGGCAGGTTGGTATAGCAGAGCCTGGTGCGCCCATGAATCTCGCATGATGAAGCACCAGAAAGTCAACAACCCGTTGTTACTCTGCTTTGGCTCAGAAGGCCAGGTCCTGTCTTTCGAATTTCGTTTCATCCATTATCTAGGATACCATCTGCGCAGCTCAGAACCTTCCGAACCAATCTCTGAGTCTCAATTTTGGTAGAATCTCAACAACTCGAACCCCACGAGCTTACACCAGCTCTGGTGGAGAGCCAACAGGTTGATGTCAGACGCAAACCCGGATGTGACGCCCATGCAACACCTTGTCAACGTTCTGTCGGCAAATTGTTTTAAGAAAGGGGACCTCATGTCAATCGCTTTGAACACCGGGGGTATACCGCTGTATTATACTGGCAACGATATTCGATCTGTGGAGGAGGTGATATGGAGATTTACGGCTCTGGTGCTCGCCGCCGGAGACCTATCTCCTCTTGTCACCATTGGACAGAAACTCAGAATCCCTAATGTCACTGGACAGAACATCACTTCTTGGGCAATCAACCCCTATCGAGGTGTGATGGACAATGAAGTCGCAAATCCGCTCCCGGATTCTATCACCGCCATCACACGAGAGTGCATTGAGCTGGATTTGCTGGTCCTTGAATCAACACCAAAAGACGCGTCTCCTGAATCCAAAGCCCGAGTAGCCCGACTGATCGCAGAACGCAGCCTCGACGCCATTAGAGAGCAGCAGTTGATGTCTCTCGATGAAAAGATTCAATCACTTATTAGCCAACTAACGTCTGGAACGGAACGTATCAAATCAAACCCTCCAAGCCTGCAAACCCTCCGGCACCGACTCCTCTCGCTTGCCCTCGACAATGGTCTCGACTGGTTCCTTGCCTTCCCAGGTGCTATGCATGAAGCGACTGCATCGTCCTGGATGCAAGGAACCGTCGGCGAGCACAGCAACCCGACCCTCACCCCTGCAGCCAACGCCCTCCTCACCCTCTTCAATACCAGCACCACCACCAGCACCACCAGCACCAGCACCACCAGCGCCAGCGCCAGCAACACCAGCACCAGTACCACCAGTACAACCATCACCACCGCCCACTCCCCGACCCCCGAACAAACCCACGCCGCAACTCTCGCCCTGACAACCCTCCTCGACCCGCGTCTTTTCCTCCTCAACTCCAACCCCCGCCGCCTCCCCCTCTCCCCCCACCCCAGCACCACCAGCACCGGCCCCAACAGCGCCGCCCCCCCCCCCCCAACGACGCCCCTCGCCCCAGTAACTAGCAAACGGTCGTACCTCGCCATACCGACCGCGCTAGCCCACCTCCCGGCGTGGCACGCGCGCGCGTGGGTGCTCGAGCCCTTCGACCCCTCCGCGGACCGGCCCGAGACGGTTGCCGAGTTGTTGCCGCCGGGGGATTTGCGTGTTGCGCAGACTGGGGAGGGCGAGCCAGAGAGGGCGATTGAGGATGTGGTGCCTGTGCTGAGTTCGGATTATAAGGATCGTCGGAAGGGCTTTGGGGAGAGTTTGACTGGGTGGAGGTTGAGGAGCCGGGAGGAGGTGTTTGGAGGATGTGGTAGGTTGTGGGGGGAGGAGGGGAAGAAGACGATGGAGAGTGGGGATGAGAAGTTGAAGGGCGGGCAGGACGTTGTGTTGCTGAAGCGGCAGAGAGTTTTATGGTGCGGAGAACTACCCCTGGAGGGAGATTCGTAAGGCATTGAGGAAGGTGTTTGAGGAAGGAGTGGGGCCGGATACGGCCGGTGGTGTTGTGGGTTGAGGCTGGACAGTTATGAAGGTAGCCACAAGGAGTAGACCGGTCGTCGATCGGGAAATCGGCACCCTCTGGCTAAAATGATAAGAACAAACAGAAAAGACAACAAAAAGAAAACATGCAAAAAACGGAGTTGAAAAAGCAACAACATCGTGTGGGATGTCGAGAAGGAGGTCCAGTCTGTAACAACAAAGACACCGAGTAAAATGATAAATAGAATAAATCAGTAGAAAAGATGAAAATCAGCCAAATACAGTTGCACTAGGTTGCTCGACACGCAGCTTTCGCTTCTTTCTCCAATCAGTCACGGCTTAGTTGATGGCCAACTTTCCTACCGGCATTTGGAGTTCGGCTGTTATACCCAGGAGTGTTCGTGGTTTGTTGTGGCGAAATGATGACGGGGTCATACTGGCGATAGAGGTACGCGAAGTCCTCCGTACCACAGGCGCTGAGGCGTCTCAGATACCTGACACATACAGACATGCCTGCGTAGAGGTCTGTACCTCGCCGCCTCAAAGCAGGGCTGTAACCAGTAGTGGTTCATGAAATGCTTGCGAGTCGAGTGTCTGGACTGATTCGGGAATGTCTTCGTGTGACACATTTCTGAATCGTAACCCGCTTGCTTTTTCAGGTGCATCATGGTCATTGGCCCGGAACGCGCCGGCATCGCCGAGCCATGTGGTTTCATGGGGGAGATGTCGCCAAGCGAGGGAAGTGAGTTCCACTCCCGAGTGTCAGACCAGAATGGCGTCGGCCACCACAAGATTGATACTGTATCCAGATCATGTAAGCGCGTGGTAAGCTTTTTTGACACTCGGCTCGGAACTAGCGTAGTTAGTGAGTTGCGGGCTTGGCCACAATCCAAACGCTCCGCCGGGCCCATAACTATCTCCTGGCGTCAGATCCAACCCCCCTCTCAAAACTGAGCGCCAAGTTTTATCGAAAAGCCAGTGGAAGCGGGAGACCATGGTATGCTTGCCATGTAAACAGTATTATGTAGGCCATGGCTGTGCTAGTCCTTTGCTCATTCAAAAAGAAGTACACGGTATCTCAGCACTTTTTTGGTTCCCAAGGAGAGAACCGGACGAGATGCCCAAAAGAGGGCATGTTCGGGAGGTTAAGCGAGTTTTCAAGGATGGCTGCGGGCGAACAGGGCCCAGCCCGAGACCCGGGGCCTTGGAAGGGGGCGGGTTGGACGCGGCCCATGCAGATCCTTGATGGCCCATGCCGTTCTGGGACGATGAGAAATGACAACCAGCGACCAATGGCGCGAACTGAGCCTGAAGATCTCTCGCCGGGGCGGCAGCTGTCTGGGGCATGAAGTGTCCTTGGAGATTGGTTGATTGGACGACCAACTGGTGGCAATGACCAAAAGAAACGCGACACTCGAATTCTTGCGTGCGAGAGTTGTAACCCCCCTCCCCCCTTCCGAGTCCGCACAGTTACGAGCGCCTTCATAATATATCGTTCCAAACATGGCCCGCTCGTAGAGAGAACCCACATGGTCTGGTGATCCGTCCCAGTGCCCCTGACTTCGAGACTCTCGCTCGAGCGCCCCGGTGTTCCAACCAGAGTTTACCTTCTGTGTTGGAACCGAAACCAAAACCTGCCCGACGAGCACAGGTCGCAACATGGCCGACACTTCCCCCCATCCAGACATTCACGAGAGCATCGCTCCACCACTGATCGCCTACTCTGTTATCTGTCAAGTCGTAATCGTGATTGTCGTATGTTCACGCTTCTACATCCGACTCCGAATTCTTCGGAAGTTTGGGACAGATGATATGGCCCTGGCTGCAACACTGGTTTGAGTCCCTCTTAATTATCCTGTTTCTTTTGAGTGGAGTACCCAGCGTGCCGAAGAATCTAACATCGGTTCCAGTTCTCAACGATCGGAGGAGTCATCGGAATCGGCTATGGTAGGTACATGGTGTCCAGAACCCAACTCGGCATTCTTATGCATTATCCAGTGTTGACCCCCCTATAGCGTGCCATCTCGGGCTCGGTCGCCATATTGAAACACTTTCCGCGGAGGATAGGTCAGCGTTGTACAAGGTACGTGCTGGCTAGTGTCGCCGAAGCTAGCTTCATGCTTACCCTAGACGTAGTTATTCTTCGTCTCGGCCTTGGGCTATCATATCTCCCTCACGATGCTCAAATCGACGTTCCTCCTCCAATATCGGCGCGTCTTTCCGCTCCCCAACTTCCAGCGACTCTGTGATATCTTCCTAGCCTTCTTTGGCGTGTGGACTGTTGTCGGCCTGATCGGAGGAGCTACCGTCTGCCTTCCCATATCCAAAAATTGGGACCTTCAGAATCCGATCTGGAGCTGCGAGCAACGCTTTTCGTTTTGGCTGGCCTACGGCATCGTGCATCTTATCACCGACCTTCTCATTTTCATCATGCCACTGCCGTTGTTGAAAACATTGCCTTTACCGCCGCTACACAAATTCGTCTTGATGGGCGTTTTCTGCCTGGGGTTCATGTTTGTGCTCCTCGTTTTCGAAGCTTCGTTTTGGAGGATGGTTATTGACTTCAAGTTTCCCGCAGAACCTGCATCATCTCTGGCCTCCGCCTGACAAGTTTACACGGATCGCTTCGGGAGCCAGATGTTAGCTACACATCAGCCCGGACCATGTATTGGTCGCTCGGGGAGATTACGTGTTCGATTGTATGCCTCTGCATACCGACACTCCGGCCGCTTTTAGGAACCTGCTGCGCTCATCGGCTGGGAGAGGGGAATATCATGGAGCGGGGCTCGCGGAGGTTTGGGCTTGATGCCATTAGTTTACCAAGCACTGTAGGCTCTCCAGGTCCATTACCAAGACAGACAGAGGCTCCAATACCGATTAACGAACGGGCATTATAATACCATTTTTGCACATTTGTTTCGTTTTGAGAGACAAGGGCTCGTCATCGACCAGGTGGCTGGCAGCGCCAGACCGTGTTGTAATGACGGTTGATGCTTAAATTTGGTACACGGCTGGAAGGATCTGCCGCAGCGTCATGTCGATAAGACGTGGTTGGGAACTAGGGAATAAGGTGTGTGGTTCTTACTCACCTGTTTACTGATCAAGACACGTTTGATCCAATCCGAGACCAAAAGCTGAGCTTACACAATCGACGCCCAAGACAGGATCAGTAATCGGACAATGATGAAATGGACAGCAAATTCACGTTGGCTGCCCCTTTCCAAGAGATCAAAGAATAAAGGCTTGCTTAGCCCGCGAGGAACCTACCCATAGTTCTTCATGTTTCACGCCTCAGACAACAACTCAACCTATCCAAAGACGTCCCGTCCTCGAACCCAAGACCCAACAACTCAACCGACAACCACCACCACCACCACCACAACTAACTTAACCGCGACCATGACAACCGCCCAAACCGCCCCCACCCACCGCCTTGCCCATCCTTCCGACCCCACCATCACCTTCGCCTATCGCCGCCTCGGCACCGCCCCCGGCCCGCCCCTCCTCATCCTCACCCACTTCCGTGGCGTAATCGACAAGTACGACCCCGCCCTCCTCAACACCCTCTCCGCCCACCGCCGGCTCCTCCTCCTCGACTACGCCGGCGTCGGCCTCAGCACGGGCCGCGTGGCCAGCAGCGTGCGGGAGTCGGCGGCCGACGTGCTGGCCTTCTTGGACCGGCTGGGCGAGACCGAGGTGGACGTGCTGGGGTTTAGCCTGGGCGGCATGGTGGCGCAGCTAGTGGCGCTTAACGCGGCAGCGGTGACGGGCGGCCGGGTGCGGGTGCGGAAGCTGGTGCTGGCGGGCACGACGCCGAGCGCGGGGGAGGGGGTGCGGCGGGCGGAGAATGAGGATGTGTCGGAGGTGGCGGGGGCGAAGGAGGTTGGGGTGGACGCGTTTAAGAAGTTGTTCTTTGCAGAGAACAGGGAGGGAGTAGCTGCGGCGGAGGACTGGTGGGCGAGGGTCCACGAACGATCGGCGGCGACCTCCGGGGAGGAGCCCGCGACGTGGTTGAGCCAGGGGTATGCGGACGGCGGGGGGGGTTGAAGGCGCAGGCGCAACAGTTGGCGGGATGGATGACGGTGAAGGGAACCCGCGGAGAAGAAGGGTCGTTTGATAGATTGGGGGGTTTGGATATCCCCGTGTTGGTGGTGAATGGACATGTAGGTTCAACGCCGTGGTGACCGTGACTGGCCGAAAGCTTATCCCTTGTCTAGGATGACTATATGGTCCCGACCTTCAACAGCTTCACCATGCAACAGAAGCTCCCTAACGCGCAGCTTATCATCTACCCGAACAGCGGGCATGGCGGAATTTTCCAGTACGCTTCATACTTCGCGCACCAGGCCTTGGCGTTCCTGAGCACTTGTACGGAGCAACAGTAGTGTGTTGGAGGGGTAATTGTGTGGGCTCTTCCTTGATACAGTTAGAAATTGATGACGGGCAGTGAATGAAACGACTTGTTCCATGCCCCGTTTTCCTGCAAGTCTCCAAGCCCCAAGACGTTGCATTGCGGAGCGCTGCCCGGCGGCTCAAGGTCGGGACTGTGGGGTGAGAAAGGTTCCTCCTCGGAGACTTCCCCGGTGTCCTTGTCTCGTGTGAATCTCGGGATTTTGGCTACAGGGGGCCGGCAGCCGAGCCGAGGCCCTTGCGAGCGACCGGGCGTGGACATCAGACGCGCGCAAAAGTCCGGGTACGATCCCCGAGCGGGGCTTGTTTGTGGGTGACTTCAGCGATATGAGGGATACGACGGCATGCGGTAGCCTGAGCCTTGTTAGGTCCATACAAGGCCATCCTCATTAATCAGCTGAGCTTTTCTGTTTTTGTCAACGCATAAACTTACACGAACGCACGGCCCCTCGGCACGATGGGGTTTGGGGTCCTGCACCCCGAATAACAGGTGCATCGGGAGGTCCGGCTTTTTTTTGGAAGATCTGCTGTTTTACCTGGTGACAAAACGGGACCTGCCGCTTTGCAAGATCCGCGTTCCGCGACGAGGGTGGTCTTGGGAGGGGTGTCTTGGGGTTGGAGGGAAGGGGCTAAGCAATCGCCTCCGCTGCTGTTTTTGGCCCTTCTCTTCGGTAAAGCGCCGTTACCTTAGGTAGGTACTTATGATCTGCGTGAAGCAACCGTCTCATACCCTGTGCAGTGTGATGTTGCTGACACAAGACCCGGTTTCTGGGGTTGCCAGACAGGGAAAACAGTGTACGGCAGTTCGCAACCGGGCAACGGGAGCGGGTCGATGTATTCGTAAATAGGTATTATTATCGACGTTGAACCCCAGCTCAAACATGCGCATCTTGATGGGTCTTTTCCATGTTCTTTATTGTCCTGCCATGAGCTTGGTGCAGGTTTTCGATCGACGTTGAGGCCCTGTGTTGAAGCCTCTTATTCTCATGTATTGATTGGCCTGCCGAAATGGATGTCGACTATGGTCCTCAGTTGAATGTCTTGACTTGGTTGCTCATCTCCATTTCTGGCCTCTTTCTTTTCACGCGGCTCTATCTCAAGAACTGCCAACACCGTGGGCTTTGGTGGGACGACTGGATCTTGTTGGCTTCGTGGGTAGCATTGGCGGCTTCGGCTGGGTTCATCGCCTTTCTGGTCAGCATCGACTACGGCAAGCGGTTCATCCCATTCCAAAACGCGACAAAGTTCGGCTTGCCTGGCAACATTCTCTCAACGCTGACCATCATCGCAAACCTTTGGGGTAAAACGTCATTCGCCGTGACTCTCTTGAGGTTGCCTGTCAGGTGGATGAGGATCAGCGTATGGTACATCCTCACGACGCTCACTTTGACGCTCACAGCCAGCATCCTCCTCGTCTGGATTGAATGCGGTCCTTTCAAGTTGACGGGCAGTTGTGTCCCAATGGACGTATCGATAAAATACAATGTGTTCTCTTGTGGTAAGGGGGTGCCGAGTGTGAACAGAGCAGACAACAAAAGCTGAAGCTGACACTCGGGGTTTTCGGTAGTATACTCGGCAGCTGCGGATGTCGCGCTTGGGGTTCTGCCATGGAGGTATCTGCTGAGCCAGCAAATGAGTAAGAAGGAAAAGATTGGTGCCATGGTCGCGATGAGTATGGGGATATTGTAAGTGGCTTACGATGTACTTGCATCGCGAGGTGGCTCAAGCTAACGAGGGGCGCCAGGGCTGGAGTGGCCGCGGCCGCCAAAGCGTCAACCATACCAAGGCTCCAGGGCAGCACTGATGCTCGGGGCAGTATCCCGTTGGTGGCCCTGTCCGTTGCAGAAGCGGCCATGTGCATCGTCGCAGCGTCGATACCCATCCTCCGGGCGCTGTCGCGCGGAGGCTTTCGAGGCCCAGTCCATTTTGGATACCAGACTGGTTATGGGACAGCCATGATCGAATCTGACGGCCGCGGCACGGCAAGCATGCAAGGAAGCCAAACGGCGTCTGTGTCGTTGCCAATTCGGGGCTCTCGGCGCCCGCGGTCTGTGGAACTGGAGCCGGGAACGCAACAACGACCCTTGGCCCTGGACGCGCCTGTCAATTTATGTATAGAGGAGACGTTGACCGCACGAAGCACTAAAACACCAACGCAAAAAGTCGATGACGACCCGAGTGACGGCGACAGTATTGAAATGATTAATTATCGGGGTCGACCACAATCTCCCATCGACTTCATTGCTTCCAATGCCTTTTGATTGCTGCGTGCACTCATGGATGGCGTCAGTAGGTTGGTTGTCGAGTGCTGAATCGGTGCTGACAGTCAGTGGAAGGAACCCACCAAATCCCGGCCGACCTGCAGGGGGGCGGCCCCCGCCAAATCTCCACCTGGTCTGTGCGTGGACAGCAGGGCGGCAGCTTGGCATTTGGTTTCCCACCTGCGCAAGGGCGGCGCGGTCGTGTTCGCGAAGCCGTTGTGTACATACCAAGTACTTGGTACATGTTCCACAATGTCGTCCGCCAACACAGTCCCGCGAGGTGCGCGGTGGGCTCCGGTGTCGGGCTCTGCCAACGTTGACTTGGCCTACCGGCAGCTCTGGAGCAAGCCAGACAAGGCGTACGCGTACATTTGCTGGTGTCAGCCGCCATTTCCCGAATCTGACGATAACGAAGACGAAGAAAGAGAGGAGGAGGAGAAAGATGACTGTGACGGTGGCGATACGTGCATCTGCGGCAAGCCGGCTGAGGAACATCCCGATCACAAATGGATAACGACGTACGCCTGTCGCCGCAAGTTCCTGTGCCAGGTCGACATGGCGCGGATTCGAGACCCCGCCAATTTCGACATGCACACGTTCAACAACCATGCAGCGCTCGGGGTGGCAGAGGTGATCGAGAACCTGCTGTTGGATTTCGTCGAGGCGAACGGGAATTGGAGAGAACAATGGGTCGTGTGCGAGGCGCTGTCGTTTTTCCTGCAGACGGACTTGGCCGCGGATTTGTTGGAGTGGGTTTATTGCTTCCGTTGACATGCCACCGCAGCCCACAGCTAACCACATGTACGCAACCCAGGATGGGCGAAGTCGACACAATTATCCCCCTTATCCGCCTCGTCGGCCGTACCTTTCTGGCCATGCTCGCCCAGCTCGAACGCCAACACCGTCTAGGCCCCGATTCTGAAGTGAAGAACCTCGGCCTAATCATGTCCATATACATCAAGACTGCCAGGGACATGCAGATCAATGAGCTACTTAATGATGGCAACGAAGAGACAGTCGACCTGAAGCTTCCCGATGGATCCACGGAGAGATACACGTTCGACCTAGGCAAGCTGGACGAGTACATTCTCGGCTACGCCGAGCGTCACAGCATTGCAGTGCCGGACGCGCCTCAAGATGTTGAGGGCGCCGCCGAGGAGCTACCCGCGCGGACGGTGGAGGATCCGTGGAACACGGCCGAGTCGTTCCGCCGGTACGAGAGTGACCATGGGACGACGGAGGGGCCTGGGGAGATACCGGCTATAGGCGGGGATCGTTACGACATCACTACCTGGACGAGCGCTGAGCGGCGGTCGGCCAGCTTCAAGAAGCGGGACCCGTTTAGCAAGAAGGAGATCGCTGCGCTCAAGCTGGGTTTCATGCTGGGTTTTGAGTAAGGAGGCATCACGGCTCGGTTTCGTTTTGGGATAACTGCTCCTGGCTTGGATTTCCTGCTTCGGGTGTCGCCTTTTTGAGGGGTTAATGGCGTAGGAACAGTATTTATTTCCGCATCGACGATCAGTTGTCGTCCACATGGCCCCCTGTGGTGCGTGTTGCGTGCCGATCTAATCATCAAAGTGAGACTGCACGTGGTGTGTCAGAGCCGCCTCATCGCCTCGGAAGTCGCCGCACACAGGGCATATTGAATCCTGTCCTTCAGGTGGGGATTGGCCGGCGTGTCGGCCGGCGTGTGCGCCAGCCTCAAGCTGGTTGTTGCCCGCCGCTGCCTGGGCTGTAGTGTTACCCGCGCCCCCCTTCCCTTTCCCACGCTTCCTGGCGGGCTTGATGTAAGCATCGAGGCCAACTGGTTGTGTGGACGGCGGCGGCCCTTGATCTAGCCTCGCATCGGCGACGTGCCGTACTCGCCCCCTGGGAGCAGCGCTGGTTGACCCCGCTTCCGCAGCGACTTCCTTCTTGCCGTCGGGTTGGTTCTGAGACCCTGTTGAAGGGCCGCCTCCCACCATACTCTGGACTCGACCGACTCTCCCGTCTGACAGGCGCACCTTGATCCCCCGCGGGTGATTCCCTTTGGTCAATAGCTGCGACACGACCCCTTGAACGGTGCGGCCAGTGGGCTGGTCTTCCTTCAGGACGATGTTGACCAGTGCTCCTGGCGTAACTTGGTTTGTCGTTGGAACACTCGGCATCTTGCAATGTTTTGTGTTGCGGCGATGACATTGGGTTGGGCGAGGGAACAGGGGAAGATGCACGCCAAGCCGCTCATAGCAGAAATGTTCGAGGTGACGAAGAGTGGGTCGCGCGGCACAAGCCGGGGCTCCCCGAAGCGGCGAAACACAGCTTGACAAACCCAACCTTGAGCGCCTCCGGGTATTGACCACCGCAATGGGGCCATGTTCCTCTAGTACCTCTACTCTGGCTTGATCTGCTGCTGGAGACTCTTGACGGCATCAACGAGAGTCGAAACCACCTCCCGGAGCTGTCAGGCACTGCAGTTAGCAAGTTATCCAATGCATCACTGTTGAAGAGCATGCCATGCGCACCTTGGCGATTTCGGTGTCATTCTCCTCCAATTTCTCGTTGATCTACAGATGATTCGCAAGTTAGTCAAACTGGTTGGCTGACTTGGGACATACCTGGTCGATGTTCCCTTCGGCCGCCTTGATGCGTCCCAGGTTGGTTTTTGAGAATTGGGAGCGGTCTGCGGACTGGTGACCCGGAGCCGGCTGGCGGGGCCACCGCTATGTAGCCCCCCCACGGCCGCCCCGTCCATCTTCCGCCTTGGTCTTAGGTATATGCTTGACGGTGAGCTGCAGTTTATCCATTTGGCTCTGCAGCACCGAGATGGAGTTGGTGATGTCCAAGGCTTGCTCCTGCGCCACAGCCCGAGCGGTCTCCCGGACAAACCGGCCAATTGAGCCATCTTGAGATCGAAGTTCGGAGAGGATCATCTCGCGTGCCGTGCGCTTCAGCTTGTTGTCAAGGCGCACAACTTGATGGTTGAGATTCTTGAGCTGGGGGTTGACGTGGTCCAGACGCTCGGTAATGGCGGCAATGCGTGTTTCGACCTTGTCGAGGCTGCGGGCATTCACCAAAAGATTGTTTTCTTCGGCCCACTCTTTGAAATGGGCGGTGATGGCATGTTTGATGGGTGACTCAGGTCCACCAGGGATGGTCATGTCGATGTCGTCGCTGAGCTTGATCTGGAAGAGAACGTCCACCCATCAGCACAAGAATGCGCTGAGATAAGTCCACAAGCAAACACTGGGCCATCCCACTCAGTCTCCACTAATTCGGCCCCGGGTCTGTGAGACCCATGGCCCTACACAGCAGCTCTGATTCAGCTTTCACCCTCTCCCTGTCCATCTTCTTCCAGGCCCAGCCGTCTGGTTGGGTTGGCCTCGGCCCACGCCCTTCCCCGACCTCGAGCACTTGTGGGTAGTGGTCTGACTTTCCGCGACATTCTTCCCCGTAGTATACTGCCTGGAGGTTTTCCGAAGTCCAGAAGTAATCGATGGTTGACGGGCGGCCTCAAGCAGGGAATGAATGAATGACTCTTACCATCTCGTCGCCCTCGGGACTCTTTATATTCTCTTGAGAAGCTAAACACAATCAGTGACTCTGGCGAAGTAACGCGCCAGGACGTCGGCACCGGGGAAAAGGCTGCTGACTTACGGCGAGCCGGGGCACCGGGGCAGGTCGCCACGAATAGAGCGCAACGCTCCGGGATGCACTCATCATCCATTCTTTTTTATGTTGTTAAACAAAAGGGGAAAACGAGAGAAGGGAAATGAAAGAGAAAGAGCGGAAGAGCGGCCGCGAGAGGGGGGGACGGGACAAGGCGCGCGGGGCGGTAGGGGAGAGCTGCGGCAGGCGTTAGAGGATAAAGGCGGCGACGATGTCGCTGATTGACCTGAAAGTTCGGTCAGTCAAGTGTCAAGTTCAGCGAACGGAGATAAGAAGCGTGAGGGAGGTGAAAAAGAAATGGGCGGGAAGTGTCAAACGGGGAAAAGAGGCGGTTGTTGGCGGTTGGGCAACACGACTTTGCGCGTCTGAAACTGAGAAGGTGCAAAATACCCCGCGAAACTGCTGGGATCCCGACCGAAAAGTTCTCAATGTTAAAATGGAGACGAAACTGTGGAAAACGTACTGTTATGGCCCGAATGGGCTGCGACAAGACGCTAAGCAGGAGATCGAGTTGTTGCCGGGTTTTTTTCAAGTTTGTGGTGGGGAGTGGTTGGAGCGGTGGTGGTTTGGAAAGGAATGAGAGTTGGAAGTTTGAAAAAAAAGTTCGAGGAAAGTTTGGTGGGTAAAGATTAAGAGCAGAGGGCAACAGCTGAGGGCAAAAGAGGACCGGAGGGCAGATTTCGGAAAAACTGCTCTTGGGAATCGTCACTTGGGATGGAAATCGGCCACTGCGAAACTAGAGAAAGCAGAAACAGGTACGACCGGGTCTGGCTGACCACCCGGACACGATGACAGACAGATATGGACAATGGGATTCTTGAAGAGTCAATAACAGTCCGATGCCCCGATGTGAAGAAGTGGGTAATGCTGATTCTGCGCCATGGTAGACTTTAAGTTTCTTTTCCGGGGGTTGTTACACCTTTTACAGGTATCTGACACAATACTCTTCCTCTACTTTCCTGGCTGATTCGGCAAAACCTCCAACTCACAACTGTTCCGCAAAAGTCAACAGACTAAATTTCCACCGAGCGGTTGATACGTCTCTCGGCGTGGGAAATCCGGATAAACCACCCGACCCAGAGGACGAGCCATCGTGGCTTGGAATTCGCAAAAATGTTGTGACACAAGGTAGGGATCCCCCCCCCCCCACATGTGCACTCATCCAGCACCATTCAATTATGCCATCATCATAATAACACGACTCGATCCCCTTTTCTAGCTAAAGATGACTTGCTAGCGCACGTGTAGATCAACTGTCAACACCCTACCCCTCTCCAAAGCCTCATCTTTTGACCGGCGCGTTGGTACTATCGATCCTCGATTGTCAGGTTGCTCAAAACTCGAGATAATACCGTGCCGTACGTGATATTCAGTGGAAATAAAACAGACGTCATTCAGATACCTAAGAACGCTTTTTCTACTAGTCTCATATTCATTTTGATAGCTCTATATTCCTTGAGTTCCATCGCCATATCCTGTTCTTCCTTTCGGAGTTTGGCTGTTTTTGGCTGGACTGTGGTTCAGTTGTCGGTCCAGTCTCAAACCAGGGTTAGGGTGCTGTCAACAGCCAAGCCCCGGGGCAGAACAACCCCACCACCACCGGGCATTTCCACGCGAAACCCGGACTCTCCCGAAGCCACTGAGAATCCTGGTCAACTGAACTCCGTCGCGATCGTCACAATCCACAACTGAATGGCGGCAGAGTTGAGCCACGAAACCAGCCCTCTGTTACCCACTTCCGAGCAAGACGAATCAATTCATAGCGACGACACAATGGCCAGCACACTCTTCTGGAAGACTGGCGCCGTGTTCGGGGCCACCGCCGTCGGACTCGGTGCATTCGGCGCCCACGGACTCAAGAAGCACATCTCGGATCCCAATAAACTGGCGAATTGGTCTACTGCTGCCCAATACCAGGTAATCGCAGCCATTCATCCGCCATCCCATGTGCACGCGCATTCGTGCATTGCCGACGGAATAGGGGACAGTTATGCTGACACAACCCCACAGCTCGTTCACTCGGTCGCTCTTCTCATGGCCAGCAACAACCCCGTTGCCGGCGCTTTCTTCACCGCCGGCATGGCCATGTTTAGCGGCAGTCTGTATGCCTTGACTCTCGACAACGAGCGCTTCCGTTTCATGGGCCCCGTCACGCCTCTTGGGGGCCTATGCCTGATGGCTGGCTGGTTGGCCCTAGCGTTCGGGAAAAGGGGCGCGGGAATGCGGTGGCCGCGATTTTAACGGTACCAGCCGTTGGTGTCATGGTTCATGTAAGATCAACGGAGGTATTCGGGGAAGATGTCTGGGGGCTGTAACATTAGGTGGGAAAGCCTGGGCATATGTGTGACCCAGCATGGGGCCGTGGTGTGGTGAGACCGCGGCGAAAAGGAGGAGCACACGAACCCACAAACGCCACAAACATAATGACTTCCTTCATTTGCATTTGGAGTATAGTTTGAAGATACACGCTACTCACCCAATCTATGAAAACTCTTTTTCGAAGTCCCAATTAACAGCTGCGGGGACTCAACCATGACCACTGCCGTCCAGACGTAGGTTCAAGGAGGTACGAGTAGGTAATATCATCATTGATACCGCCGACCTCGGGCAACCATCCCGACTCAACTTGCTACAACCATTATGCTATTCTTCTACCTTGTCCACCCGCATCAACTCGTACCTGGGAATACCAACTTGTGTTGGGGTTACCTAAACAAGAGAAGTGTACAAAGAAAGGAAAAGAGAAGGAAAGCAGATAATTAGATTCCGTTTCTCTAAACATGGCTGGTAAATCCGGGCAAGGGATTGGGAAGCGGTTCATAGTTGTTAACCTCGTATCATTTCCTGTCTATCTGCATCTAAACCGAAACCACATATCTAACTAGTCCTTCTTACATGAAGAGCTCTTTCTTGCTCTCCAAGAATTCCTTCCAGGTCGTCGGAGCCAGGCCAACTTCGGCAAGTAACTCGTGGCCCTCGGCAAGCGAACCGCCGGCGTAAAAGCCTGGCTCCTCGCAGAGCAGCTCGTTCTCGAGGATTTCCTGCGCAATAGGCGGCGGGAGAAAACTCTTGTATACCTCCTGGTCGATCTGCACGTACTGCCCCTTCTTTCCAGTCACCTCCTGAAACTCTGCCATGATGCGGGCGGGGGTGTAGTAGTCGGCGGCGGCGTAAATCTGCTTGCCTAGGACTTTACTGCTGTTCTTGGCAACGGCGACGAAGTATTTGCCTACCCCGCCGGTTAGTTGTATGTACTTGACTTGATAGCATTGGTTCTAGAAACCGAGAACTATGGACTCACCCATATCGCTCGCGGGGAAGAACAGTGGCAACTTGGCCTTGGTGGCGCCGGTGGGACCCGCAAGTGTGTACGATCCATCATCTCCCTTTCTCAAGAGCTGCAAGTCCGTGAAGTTGGTCATGTAATAACCTGGCTGGATGAAGGTGGCCGGGAGCTGCTGAGACCGGATGTACTTCTCAATGTCGGCCTTGCTGTCAAAGTGGGCAACGTGCGGCAGCCGGCCGTTAGACGCGTCAGTTACGTTGATCAGGGACGAGAAGACGACGTGCTGCACGCCGGCTTCTTTGGCTGCGTCCGCAACGTTCTTCCCATGCTCAACCTCAGTGCCTGGGGTTGCGCCGGTAACGAAATCTGGCAGAGTTACAAGAAAGACAGTGTGGGTTCCCTTGAGGGCCTCGGCAAGGGAGGAACGAGAGTTCATGTCGGCCTAGATAGAAATTGTGAGCATCGTTGGAGATATGTATAACACGAGTCTGAGTTCCAAAGTCACGTACAGTCACAACTTCAACACCCTGTTTTGCAAGCTTCTGGGCAGAAGACGCGGATGTGTTTCGAGTGATGGCACGGATCTTGAACGTCTTGGATAGTATCGAATCCGAAGCCACTGCTCGGACAATGGAGCCTCCTTGGACGCCGGTTGCGCCGAATACGGTGAGAATGTTTGACATGGTGATGCGGGAAGTGTATTGTTGTAAAACCGTAGGTGTGCGGATGAGGTCGAGAAGTGGAATGGTTATGCTGGACTGTTGATGCTAGGCTCAGGTACTGCTGAATATGGGTTGGTGATAACTTGAAATTTGAATCGGATTTCACAAACGACGGGTGGGTTCTTATAGCCTAGAAGGTGAGACTTTGATATCAACGTTCTGTATTACTTCATCTCTCTTCCTATTTCAAATCCAGTGCCATTTCAAAGCCATTTCAAAGCCATTTCAAAGCCAAAAGCCATTTCAAAGCTCGGGGTCCGAGGCGGGTCATGATGGTTGGGTAAACAGGCAACAAGGGGCTGAAGATGTTGCCAAGAAGGATTCCTCCACTCCGCTTCGGACGCCGAACGGTCTGCGATTGGCGCTTGGCGTCCCAACTCCTGTCGTCAGCTTTTGTTACCCCTTCTTTTTCCTTCCTCCCAACCACTCTCCTCGTCCTGATCTCAACATTTGTACTATTGCATGTACAGTAGCAGTCTTATCATCGAAAATCCACATGGGAACAGCGGAGCGACTGCCGTTACGGCCCGAAGGTGGGCTGACCCACAACAGCAACACGCCGGCAGACAACCCATCGCCAGTGTCACTGTCTTGTGTCCAGTGCCGCAGCCGCAAGTTGAGGTGCGACCGAAGGCGCCCAACCTGTGAACGGTGTTCCAGGCAGAATGAAAAATGTAGTTACCCTGGACTGCGGCAGCGGGCGCTTGGTCGACGGAAAACCGTACGGGAACTTGAGGAGCGGATAGGTAGGGTGTCTGGCTTTCACACCACCGTGACAAACCCTGAAGAAACCAGACTGACTCTTGGCTCCTACCCTGACAGAGGAGCTTGAGGGTCTTCTGAGAAACTCTAGTCTCGGGCCTGCACAAACGACAGAACCGGAGCTGCCAAGCCCAAGCTCTGGAGCTTCGGCTGGGCCACCTCTATTCCAGGACCCCAACCTGGATGTTTTTGGGATGGACCCCTTTGCAACAGAAGAGGGCGTGCCGTATGGGCAGACCCAAACTACCATTCCTAGCGTACAGTCAGCAGATCAGTTGATCAGTCTAGGCCTCTTTGAGCAACTTCCTCCGTTTGATGTCATGGATGAGTTGTAAGATGCCATCATCCTTGCTCGCTTGCTCGGCAAGCAGTCACTAAATGAGAGCATGTCTGTAGGGTCTCACTATACTTCCGAAACATCCACAGCGGTGCGCCCATGCTCCACCAGGCGAGCTACATAGCAGGACTACGCCTCCCGCCTCATATGCGGCCTCCTATGTGTCTCCAATACATTGTCCTGGCCTCGGCTGCGGCGACGTCCGAGACTTATCGCCATTTGTCTGAGCCCTTCTACCAACGTGCCCGAGCCTATGCCGAGGCAGACGAGTTGAAGGGACAAGGTGAGGTCTCAATAACCCTAGCCCACGTGCAGGCGTGGTGCCTCATTTCGGCCTACGAATGCCACGTGTATGCCATATTTACGAGAGCATCCACCAGCCACTGCCGTGGCGTAAGAATCGCACAGATGCTTAAGCTGCACCAACTCGACGTGAAATACCCGGGGCCAGAACTTGTGCATTCGGGCTTGCCTCCACCAAGGAGCTGGATAGAGGCTGAGGAGAGGCGGCGGACGTGGTGGGTTGTCTTCCTCGCCGATCGTTACCTCTCATCCACCACGGGTTGGCCGTCTCTGGTAGACGAACGCCATGTGCGCACCAATCTTCCCTCGACCGAAGAGTCTTTTGCCGCCGGCAGAGCAGACGACCCCCCAATTCCTTTATCCAAGGGG
Organism: Chaetomium olivaceum; assembly: GCA_039881045.1. Taxonomy (NCBI): domain Eukaryota; kingdom Fungi; phylum Ascomycota; class Sordariomycetes; order Sordariales; family Chaetomiaceae; genus Chaetomium; species Chaetomium olivaceum. The sequence goes on along the minus strand of JAYWVB010000030.1, from coordinate 115,330 downwards.
CTTCAACAATTGGAACAAGGCCGGGGCGCTCAAGTTTCCCCCCTTGCCATCCGCATCCTCGCTGCGAATGAGCTGCTCCATGCCCTCGACAACAACCCGCAGCACTTCTCCGAGACGGAAGACTCTGACAAGGTTCTGAACGGGCTCTACTGGGCCCGCCATGGGCAAATCGACACGAACCTAACTACGCTGACGATGCTCCTCCCCGAGCGCCTGCATCTGCTCCGCACGCCGCGCACCCTCGACGCAATCCTCGTTCACGCGAGCACCAACATGGCCACCATCCACCTGCACCGCACCGCGTTAGCGCTGCTGCACGAACGGCTGCCCCGAGCGCCAGAGGACCCCGATCACCAGCTGCTGATAGCGCAGGGCCAGGCGCGCCTCCTCCCCGCGGCCGAGGGCATCCTAGCCGTGTTCCGCGCGGCGGGCGATGGCGTCGGCACGGCAATCCGCAACCCGCTGCTGTCGTTTGCTGCGTATCTGGCTGCGTCGGTGTTTCTGGAGGATCACTTCCGGGAGGTCGCAGAGGAGGAGGGGCGGCCACGGAAGAGGGGCCCCGGGCAGAGCGAGGAGAAGCTTCGTTACTTGGCTCGGACGCTCGTCTTCTTCGGGAGAAAAAGTCCTCTCGTGCGGGCAGTCGCGTACCAGCTCGCGGCGGATATGATGCGGACGGGATATGACTCGTCGCTAATGGATAGGGTGGTGGAACAGGTCGATACATTGGGGGGTTCGAAATCGGAGATACGTGTCCGGGGAGAAATGGGCGGGGGTTCGCCTGTGGTATTCTGTCCAGCTTTGGCCACGCCAGGTCCCTCGCAAATACCAGTCCATGGCGGTTTTATGTCCGTCCCCGCTGCTGGAGGTTACAGTATGGCGCCGTCTATGTCGCTGCACACAGGCTCTCCGGACGGGCTGTTCTCGCACCTTGCCCTGGACTCCAAGAATTTGTTATTCCCGGGCGGGAGTTGATTGGGCAAGGCAGCAAGATGGCCACTCAAGTGGCCAAGATCTCAAGCCTCCGGTTGACGGCGTCGTTGATAACGTCGGTGATGACAGTGGGTGTGTATGATTTTGTCGCTCTATATCTTCCCACTGACTATAATGAGTGTCCTGATCAGGTGAATGAGAGTGCCTCTTTTGGTTAGTTTGTTCTTATCGGTTTTCACATTTCTCTACGCCTTATTTGGCTGTCCTTTTCCATTCCTTGTTGTGGATTTTGTTTCGATTTCTTATTATCCCTTTCCCACTTTCCTTTTCTTTTTCTTTCTTCTTCTTTTTTTCTTTCTAAATCTTTTCTGTAATGCTTCTTTTATTCAAATTACTCACTCGATTTGCATTTCCTGACTTTGTTCCGTCAACTTTGTCTAGAAACATCTCTGGTATCTTTTGGAGCGGGGTTTGTTTGGAGTACTTCGTACGGTGGCTACATTCTTAGGACAGGGATGGGCCTCGGCTTAACAAAGGGGGAAGTGGGAGAGTGCGAGTATTTGTAACACCCGAGGCTTGTCGGAGACTACACAGAGCACCGGATCATCCCATGTAGGAATTTGTGGAAGATTCAAAGATGCGCATAGCGCGGATTAAGAGAAAACTTGCTCAAAGACCCTCACCACGCCGATGAGCCTCGGATCAAGAAAACAAACCCCCCAGGCCTCTTGCGTTTATATGATGGCGCGCTCTGCCGTAGTTAATCTTCTCCATTACCAACTCACTACCTTTCGATTCAACCTTTCGACACTTCAATATGCGTCTCCTTTCGACCCTCTCCGCCTTTGCGGCGAGCTTCCTTTTCTTCCCAATACAAGCCAATCCCTTTCCCCGAAAAGGATTTACTTCCCTGGAACTATACGCACGACGGACTATCGCCGGCGTTTCGGTCGTCGATACTCCTCTCGTCCGTGCGGCTCAACAGTTTGCGCGTGACCATGGGGATGACAATGTGTACAACCATGTCATGCGTTCCTGGCTCTTCGGTACACTCATGCTGGAGCACAATAACACATTACAGTCAATTGTTGATCCCGAAGTCCACGCGGTGGCCATCCTCCTACACGACCTGGGATTCGACAGGACACCCAACTCGACCATTGTCACACTTGACCACCGTTTCGAGATTGACGGTGACATTGCCGCCCGCAAATTTATCCGGGCGCACCAGCAGGGAAGGCATTGGGAAGAGCGCCGCGTACAGCTCGTCTGGGACGCCATTGCGCTCCACGGGGAACATAGGTTTTCCTTTTTCAAGGAGCCCGAGGTTGAGACAGTTAGCAGATCCGTCGGCCTTGATTTCTCAGGACCCAGCCTCGGGATTCAGAGACAGAGTATTCGGCTGTACTAACGGCGTTTCCCCCGGCCCAAGACTTCAAGGACAGCATTGTCGAGACGATGAGCTGGCTCTGTCGTACCAAACCTGAGATGACTTACGGTGAGTGAGTTAGCTCCGGCTTTAAGAATCATTCATGCAAGGATACGGAGACCAATTCGTCCCGGGTTACTCTGCTGTAGGACATCGAGCCGTGGACCGGATTATCGGGTTGTGACCTGGCTGGGTGTGATGGACGCAATATTGGCCGTTTCAAAGTTTAGCGATAGTTGGGGCGCATCAGGTTTATGATACTGATGATGTTTCTGGGTCATATTGGCCCGCCTCAGTTATTTACTTATCACTCCTTGTTTGTCTCAACGGAAACATAGTACTCTGACTTTATCCGTTCGTCATCCCCATGTCACCCAACCACTATTGACGAGTGAGGGCGACAGCGGCAGTACGGCTTCGTCCATACGAATTAGGAGTGACATCGTGGAAGTTGAAAACTTTTGCGTAATTAACTCCGAGGCGTCCCGTCGACTACCGCAGCCCATGAGACCTCGGGCGTGCTGTGAGCATGAGCTCTCATATCCTCCCTCGTGACCACTTTGGCACCTTCACCCCGTGTAACTCTCTAACTACTTTTTGCGTTAGTGAGATTTTCTGCGCCTCATGTATTAACCAGTGACTGGCGGACGAACAGGGACATGCTGGCAAGACGGGCAAGCCACAAGTTTGTCAGCAAGTTGGCAAAGGTTCTTTGAAGACAACTGACTAATTACGAAGTGCTTCGCGAGCGGGTCGCCGATGGTGGCCACCATCGTGTTTGATACAGTCTCAGAACAGTACGGATGCTGCCGGAGAGGTGTCACGGTGGATCGGTGGAGTACGCGGTCCGTGGGCGATGCCAGAACGGAGCCGGACATCGCGGATCGCGAGACCCCACGGAGCGGATATGGTGCACAGCTGACATAGTCGTTTTGTCCTGACGCGCAAACAATTGTGTTGCATTTGGTTCCGCCGGGAATTAGAGTGGGTGTTAAAGTCTCCAAAATCTCGCGTCGCGGGAGAGCGCGAGCAAAAAGCCGTCCCCGACGAAAAAGCCGCGCTTGCCGCGCCCGATCGTGGTCGGAGTATCGGCTCCCCGGTGAATGCAAACTCCGAAATACGTCGGGGTATGTCTCGAGCTGAAGTTTATATCTCGCCATTCAAAAGGCCCAAGGCCCCCTAGCGGAAGAGTGTTCTCGTGGGCCATTGTTCCCTCGTATGCCCAACTTTGTCAACACTGAGATTACATTACCACCCATCTTGCGTTCCAGTTTAACATGACCACTGCACAAGCGGAAAATTTTGGTGAACGGTTGTTGGTCAATGTAGTCGATCAGCGTGCCCAAAATGAACCACACAGAGAGTGGGTGTCGATCCCCAAGTCATCCGACCTGGAGGACGGCTGGAAGAAGATCACATACCAGCGGGCGGCCAACGCCGTCAACCGGGTTGCCCACAAACTCGTCAAATCAAACCGGAGTTCCGAACCAAGGTGACTTCCCGACCGTCGCCTACATCGGACCCAGCGATGTCCGATATCTTGTCTTCGCGCTAGGAGCCGTCAAGGCTGGCTATAAGGCCCTCTTCATCTCCCCACGCAACTCCCAGGAGGGCCAGCTCAACCTTTTCGAGCAGACAAACTGTCAGGTAATCTGGTTCGAGGCAACTTACAAGGACCTTGTCCAATCGTGGGTGCAGGAGCGGGACATGCATGCCTTCATGACATTCCCCGTTGAGGCGTGGTTCCCCGAGGAACACATCGAGCCCTACCCCTACAACAAGACCTTCGACGAAGCCGCGTGGGATCCGTTGGTAGTCTTGCACACGAGCGGTAGCACTGGCTTTCCCAAACCAGTCGTGGTGAGGCACGGGATGTTGGCCATTGCAGATAAATACCACAACCACGGCGAGTGGAACGGAAAATTGTTCTGGTTGGACGAGATGGCGCGACGGTCCACGAGAGTGTTTCTTCCGAGTAAGTGGCAATGTCTATGGGCTTCCGGTGCGCATCATCTAACTGGCCTTCTTTTAGTGCCTCTCTACCATGCTGCCGCGCTCTATCTCGCCTTGTTGATGGTCCACTACTGGGACCTCCCGGTGGCATTTGGCGTTGGCGATCGCCCCCTTTCAGCCAATTTGGCGCTGGATTGTCTCAATCATGCCGGGGTTGACTCGGTCATTTTACCCCCTGCAATCCTCGAGGAATTGAGTCATGGGGAGGAGTCCGTCGATGTTTTGAGGAAGTTGGCGTACGTGGGATTCGGCGGCGGTATGTCTTTCCACGAGGGGTTTCAGTGGGGATTTGAAACGAGGTTTTCTTGCTGACCGCTCGACAGGGAGCTTATCAAGCGAGGCCGGGGACAGATTAGTAAAGCATAGTGTGATGCTGGTGAACCTCATATCAGCAACAGAGTACGCTGTCAAGAACCAAGAACCCCAGGCCGAGGCCGCAGACTAACCAGCCCAGGTTCGCGCCCTACCCTGCCTACTGGCAGCCAAACCCGGAGCTTTGGCGGTACTTCATCTTCAACTCGGAGCTTTTCGGCTGTGAATGGAGAAAGGTGGAGGGGGAGGACGTATTCGAACAAGTCATCGTGCGGAAGGACAAAGACCCCGGATATCAAGGCTTCTTCTACACTTTCCCCGAAGCCAAGGAGTACAAGACCAATGATTTGTTCAAGCCACATCCGACACTACCAGACCACTGGATGTATCAAGGCCGGGCCGATAGCATCATTGTCTTTTCAAACGGTGAAAAGCTGAACCCGGTTTCGATCGAGACAATCTTGATGGGCCACCCGAAAGTTAAGGGGGCAATCGTGGTCGGCAGCAATCGGTTCCAACCCGCCCTCATCCTCGAGCCGATGAACCAGCCTAAAACGGAAGAGGAAGCCAAGGAGTTTATCGACATCGTTTGGCCGACCGTGATCAGAGCCAACGAGGAGACGGTGGCCCACGGCCAGATCGGAAGGGATTTCATTGCCATTTCAAACCCCGACAAACCGTTCCTCAGAGCAGGCAAGGGAACGATCCAGCGGGCGGGAACCGTCAGGATGTACAAAGAGGAGATTGACAAAATCTACGAACAGGTCAATGAAGTCACATCCTCTGAGGCGCCAACTCTGGACTTCAACTCCAAAGAGGCGTTGACCAAGTCAATCGAGGCCATTTTTGAGATGCGGCTGCAGTCGCCAAAGTTAGAGCCGGACACGGATTTCTTTACTGTCGGAATTGATTCGATGCAAGTCATCAACGCCTCTCGGCTGCTCCGAGCGGGATTGGAAGCAAGTGGTCTCCGTGTGGACGCGTCCACTCTAGCCACACGCGTCATCTATGGGCATCCGACCTCCCGGCAACTAGCGGAGTACCTTTTCTCGTTGGCAGGGAGAGATGGCCACGACGCCGCCACTGGCGGTATGCAGTACAAGGTTCAAACTATGGAAGCTCTGCTCGACAAATACACCAGAAATATGCCGCAGCCTCGGATCGATAAGGGCCCACCGCTCGACGAAGGTCAGGTGATTCTGATAACTGGGACGACGGGCGCCTTAGGGTCGTACATGCTTGACATAGCATCCTCCTGTCCCAGAGTCAGCAAGATAATTTGCCTGAACCGCACGGATGACGCCGAAGCCCGACAAAGGCAGGCCGACGTAGACCGTGGCTGCTGAATATCGATTTTTCAAAGGCCGAGTTCTTGCGCGCCGACTTGTCGCAATATGATTTGGGACTTGAACAGGGTGTTTACGAGCGACTCCTGGTTGAGGTAGACAGGGTCATCCACAACCAATGGCCGGTCAACTTCAATATGCCCATTGAATCCTTTGAGCCGCATATTCGGGGAGTCCGCAATCTGGCCGACTTCAGTTGCAAAGCGGCAAAGCGAGTTCCCATCATCTTCATCTCGTCCATCGCCACCGTCAGTGCGTGGCAGAAACCAGTGTCCGTGCCAGAGGAATCACTACGTGACTTGGACATCAGCACCGGCGGCTATGGCCAGTCCAAGCTCATTAGCAGCCTGATCTTGGAAAAGGCAAGCGAGGTTTCGGGTGTCCCCGTCGAGATCATGCGTGTCGGGCAGATTGCCGGCCCAAGCAGCAAAAGAGGCCTCTGGAATCGACAGGAGTGGCTCCCCAGCATCATTGCCAGCTCAGTATATCTTGGTCTCCTCCCAGACACTCTCGGCCAGATGTCAACGGTTGACTGGACGCCAATCGAGGGAATTGCAAACTTCGTGCTCGAGGTATCCGGGGTGACGTGCAGTGTTCTGGTAAAGGACATCAACGGGTACTTCCACGGCATCAACCCGGCCAAAACGCAATGGAAGTCGCTGGTTGAAGCCGTCAAGGAATTTTACGGCGACCGGATCAAGAAGCTAGTCGGCTTCGACGAGTGGGTAAACGCGCTGGAGAATAGCCAGGCCAAAGCCGAGGAAATCAGCAGGAACCCGGGTGTAAAGCTTCTCGACACCTACAAAGCTTGGGTAACGGCAGCGAACGAGGGGCAGGGATATGTCGCCATGGACACGTCGCGGACTACGAACCGAAGCAAGACTATGCGCGAGATGCCCGCCATCACGCCCGAGCTCATGGAAAACTGGTGTAGGCAATGGCAATTTTAGTGGGCCATAGATAGGCCGAGGGAAGTTGCGGCTTTGGTACCTACTGAAAGTGTTGACGGCGCAGCGTTTGTTTTGCAGGAATAGGGACAGAACAGGAATTTGGTAAGAAGGAGAGATAGTGGTATCACGATTTGATGTTTGCCATACTACTGAAAACTGACTCTTGTTCATTGGTATGTACGCAATGATCTCCCGTCCGGTAAACACGATGTCCTCCTACCTACGTCCCGCTTAACCCCCTGTTTCCCCTCCTCTTACGTCCTTCAAATCCCCAATTCAACAGCTTCTGTGGGCTGGGACTCTTTGAGGGGCGACTTCCACTCCATGCTAAGTTCGGTTCCTCCAGGGGTACTTTCACGAGCCGATTAAGCTATCCTTATCTTGGAAATGGCTATGCCCACCTCCCTCTGTTGTATTTGTTTCAGCACTGCTTCTGTGCTGTTGGTCCTGGCCAACTTAAACTTCTGCGCCGAGATCCGTCTCTCAAACAACTCGTCAATCTTCTATAAAGTCCGCCCCTTGAGCTCGGGCAAACATAAATAGAAGAAAGTGCAGGCGAAATTTGACCCCGCCCAGATGAAGCCGTACTCTGTCCCCCTATTCATACAGTAAGCAAGGTGTACCATAGATGGAATCACATGGCCCTACGCCTACCCAGTTCATATTCTTTGGATTGATAAAGTAAGGGGAGCAAAAGCCAGTTAACCAGGCCAGACGGTATTGGAGGCTGATAGCAGAGCCTACCCGGTACTGTCCAGGACCTGAGCCTTGTACTCACAAGCTCGGTGGCCCCGGGGTAACTGGCTGCTCCAAAAAAAGCGGTAAGCAAACATGTAAAGAGACATAAGGCAGTCCCGCGCAATGAGGGTGCCACTTGCGGTATGTCAGTTTGGATGATGTGTTGACCATCAAGAGGCATTCATCCTTACCTTCCGGTTTGAGCTATTAATTATTAGCAACTTAAATGCAAAAGCATGCCTGAGGAAAACTTACTAGAAATGACTTCAAAGCAAAGTAATGTTTGACGCAGGCTGATACCTCTTCATACACTAGCCACGGCCGTTGTCAGCCCGGCGTCGTCAACAGTGCAAACCCCTGACCATCTCTAGCGGCCCAGCCCAGCTGGCTACCTTAGGTACTGTAGCTCTCCCCTCCTCGATCTGTTTGACCATATCCACCCATTCCAACCTAAACTACTTTCTCATTGAGCGAGTCACTCCTCAACTCTTCGAACGCTGCTCTCTCCCGACTCAACATCCCCTAGTTCACCGGATACCTCGGCGACTCTGACACGAATAAAAGCCCACCGCCAGCATTGCTGGTACAATAAATTGAGTCCCTAGCGGGATTTAATAGGATTGATGACTTGTCGAGCGGCTTGCACGTCACATTAGGTACCTAGTCATGGCCGCACCGACAATGCTGTCCATAGTAACCCATTCGGAAAGCAGCGCCACGAGCACGGCAGGGAGGTGCGCTGGCGCCACCTCGGCACGATAAAATCACGGGGTTGCTGTGCCGCTGGCAGATCACCAGCATGAACCTGATTGCTTGGGTAGGTAGCTGAATGTCTCACCTCATCCACTGCCCCCATGTCGGATCGCGGCACACCGAGCACCACTAGCCCAATTTGAGTCCTTGGGCCGCTTGGGCCGTCGTTGGTACAGAGAAGGCACACCCTGGAAGAGACACAAGGGATTGCTGCCTGAAACCTGCATGCCTGTAGCACAGACTTTCTTGGCCTTGTTTTGGGAAGGCTTTATCTTGGGAACGTTTTGAAAAGATGATTAGCCGCATGGGTGTGGTAACAACCTGAGGCACGGATCATGATGAATGTGATGACTAGACACCCTGCAACATCAAGGTAGTCACGCCGCACGCATTCTGGCTGGACCTTTGATCGGAGACCTTGAATAGCAGCTGATCGTCCCCGTAGGAAAAAGAAGCGGCACGATTGCTTTGGGCTTGGTTGTATGGCCAACTTCGCATGATCTCTGCAAATCTGTTTCCGTGAATCTTCGAAGGAGCAACTCTCCGAAGTTCTCTGGCTATCTTAAAACCACTCACCGGTTTATGACCACCCCCTCCACCCCCCCCAAAACGCAGATACCTATCCAGGGCCGAGCCGCCACGTTGCCAAAAAGAAGGCCACCCGCTGCGTCTGCGAGTGGAGGAAGAACCAGCATTGTTTGGCTCCGTGTTTGCAATGGGTCATCGCGTTGGAGATGATATCTTGATGGGACTTATTGGCGCTGCTGATAATTTTGGGAGGCAGTCCCACAAGTCAACAAAAGGGAGACAATCTTGGGTTTGTGCATCGTATTTACAGTATGGAATCCAACCAACCGACACTCTGGTAGTGCTCAGCTGACGAATTTCCGCAGGTGTTGTCTTGGACTTGCGTCGTCGTCAGAATTTTCGTGAGGCTGGTCTTGGTTCGCGCCCCCTGGTGGGACGATGTCTTCGTAGTCTTATCCCTGGTATGCTCTACGATGTGTTAAGCGATAAGGGGTAACTAACGCCGTCGCAGTTGACTATGTCTGTTGGGCTAGGGAGTATATGTGTCTGTAAGTGACCCCATCTGTATTTAGGTGCAGGTGTGTGAATGGTAGAGCTACTAATCGGCGACAACCGTGTAGCGACTGACAAGGGCCTGGGTCAACACCTATTGCTTCTACACAAGGACCAATCCACCGCCTTCATGCATGTAGGTATTCCTGGAGGCTACTACCCAGGACGTCGAGCTTGGGAGTTAAATGCTGATCCTCAGATAGAGTTTCTACGTGTTCAACGGATCCTACGCCATGTCAACGGCTCTCATAAAAGTCTCACTGCTTCTTCAGTATTTGCGCCTTTACCAACCAGGCTCACCCTTACACATCACCTGCCGTGTCCTGGTACTTTTTGTGGCCCTTTGGGGGATCGCCTACTCGGTTCTTGCTTGGGTTCCCTGTGTTCCGGTTTCGGACTACTGGACCGTGATATATGAGCAAGACATATCTGGAGTTAGATGCTACGGATATGGTTCCCAGCACGTCAGTGCGTTTACAGCCACATATGAGAGCCATGCAGCAGTAAATATGTTGCTAGACTTGATTGTGATGGCTCTACCAATCCCTATTTACTTCGAACAAGGCGCCCGTGGCAGAACGAGGATGGGGCTTGTTGGAATTCTCGCCATGGGGACTGTGTAAGTCTTCCACTTTGGTCGAGAGACCACCGGCTGACAGTTATCAGAGTCAACATCTTCTCTATCTGGCGGTTTGTTACCACGATTGAGCATAAAGCGGGGACATACCCGACATTCGACCCTACCTGGTACGGACCTATCACTATCGTGATGGCAGGGTTAGAGACGGCGTCTGCGTGTATCTGCGCTAGTATTCCGGTTTTCTGGGGCCCTATGATGATCTCGGCTTCTCATCTTCTCGGCCAGATATTCGTCACCAAGGAAGTTCAAGTGACGACGGAGCATCGGTTCGACAACTTGGGTAGCAGCGATAAATTTGATCAGCATGAGATACAGCGGCCCTGGGCAGATTTGGAGGACGGCAGGGTATACCTTGCACAAGGTTGTGACTCCAGGGTGGAGTGGATTGGAAAGGACGGGTTACAACATCACTCCACGACATGGACATCATGATGGGGTGGGTAATAAGCAGGCGCTGCTAGGGTCGATTACAGAAATCTTATAGTGAGAATCAGTTATCATTCTCTGCTCCCCTTGTTATTTGCGTCTAGTTTTATTTCCAGCCCGAGCCGATTGTTCTGGGTTCCGAGAGCCGAAGGTCAACAGCATTTTCGTGATCTGCTTAATTAATTATTGAAAGGCCTAGTTAGGCACCCATTAAAAAGAGCCAAGTTTACCCTGGTTGGTTTTTCTACGGGGCTGCCGGGGAGCTTTCTGACGGTTCTCTAGTAGAGGACGTGAGGTCCAGTCAACACCTACCTTCGAGTAACTGGTTACAGATGGAGTCTGACTTTTTTTGTTTTCTGCCCAGACCGTGCCAGGCCGTGATGGGGGCTTGCCAAGGGTCAGCTCGGATCGTCGGTTGTTAACGAGAACACCATTGGCCACGGTCCGTCGATCACCCGCCCATCGGGCCGTCACCGCTTGACGCGTCGGGACAAGCTCTGCTGCAGGTCTCAGCTCCGGGGACCGTGGTGACCAAAACACAGCCCATGAGTGGCTGACGGTGATCATTGACGCACGGGAACCAGCCTACCACACGTCTCGGCTGCATTGTTAATTGGTGATAGCGTGGAGTTGCAGCTCCAAGCTGTCACCAAGCTAAGCCAGACTGGAATGACAGCGTGGTGATCGTGGGCCCTCGTCCAGGGCTCGTGTGTCGCCTTTTTTCCAGCCACTGGGTTTGTGTTCGCCGATCAACAACTTTCTTAAGAAGCATGCCGCGCATAAGTTGGGGCGAGCAATTGCGAGAAGACTTCACTGATTTTCCGCCGGATTCTTCGTGTAACTATTTCCTCCAGACCTAAGCTCCCCATCCGGCTCGAGCCTGGTCTCCGCACCGTTAATCACCATGTCCACACCAATCCCGCAACCCCCCGGCATCCCTCTGCTGGGCAACCTTTTCGATGTCGATCCCAGCAACACATGGTGGTCACTAAAGACTCTTGCTGAAAAATATGGTGAGTGGGGTTCAGATACTCAGGACCCGATTTAGATCCATCCAGGGATACAGTGGGACGACGTGCTGACCCATGAACCCCTGGCAGGCGAGATCTTCCAGATCAAGGTCCTTGGCCACCGTATCGTCTTCGTTGCCAGCGCTGCACTGGCCGAGGAGATCTGCGACGAGAAGCGGTTCCGCAAATACGTCGGCGGCCCGATCGTCGAGATCCGCTACACGGTCCATGACGCGCTCTTCACGGCGTACGACCACGAGGAGAGCTGGGGTGTTGCCCACCGCATCATGATGCCCCAACTCGCCCCGGACGCAGTAGCGAGCCACTTTGACGAGGTTATTCAATGCACCGACGACCTAATCGCGAAATGGAGTGGACTCGAGGCCGGTGCCCGGACCCGCCCCTTGGACGATCTTAACCGGCTCAACCTCGAGACCAACACGTTAACTTTGTTTGGCAAAAAGCTGAATTGCCTCGAAGGGCCCGAGCACCCTATGATCAAAGCGATGGAGGACGCAACTTCGGAAGCCATGAAGCGGCCGAACAGGCCGAAGCTGCTCAACTGGCTAATCCATGACGGCAAGTTCAAGAAAGCAACAAAAGTAATGCGTGGTTTCGCCGCCGACCTGGTCAAGAACAGGCAGGAGAATCCTTCAGACCGGCACGACCTCCTCTGGACCCTCCTGAACGCGCAGGATCCCCAGACCGGCAAGGCCCTGACCGAGTCTCAAGTCATCGACGAGATTGTGAGCATGCCTATCGGCAGCAGCACTGCCCCTTGCGCCATCGCTGCCGGCATCTACTTCCTCCTTCAGACCCCCGACGCCCTCGTCAAAGCAAGGGATGAAATTGATGCGGTGGTTGGAGAAGGGCCGTTTCGGCAGGAGCATGTCTCCCAGCTGCATTACATCGCAGGCCTTGTCCGGGAGACCCTGAGGTTGTCGTGCGCGGCTCCGGGCTTCAATATCGAGCCCATCCCTAAAAAGGGCGATGAGTCTCCGGTGCTTCTCGCGGGGGGCAAGTATCAAGTCCCGCACAACCAGGCCCTAATCATTGTGTTAGCCGGCGTCAACCGCGACCCGGCCGTCTTTGAAGAGCCTCTCGCTTTCCGGCCCGAGCGCATGATGGGCGAGGCGTACGAGCAGCTGCCCTCTGCTGTGAAGAAGTGGTTTGGCAATGGCAAGCGGGAGTGCATCGGGAAGCACTGGGCGTGGGAGTTTCTGGTCGTTGTCATGACGAAGCTGATTCGGGAGCTCGATTTTGAGGCTGCCGATCCCAACTATCAGTTCAAGCAGGATGGATGGTTCAATATCCGGCCTATTGACTTCTCGGTCAAGGTGAAGTCGAGGGCGCGTTGAACCAGTGTGGGAAGTGAAGAGATGAATGATCGGTACTCAAAGTAGGTGGTCTACGTGCGGGGGTAACCTAGGGAGAGCGAGGAGTTGGTGTTGTTTCCGTCACAAAACACACTTGTGATGCGACGGCCGGGGCTCGGAGCGCTTGCACATCGAAACAAATGTTCTACGAGATACGTTGAGGTTGCATGTCTACCTAATGATGCTAGGTGTAATTAATGGATTTTCCGTGCATGCGAACCAAAATAAATTACCTTGATCATGACGTATACAAAGTCGAGTCCTACACCCATTTCACCGCACATTGTTCCCCTTGGGTAGGTACTTTTCCCTTGAATCTTAAAATTCGCGTGGTCGCAGACCCCACGCATTGATTATTGAGTCAACCTTTTGACATTTGCCACAATTGCGGCGCAGGGCGATAGATGTTCATCCTGTGAAATTTAGGTTCGCGGGCAGAAACTCCGAGCAGGGGAGCACGGGTCACTCCCAGCGAGGTGGCGACATGACTTTAAGAGTCACAGACGAGGGCCCTGCGCGGCATCAGGGTTTACATACACATCTCGTGGGTAGCGAAACCCCAGGTTCGTGCAAAACTTCTCCGCCCGAGACCCCACGTTCGTTACTTCACTCGTTTTTAAACATTCAAAATGAAGTGCGGCTCCATCGCACTCCTCGGCGGCCTCTTGGCCGTCGTCTCGGGTCAGGATGTCACCGTCTCCCTGGCCTCCGGCGTCACCCTCCCTTCGGGTGTCACCCTCCCATCCGGTGTCTCCGTCGTCTCGGCCACCTCGACCTCCACCGCTCAGGCCAACGTCAACAACCGGTACCGCCGCCAGAACATCGGTGGTGGCGTCAGCGGCATCTCGCAGACGCGCACCGCTGCTCAGCAGACCACCCAGGCCAACTAGATCCGCTTAACGTGGTACTAGTGTCTTGCTATGGACCGCGGTTTAGGTTTGTCTCTCACTATGTTCAATGGGTACAAGATCGATCGGGGAAGCGGAAAGGGATAAGTCCCAGGGCTCAAATTGCGCGTAAGTCAGGAGCCTAGGACACCGTTCGCTCGCACGAAAGGTGTTCTTCCTGCCTGGCTGCCCCGCTCACGATTTAACGGGCTAACCTAAATAAAATACAGTTCGGTGCGGCCAACCAAAGGCGTCACATGCGCGAGATTGTGAAGTCCAGATTGAATCTCTCCTATAAAACCTCGTGGTAACCAGATTGTAAAGCGTAGCTCTAAATTGAACCTCTCGTATAAGGTTTCGCGACGTGACACATTTTTAAAGTTATCTCCTTGTTTCCTTCCGTCTCTCCACTCACATGATTGGTAGACTGTCCATGCCTCTGCAGTTAATATCCTTTCGCTACCTGGCCGATTGTCTTAAAGCCTACACCGGCATTAGAGTGTGGATTTGTAAGGCCGTGGAGTTACAGCCCGATGTGAACAGATGATTTGTGGCCTTGTAGACTCGTGGGTAAAAGATTGCCGGCACTAGCTAGTCCTTCCCATACCCCGTCTGTCACACTGGATTGACCATCATTTCTTCTGCTCTTGATTCTACTGAACCTAATAGTACCTACACAGCACACACCCATCCTGGTAGTCAACAACGGTCCGTGCGAATGGTGGGGCAGGGTCGGATATCGAGACGCACATGACGGGGTTCCAGTCCGCTGGATACACATGCATGTCGTCTTACCGCACTTGTATAAACCACAATGTACAGCTGCCGATAGCCGAGGTGAACCGATAATTCTTAGAGGTGACATTTTTGGACGGTAGCCACCAGTTCTCGCGGACCGTGTCACATAGGTAAGGTAGGTAACTCTCCCTACATGTAACCTAAGGGAATAGGGGAAGAGGAAGGGTGACGGGAAAGGCCCGAATGACACGAGAGAAGACCTGTGTTGTGGTTGACATTCACAAACTAAGATAAGCTCAAAGAAAAGGAGCTATGGGGAGAAGATACTCGATGCTCCCCCCTTGGGGTCAGCGAGAACAAGTGCGGTCGAAACCTCGCGTTCTCAATATCAGTATGAGTAGATAACCCGCTGGGGAGAAAGTACCCGATGCAACACTCCAAGCGCACCACACACTTAAGAGGCGCCACTCTGAACAAACCGAGAATACCTGTTAATGTGTAGCATTGTGGCAGTGTGCAGTATGGCCTGTCTAGCCAGCCTCCAAGCCATGCTAGGCTTTTTGCGTGTGTTTGGCTACCCCGATCCCAACCTCAGGTGCGGCTACGGCATTGATGTAAGACAACTTCACCCTCCACCTAGCCACAATCGTTCGGCTAACAATAGTCGGACAGCGAACCTCTCAACAGCTGATAGGATACTTGTTGACCTTGGGCATTCCTGTTGTCCATCCTTGCAAACGCTTGCGTGACCGCCGCGGGAGCCGTGATCTAAATCGGCCACCAACCAGAGCGTTTTGGGCTTGGATCGTATTAGTGATATCGAAACTCACTGGGCGTGAAACCCAACTTCGCATTGATTACCTGTGCCTGGATCGCTTACCTATCTCGGTGCCGGTGGAAAACCAACGGAGAAGTCCATGTGCGAACGAAATCCCACTTCAAGAGATTCCTTTTCGTTGGTGCATTGCTTAAGCTATTAAGTGCGAGTTCTTCAAGCTGGTTGTGAGCAACCATGGCGACTTTTCAGGTAGTACTTCGCTTGTTACTAGATTGTCTCGGCTTGGAGCACAAATAGCATGCTAAATGTCTTGAACACCCTGAGCAACATGATGACTTTTGGACGAAGAATGGACTAGAATTTTCGCATTGGTTTGTTGCGAGTTGTTGGTCACGGACTTGCTCTTTGGATATCCATATCTCAGTATCGGCTCGCTTTCCGTCTTTGGGCTGGGTCCCCGGTTTCCAAGACCGGAGCTCCTACCCGAAGGATCTTTGCGAAGGGGGGTATCGCCTTGGCTCAAGGCGCGGATATGGATGGATCCAACTTTGCCGCACGACCAAATTTGGCGTCAATGTGACGTTAAAATTGTCCAGCCCCCGAATCCACTTGATTGTTCCATCCTTCTGGCATCTGCCCAATGCTAAAAAATGTAACGCTCGCTTTCAGTTCCGAGTTCCCGGTGCCCCCACACAAAATTGTCCTGGACTCCTGGCCGCGAAGTTCGCTTTTCTGCACAGGCGATGTTGAAATGTCGAAATTGTTCTTCCAGCCTGCCACCGCAGCGGTGTTGCGACATAGGTTGAACAAGCGCGTCGAACGTAATGCGCTCATCATCGTCGTTATTTCACTCGTCTTGTTCGCCTACTGGTACTTGGGCACCGAGGAACCAGCGGTCTTGCCCTTTTACCCTTTCGAGACGACAAGCGCCTTCTTCCCAATAGCCCACCATGACGCTCAGAACAAGACTGTTGAACAGCTTTGCGCTTCCTTCCCGAGCCACCTGTCGCAACGCATCCAGCCCGTCTTAAAGATGGGCCATGGCGAGAACCGCAACATGGTCGATGCGCAGCTTCAGAGTGTATCAGCGTGCTTCGGCCCGGACGAGCTGCTCGTCTTTTCCGACCTTGACGAGGTCATCCACGGCCGTCATGCCATCGACATTCTCGCAAACCTGCCCCAAGCGTACCGCGATAAAGACGCCGAAGGCAACGCGAATCCGGACTTCGTGAACTACGAGACAATGTATGCGCTATCCGAAGAGGGGAAGCTGACGGCCGAGAACGACCCGGCTAAGGGCAAGAACGGCTGGCGCCTTGATAAGTACAAGTTTCTTGCCGGGGCCGAGCGCGCGTGGCAGATGCGACCCGGCCGCGACTTTTACGTCTTTTACGAGACGGATACATACATCTCATGGGACAACATGTTCCGCTTTCTTTCGATGCTGGACCCGCAAGCTCCGTTATATATGGGGAGTCCGTCTCCTGGACGGCACGACGACGACAGGGACGCAGACACGTGGTTCGCTAACGGCGGGCCTGGCTATGTCTTATCACGGGGAGCCATGGAAAAGCTGTTGGGGCGCCGGA
Source organism: Chaetomium olivaceum (assembly GCA_039881045.1). NCBI lineage: Eukaryota > Fungi > Ascomycota > Sordariomycetes > Sordariales > Chaetomiaceae > Chaetomium > Chaetomium olivaceum. Next base: position 98,335 of record JAYWVB010000030.1, on the reverse strand, counting down.
CATCGCCCAAGACCGGCCAGTTTACCGATCCGCCAATCTCGCTCAAGTTCATGGATGTGGTGCGGAGCGATCCCTGCGGCGACTCCGTGCTTGGCTGGGCGCTGTGGACAGCCGGTGTTCCACTGAGCGGTTTCTTCCCGCTCTTCAACACGTATCCGGCACACTCACTCTCCCTTCACGGAACGCCTGTGGTGTCAGCCGTTTCTGACTATGCACAAGCTCAAACCCGAGGACTTGGTTCGTCTCTGGCGGTGGGAGAACGGCCACCGAAAGTTGGGCAGTCCGCTTTTGTACTCGGATATGTACGAATTCCTCCCCGTAGCGACCCCGGAGATTCGGTACAACTGGGACAATACAAACTGGGACCGCCTAGCACCCGGCCGAGATATCCACGCGAACACCTTCGAAGCCTGTAAGGGGGCTTGCGAGGCCAGCCCTTCTTGCCTCCAATATCACTGGCAGGGCGAGGAAACGAAAAAGTGCGTATTACAGCGGTTTATCAACTTGGGAGTCGCGAAGGAACCAGAGACTATCAAGAGGAAGGTGCCAATCCCAGGGTCTGGCGGGAAGAAGGGCCGGAATGGCAACAAGGAGCAGCAATTCCGGGTCGTGGAGGAGAAGCTCACATACACCAGCGGTTGGATTAAGCCGAGAATCGACGGTTGGGTTAAATCGCACATGTGTCATGCACCGGAATGGGTTTACCCTAGCATCGAGAGGCACTTTTAAGAGTACTAGTATAATAATATTATCTTCATGAGAAATGAGGAATAAATCGCTTCCTTCGCCTTCAACTCCATCGTCCCTGACTTTCCCGCTAGACTCCCCCAATAGAAACGAAAGATCGCGTCCATTCACGCTGAAGGCCTGGTATGTTTGCTGATGGTGCCGTTGAGGACGGCGAGCCGAACAGGTGATACATTGGAAGCGTCTAATTACGTACGTCTAGGGTATCTATGCAAACAGAAAATAAATCGTCAACAAACGTTGTTATCGTATCATCACCCTCTTTCACGACCTCGACTTTGGAGAGGCCCATCCCGAGGGCAGTCGAGACCTCTTTCAGTTCTATCGCCTGGTCGTAGTTGGCCGGGTTCTGGTCGGCCCCGTTGCCCATGGTTTGCAACGCCCGTTGGCTACGCTGGCGCGTCAATCCAGGCGCGCCATTGCCCGAGTCCCGGTGGTGCGTCGCCGGCGGTAGTTCGATAACGTCGGGGGGTAAATCGGTCGCCTCTTCCACATCGACTGTGACTTCTTGGGATATCATAATGCCCCCGAACGACATCTTGGCAGGTTGCTGCCTCCGAATCGGTTTGATGGATTCTGAGATTTCGCTTGGTGTCTTGCGCTCCGAGGCCAGTTTCTGATTCCGCGCCGATTTTCCGCCGTAGAGCAGTGATGACACGCTCCCATCGCATGGCGTCAGGGCCACATGCTCTCTGCTTGTCGACATAGATTTCGCGGCATCGGGGCGCCGCGGCCGTAGCTGGTTCGGTGCGTTGTTATGTCCTGACCGGCCAGATCTCGAGAACAAGAGGTAACCAGGTATGTGATGAGCCTCCGCAAACGGCTAGGCTCTCGCAGTTTGTTGTCAGAGGATACTGAATCCAGGATGGGCGAGATTTTTGCGATGCACTGACCGTGCAAAGGCGGCGTTATGTGGCGAGTTTTTGTACACGAGTTGCTGTGTTTTAAAGAAGGGCAGCGGGATAAACTCGTAAGCGGGGCGTCTACGCGCACATGAATTGGTATCATGTGGGTAAAGGCCACGAAAGCACATGTCGCCGGCCGCGCATCGCTGGCCGGCGGGGTGCAAGGAACCTGCTGACCTTGCACACTAGCCTGGCGTTGTCGAACGCGGATCCTGAATAGAAGTCCGAAGATTCCGGATCGCATCCAGAAGAAGACTGGCGAAATGGGCGTCTCGTGGCGGGAGTTCGTTAGCACGTTCCAGCCTACGGTGGAGGGCGCCAAGAGACATTCCCTCCAGCCGGCGGAGAAACTCGAGATGGACCGGTTCAAGTCGGTCCAGGGTAGCTCCATGCTGGGAGCAAGTTCCGGCGCCTGTTTCCTGACGAGGATATCAAAACCCATCTGGTGCACCTGGGTTTCGACCGGAATAGGCCAAGGTGGACGCCAGGCTCCAGTAGGTTGCCACGTGCGTACCCGCTCCATCCCCTTAAGCTTTTCCTCCACCTGTTGCTCCTGATCTGCATCTTGGAACGAATGATGTGCGAAACCTGGCGTGGCTCGGCGAAGCAGTAGCCCGAGGCAGCCAAGTGGTCGACATGACTGCTGTCAACTCTACGGACCAGAAACATGAGATGTCCGTGGCCATTGCGCTTTCTTGGCGCCGCCCCCTTTTCAGCCATGTCGTCCAGATCGTGCTTGAGGCTCGGCGCCGAGGTTTGCGATCGGGTCGATGTTGACGCTGTGGCTGATGGAGCCCGCCGTTGCATGTCCGCCTGTGGCCACGATTTCGTCCCAGAGAATACCGGCATCGACAAGGTCCTCGTTCATTTGGCGGGCCAGGGCCGAGGGCAGCGACGCAAAAACAGCTCACAAAATATGGTGTCGTAATTCTCAATGATGTGGCCCTCCTTGTCCACGAGTTCGATGCCGGTTCTGACGTTACGGCCGCTGTGCGGGAGTCCTGCCAGATGGTGATGCATCTTGTCGAGGAGGGTGGATATACTAGCCCAACTTCTTGATGCCTGGAAGAGCCAGTGGAATAATGGATGGGCGGTCGAAAAGGTTTCGTTTTGGGTCTAAACTCTGTTAGCTCTCCATTTCCGAGATTGGCATGGGTCGTGCGACGAGGCAACATACTTTTTGTAAGAACGTGCTAGTGACGACTTCACTGGTAAGAAACCATCAGGGGTCACCAAAATCCTTCCATGCTCGTCGAAGACGGCGGCCGCGAGTGTGATTCTTTGCGCCCTATTCGCATATCCCTTACGCACCCGAGCCGAGTAGATGGCGAGGCCAGCCATAATCAAGCAGGCGGCGAAAGACTAAGCCGTAGATTTGGTTGTCAAGGGAACGGGTGACAGGGAAATTCACACGACAGGCTGTGACGATGACAGTCGTGTTGCGGGAGCTATTATCGCTTGTTCGAGTTGACATGGGTCAAGGTGTACCTTGTGCCCATCACAGCACACCAATGCATGCCCGACACGGCACCAGCCAAGACAACAGCGCACCCGGCACGTTTCCACCACGAGTTGGTCCAAGAGCTCCGGAAAACGAAGAAGAGAGAGAGAGCGACGGTACTAGCAACGGCGGCGATGACGACAGAGCCGGCAACAAAAGCAGCAAGATAATCGCATCGGTAGTTATTGATGGAGGCGTTGCCGAGGTAATGCATGCCGCAGATGGCGCCCCCGGAGAGTGTTCCCGCGGTGGTGACACGCCACCAACTGATCTGGTTACTGCTGTTACTCGTGCCGGTGACGACGAAGAAGGCTACTAAGAGGACGAAGATCGGGACAAAGAAGGAGGCGACGGTGACTCCGACGGAGTAGGCGATCTGAAGGGCTGGTTCCCCGTTTAGGAGTTGTAGCGCGGTTGCCGATGTAATGCTATGACGCCAACAAACAGGTCAACAGTTGAACTTGCAGTCGTCCGAGGCGGCGACATCTTACCATGCTCCAGATAGCCACACCTCCCATCGTTATCGCTGCACCCAAGAGGAGGAGGCTAGGAGGAAGATTAGTTGCGGTCCGGTTGTCTGTCCGTCAAGCAGGAACCAATTTGATGGGGCACTCACTTGTTGTAATAGCCCCTTCTTGAAGTGCGGCGATGTATGAGCTCGAGTGTTGAAGCTGCGCCAACGAGGCTGATCACATAACTCAACACTAAGAGTGACGGGTCAAACGAGACTGGTATGACCTTGCCCAAGTGTAGGGCAAGGTCCCCGCTCACGGCCGGCTCCATGTTCGTTCGGGATCCTCTACTGAGTGTAGAAGTGATGCCCTACACGGGCATTGGGTAGCTGGGCCTCGTCAGCTCGTTGGAACAACGAGTAGCGACGGCGTTGTATCGTTTCTCATCAATGGCGAGGCAACTAGATCGAGGGAAAAATGGAATGGCCGAGACAGCCCCCCTGTGATGGAAGAGCGCAGCGGGTGGTGTCGGGGGCCATGTCCGATATCAAGCGTCCCTCTCTGTGAGCATGGCATGCATGGCTCGAGTACCCAGAGCCAAGCATACTCGTGTGATTGGTGGGCCAGGGTCGCGAGAAGGGGGACAGTAACCGAACCATGGTTCCAGAAGCTGGGCGGGGATGGTGCAGCTCGGCAGGTCCCTCCCTGTCTTTCGTCGCAACAAGCGCAGGTCCCATGCAACGCACAGATGCTCTGCGATGCTCCTCGGCGTGCTCGTCCCTCCCCATTCACCGAGTTGACTGGCTGAGACCGGGTGAATGGGTCTCAACGTGCCCACAGCAGGATTTAGTTCAAAACATTTCATGTACTTCTACTGTGCAAAGACGGAGCCTGCGCTGGTTGTTGTGTGTTGTGGAAGGGATCAGGCCTTGTGAGAGAAAAGCAGGGGCCGCCCAGGAACCTGAAGCGGTCCGAGTTCCTGATGCACCTGAACCAAGCACGCCCAAACCCTCGCCATGCGTGCATTTCTCGCATTTTCTCGCAGATTTCCAATTTGCAATGTTGCAGGTTTGGGGTGCAATGCAGGGGCGCTCAGGCAGCCCCAACGCGGCCGTCTCCTTGGAGGGTTGCTTCGGTCGAACCAACAGCTGCACCCTGCAGAGCCGAGTGGGAGGATGGTGTGAGAAAGGGCAGGAAGCGAGCGAATCTGTCATTGTCAGCAATTGAGCCTGTCCGTGCCGCGTTTGTGCTCGTGTGTTGGTCCGTCCCTCGCCTGGTCCGATTGGTTGGGGATGAATTGGCAAGGAGCCCAGATCCAAGCCCACTCACTCTCTTTTGCTGTTGTGGACACGAGCTGCCCACGAGCGTGTTCCTCGAGCCGCTGTGAAATTTCCGCCTTCTCTACCTTCCCGATAGGATGGAAGATGAGGAGGGCCCTGGTTTTTTCCATTCCCCATTTTCCCATTTTTACCACCCCCTTCAGAATTGTTCAAGGCTCCAAGTTCACTCCCCAAAACGCTGCAACCCTGTTGAGATGTAACACAACCCGCATCTTCACAGATCGAAAATCTTCCCGCAGATCAGCGATGCCAAGTCGCTTCTCGCCCTTCGAACCTTGCTTCTCTCTGCATTGAAAGATTCGAGAAACTGGGCGATGGGTACCCCGGACCATGATATCTTTGTCCCATCTTTCTTCCTCGGCTTTAAATTTTCAGCCTGGAGTCCCCAAACACCCAGAACGTGGAACCAGTATCTCTGTACCCTCGCATATTACCCGTGCACCAGTACCTCCAGCAGCAAGAAGTGTTCGAGGACATCCCGTTTCCACCCACGTGGTAATCGCCTTCCCCGGTCACCCCCACCACACAACCCCCCCTCTCCCTTCTGTGAACCTGTCACCCCGCCCGAACTTGGAACTTCAGTTGCCTTCATAAATCAGGAAGGGTTTGACATGCCCACGCCACGGGAAGAGTGCAATAACAGGCTCTGCCGTGCACTCTACAATGTATCATGATGCCTCGCTCGAAAACCAATCAACAATGCGCAACCAAGCAGCCGCCTCGGCGAACTATCGGTACTATCCCTAGTTTGGCTTCTTAGCCCCGAGTTCAGCCCAGCTCCAGATCGGACATGTGCCCGCCCGAGCAACTCCATCCCTGTGTGCCTCGGAAACTGGGTGGAGATGCCGCAGGTGGTGCACCGAGACGTCCGTGCTGGATAAGAACCGAAAAGAGAATCGACAACAAAAAGGGAAAATTCGATTCATACCGGAACAACACGCTGTGGTTTTGATAATCATTCCGGCCACCTCGGTACAACCGATGGGACTTGATGACTTGATTACTCCATGTTCGCACAATGGCAGGCGCCCGACTCCACGTGCGTGTAGTAGAAAAGATCCATATCAATGGGACCCCGTTTACAAATTCCCTGCACGCCGAAAGCCGGCTGCCCGGCTCACCCGGTTGCAAAGTCCGCAATCTCCAGCGGATTGGAGCTGGAAAAAAGAATGGCAGGGCAAACCCAGGGATCGAGATCGGATCGTGGCCAGCATGTGGTTCCTCCACTGTTTCCCGAATCCGATGCGAAAACAATATCCCTGTCTGCGCTAATCCGTGCTGAGGAAAGTCACGATCGAAAGAACTGTGACGAATGTGACCCCCCACCATCTGGCGTCTGGCCAACAAAAACCTGGGCTCCAGAAAGATAGTTGAGTACCGGGAGCCGATCAAGGAAGAGAATCGTAGGCCGTAAATTGCTCGCGAGGACCCCAATCTTAAAAGAACGAAACGATGAACACCAACAGCATCCGCGATTCTAAACCCAGACCCAAACTCTTTGCCTCCTGCTTGACGTCAGTCGTGGCGAGTGACGATCAGAGCCATTGAGCGTATTCACAAGCCTCCCACCACGCATCACATCAGGAATATATTGGTAGGTTATTCTAGGATTGAAGTGTCGAGCTACCTGAGTGTCATACTAACAAGTTGCAATTGGGTTGCGGTGTCTTATTAGTTAGGTGAGGATCATCCTGTCCGGAGGACAATTTTATTATACGTAAAGATGATCCCATATCCCACTATCTCAATAATGAAGATGAAGGTCCTGATAGACGGTGATAATACACTGCATCCCATTCGCCATTTTCTCGGGCCCAGCAAGCCTTTGGATAATCGCCGTCGTGACCTCTCCCCCAGATCCCTCATTGGTGCAGACACCATCCGGAGTGACTCAGGGCCGATCTTAGCAGCCAGCGAGCAACTTGCAGGGGCGCAGTCGCTGAACGACGAGTCAAACCTCCAATCGTCGGTTCATGCCCGCCCCACGTTATATAATTAGAAGGAGCTGACAACTGCTGTTTAGAAAGACACCACATCGTCGGCCACCCAGAAACCGTTTTCTTCCATTTTCCCTTTGGTATCTGTCTCGGTTAGTTTAGTCTGCCCTCCACGCCACGGCAGAGATTAACGACCAAACTTCGCAACAAAGATGTTATCTCACCCGTTCCTTTACTCTCCGTTGCTCGGAATTGCAGCTCTTCTCACATTACTATTCGTGTGGTTGAAGCGGGACGAACTCGGCCTCTGGAACGAGGTCGAGGAAAAACTACCCGAGACCAGGTACTTTGTGTTGCCTGACCAGCGACAGATGGCATATGGCATCTACGGCGCACCTAATGCTGCTTTCACCGTGTTTTATTTTCACGGATGTCCGTCCTCCCACCACGAAGCTTTTCTACTCTCTGGGCGGGACGGCGATACGGGGTCCGCATTGTTGCCTCCTCACGCCCAGGCAGCGGTGGTTCGACATTTCGCAACAACGGTGCCATTCTTGACTACCCGGACGATGTCCTTGCGTTAGCCGACCACCTCAACATCACAAAATTTGGCATCGTCGCCGTGTCTGGCGGTGCCCCTTACGCTTTTGCATGCCGGCATCGAATCCCACGGTCACGACTCGCGGGAATGGGGATCGTGGCGGGAATTTATCCTGTAACCAGCCTCGGCACCGCGGGTATGAAGCTCCCTTCCCGTGTGATGCTCCGAGTTGCTACATGGTTTCCCGGTGTTGTGGCCTGGCTCATTGATAGGCAACTCGGCACCGTGGCTCGGGATGAGGATGAGGGGAAAATGGAGGCACTATTGGTGGCGGATATGCAGCACGATTCGACACCGCGGAGTGACAGGTTGGCCTGGGAGACCGCCAGTCCCGCCATTCGAAAGGCTGTGGTTATGGGCGTTCGAGAAGGCGTCAGGTACGGCGGACAAGGGCCGGCGTGGGAGATGAGGTCCCTGGGGAGTCATTGGGGATTTGAGCTCACGGACGTTCAGCCGAATGGCGGCAATGAGCTCGTCATGTGGCACGGAAACCTCGATGCCAACGTGCCACTGACCATGGCAGAAAAGGCCGCCGCGCAACTCGGGGCTCATGCGGAATTGAGAGTCATCAGAGGGCAAGGTCATGGAACTCTTACGTTCCACATGGCTGATGATATCATGAAAACGATGGAGTTAATGTTAAACAATAGCTAAGTTCCTTGTCATCATTCGTTGAATATTTACTGGATCAAGTGGCCACGCGGCACCTTGGTGTCCACAGTATGGGTCTGGGTAACGAGGTTCGTTGTCGTGATTACTGAGCCTTCCGTGATGTACCAATGTATACCGTTTGACGTCAACTGCAAGACAGAGAGTGGCTGTACATACATACCACATGGTTCCGTCTATCAGGCCCTCGGACTAAAAACCCTAACTTGATACTAATACGTAGGATATCAGCGGAAATTCGCAACGACAACAACACAAACCACCAGAAGATTGTCGGGTCGGGATATTACCAAGGACAAGAAACATCCGCTAAAGGGCAACAGTTATGGAACTGCATTTCCAGCCGGGAAGACACCTCGCTTCGGGTCCAACCCATTGTTAGGCACCGTCAATGACAAACTCCAAGTGCAAGGTAGTAGACCGACTTTAGAAAAAGAACGAAGCATCACACTTACTACGTGTGCAAAGCTGTAACATCCTTGGCTATTGATTAATTAACTCTAGATTATAGCCCAAGAACCGCCTTACCCCCGCTGATAATTAGTAGTCATCAAATAGTTCATAATCGCTTGAACCCTGGTAAATATGGAGGATGGGTTCACCGTTTTCATCCCACTCCACAACCTCAAACCAGTCCTCAAACTCGTCCCATACCCCGTCAGAGTCGATCACCTCCTCAGGCTCCCTCCAAACCTCCTCGGATTGACTTACATCTTCCGATTCACTTACATCCTCGACCTCTCTCCAGTCCTCCGTCTGGCTCTCATCTTCGACTCTTGGGATCAGTTCTTCGAAAATGTCGGCAAGCATTTGCACATTCTCGGCATCGCGAGGGACGATATGGCCAAGCCCGTGGTCGTACATTGTCGAGCTTGTAGGATCACACACATTGTACAAGGCTACAGCGCCCCCAACGAACGCGTCGTTGCAGCCGAATATGTGAAACGTAGGGATGTTGATGACAACGCCAACTTGATCGGCAAGCTGGGCGACTATGCGGTTATCGCCCTCAAACTTCAGAGGCGGGGAACCAGCGATGAAGATGGCAAACTGTACAACCCGTTAGATGGTGTGACCACGTACGTAGGCATAACCTGCGTTATCTTACCTTAATACGTGGCTGACGCCCAGTTCGCTCCGCGAGGGCGGCCTCTTCTACGAGCAAACTTGCGCCTACCATGGCGCCCTCTGAATACCCGATGATGGCGTCCACGTCAGGGTTCCCGTCGACCGTTCTGAGCACATCATCCAAAGCCTCGCGCCAAACCTGTTGGTGCCAGTCCTCTCCGTCACCACACTCCTGAAACATACGCATGGCCTCTTCGGCGTTGAGGCTAGGCGGCAAGTGACGCAGACGACGGAGGTTCTCGAAGTTGTCACCATGGCGCGTGTCAAGGAAGCGGTAGAACGGCCGCGCTCCAAAGTAGTCCTCCCACCCCGCCGGTGGCTCGATTTCGTGCGCTCCTTGAGTAAATGAGAATGTTGCCAATCCACGTCGTTCGAGTTCATCAGCTAGAGGCCCTAACTGGACGCGAAAGTTCTAGAACATGAGTGAGTTTGTTGAAGCTGGATAGGGGGACAACGGCACAACAACTCAACGAACTTACATTCGCACTGCCATAAGCACCAGGAAGGCAGAGAAACTTCATTTCGGAATCGTCAGAGACGCTTTAGTACCAGGTACAGGTACTCTGAATTAAAGAAATGACCCGAGAGTTTGGGATTCGGATGATGATGAAAGTTGAGAATTATCTCTGGTGTGGATAGAATAAAAGGTGCGCCCCCGCCGGATGGCACAGACGTCTCTGATTTTGCATCCCCGGAAAGGGCTTCCGACTTTATTTCATTGGTCTGCTGAGTTATTAACCTTAGGTACACTTGACCTGACACGGACTGCATCGTTAGGTTTAGGTTCGGCAACAGCATCCAGCAGAGTATCTCTCCATTCCTAGTACCTTGGTAATAAGGTTCGATCTAAGACCGCCCTTCGGCCCGTGCCCGCTCATCGATGAGTGTCAAGATGCCGGTGCGCCACTCCGGTCGACAGGTAAGCATGTCAAAGCACCTCACCTGATGCACCTCTTTGGCCCAGCTCCTCCTATAAATTCTCGTCTCGCCTCCGGCCAAATCTCTCCTTTCAACTCCTTTCATAAACTTTCTCTCAAACCATCTTTCTGATTTCCCAACGTTCCTCGGTCCGCCATATTACCTGGTCCGTCACAATCACTCTTTTGGACCTCGGTGATCACCATGGCGGACCACTACCCCAATCCGATCGCCATTGTTGGCATGTCCTGCCGTTTGCCGGGTGACGTATCGACTCCTGGTGAATTCTATCGCCTGCTATGCCGCAAAAAGACCGGATGGTCAGAAGTGCCCGCTGGCCGCTTCAATGCTAAGGCCTATCACCACCCGAACCCGAGCAAGCAGGGTTGTTTCAACTCCCAAGGCGGTTACTTCGTCCGCGACGACATCTACATGTTTGACGCCGGATTTTTTGACATTACTAAAAAGGAAGCCGAGTCAATGGGTAGGTGATGGCAACTTGAATCATAAGCAACTGTTTAGCTGACTTTGACTTCTAGACCCTGCACAGCGGTTGTTACTGGAATGTGCATATGAAGCATTGGAGAACGCCGGCACACCGAAAGAGTCGGTGTCGGGCAAAAACATTGGCGTGTTCGTCGGTGGTAATTACAGTGAGCACCGGGTTGCGAACTTCCGGGATCTGGACAACACTCCCAACTTCGACGCCACCGGCAACCAAGGAGCCTTTCTCGCCGGCAGACTGGCTTACTACTTCGACCTGCGAGGCCCAACATTCACGGTCGACACTGCGTGCTCGTCCAGCATGCATGCTTTGCACCTCGCTGTTCAGAGTATCCGAGCGGGAGAGTCGGAACAGGCCATCGTGGGCGCCTCCCATCTCATAACTGACCCGGACGTCTGGGTATCCATGGGAAACCTCCGTCTGTTCTCGGATTCCGGCAGGACGCACGCCTTCGACCACCGCGCCAAGTCAGGGTACGCGAGGGGCGAAGGTGCTGGGTGCTTGATCCTGAAACCCTTGGCCCGGGCCCAGGCAGACAATGACCACATCTTCTCCGTGATCGTACACACAGGCATCAGCCACAACGGACGCACCGTCGGCATTGTGGCTCCCTGTCCCGACGCACAGAAGAGTCTAGTCGAAAGGGTGTTCGAGGAGGCAGCCATCAACCCCTGCGACGTGGGCTTTTTTGAGGCTCACGGAACGGGTACGAAGAAGGGGGACCCAATCGAGGCGACGGGCATCTACAAAGCCGTAGGCCGCCATTTTACGCCAGAGGATCCACTTTACATCGGGTCAGTCAAGCCCAATATTGGTCATTTGGAATGCGCCAGCGGCATCGTTTCGGTCATCAAGGGAGTTCTCATGCTATACTACGGCTTCATTCTGCCTAATGCCGACTTTGAGCGAGTGAATGAGGCCATCCCCCTGGAGGAGTGGAACATGCGGGTGGCCACTGGACAAAAGCCGTGGCCGGCGCATCGCAAGTACATCTGTGTCAACAACTTCGGCTTCAGCGGATCCAACTCGACTTGCGTCCTGAGCGCTGCCCCGAGACTCCGAGGCATTGAAATTGCCGACAACGGTGCTTACAGCCCTCTCAGGCTCTTTGTGCTCTCGGCCAACGACGAGTCGGCACTCCGCAACTCCGTGAAAAAGCTGGGGATTTGGATTGAACAACACGCCGAGCTCTACCAAACTACCATGCCGCGCAACCTGGCCTACACGCTCTGCCAGCGCAGGTCACACTTCCCATGGCGCGTGGCGGTGGTTGCGGGTATGTGCAGCGACGTTGCCAAGGCGATTAACAGCCACGACGCCATCCCGACACGCGCACCAAGCGAGCCTCCTCGACTGGCATTTGTGTACACAGGGCAGGGCGCCCAGTGGCATGCCATGGGCAGGGAACTCATGCGCACGCATCCTGTGTTCCTGGACGCTATCTATCGTGCCGACTTTGCACTGAGTCTCTGTGGCGCCAACTTCACCATCTCCGAGGAACTCAGCAGAGATAAAGAGTCATCTAGGGTTGGCCTAGCCCATATCAGCCAGCCCATCTGTACCGCAGTGCAGCTCGCCCTGACCGACCTTTTCGCCTCATTCGGAGTGAGGCCCGGCGCCGTCACGGGTCACTCGAGCGGCGAGATTGGGGCGGCGTACGCCGCGGGCGCCCTAACCTTTGAGGCCGCCATGGCGGCTGCTTATTACAGGGGCCAAGTCATCATCGAGCTGCAAGATACGCAACCTCAGCTGAGGGGCTCCATGTTGGCCGTGGGTGCCGGCGCGGAGGATCTGGAAGCGTTGCTTGAGGCAATGAATGAAGGCGGCGGTCCTCAAGTGGTGGTCGCTTGCGAGAATTCGCCATCGTCGACCACTCTGTCCGGTGACGAGGAGGGAATCGACAAAGTGGCCCGCTTCCTCCAGGAACATGGTATTTTCAACCGGAAGCTTTTCGTTGATGTGGCATACCACTCCCCACATATGAAGATGATTGCCGAGTCATACTTCGACAGGATCAGCGGCATTAAGACGTTGGAGGGGGGCGGCTGCGATGTGGAATTCTTTTCGTCGCTTCGTGGCCGGAAGCTTGGCTTGGACGAGTTAGGGCCGCAATACTGGGTCGAGAATCTCACACAAGCGGTGCGCTTCTCTACATGCCTGCGCCAGCTATGTACCGAATACTCGCCCGGCATCCTCTTAGAGATCGGGCCCCACGCCGCGCTCAAGGGGCCCATCATGCAGGGGATCAAGGAGTTAGGCTCTTTGGCCACGAAAATCTCGTATCTTCCGACTCTGCTCCGAGGCGAGGATGCCACGCGAACATGCCTGGACACCGCCGGTCGGCTCTTTCATTCACGGTTACCCCTTGGACTTCTTCGAAATCAACCATCACCGCGAAGAGGCAGAGAAGCCAGAGCTGCTCGCAACCTTGTACACGTACCCTTGGTCGCGGCAGAAGTACTGTTATGAGTCCAGGATTACCCAGCAGCACCGTCTCAAGCCCTTTGCACGAAACGACCTGCTGGGTACCTTGGCTGACTGGTCCAACTCCCTGAACCCAACATGGCGCAACGTTATCCGCACAGAGGACTTGCCCTGGCTAAAAGAGTACCAGATCTGCTCCCGCATGGTGTTCCCTGTGGCCGGCTTTATCTCCATGGTCATCGAAGCTGCGGCCCAGATCGCATTGCTGAACCAGCTGCACGTTGCGGGATTTGAAATCAAGGACCTGGTTGTTTCCGAACACCTGTTTTTAGCAGACGACCGAGAAGTTGAGCTTGTCTTGAACTTCCAAGCCACGCAGTTTGGGGACAAGAGAACTCACGTGTTTAAGATTCTATCGTACGAGCCAACCCGGAGCTGGACGGATCATTGCACCGGAACAGTGACAGCGATGTCGGCCATTTCGACGTCCAAAGGTGCGATCGTCGATGAGAGGGAAGATGCAATGATCAAAAAGTTCTCCGGCAGCCCACACTTGCACAGCCCTTGCTCTTCGACGGTCGGTGGACGGGCCACGCCCACGTCCAATCAGTCAGGGCCGGAGATGGCGAGTGCATATGCCTATAATCGCCTCGCATTGAAAGGCATGTCGTACCCGTTGTGTTTCCAGTCCTTGGTCGATGTCGCCGTGGAGCGCGGTCAAGTAACGGGACTGTCGGTTGTCCGGCGCACAAACCACGGGATGCCCTTGGAGCACGAAACCCCCTACAAGCTTCACCCGGCCATCGTCGAGTCCATGCTCCAGGCACCGTTATTCGGTTTCAGAAACGGCAGTGGCGGATTAACCCGAACACCATGCCTTCTGTCCTCGATCCATCACGTAACCATCCGTACGGATTGGAGCCCGAGAACAGGAGACGGGCTAATCGTGAGGGCAGCCCCCGAGGAAAAGACGGCTTCTTCCATGGTGGAACTCTTCCCCGCCGCAGGTGGTATGGTCGTGGCGACGGCAGCCGTTTCCATGTCTGGTCTGATGTTCAGACCATTGGTGCCTCGCCCGAAGGAGAAGACCGCACCGCGCGAGCTGTGCTTCAAGGTGAATTGGGACCCGCTAAATGAGAGCGCGTTAAATGTGAGCCCAGACATGTCCAAACTCGGGAGCGACACGGCCATCGTGGTGGTCACCCAATACGACGACGATGTTCAAGACCCGCTCGTGGTGGGCGTGGTTGAGCGGTTGAGGGAGTCTGTTAGCACTCTGGTGGTCGCATACCCCCTTTACCTTATTCACGATTGGAGCCACCTCTTCGTCGTTGTATGCGAATTGGGAAAACCTCTACTCTACTCTGTTGGTAATACCCAACTCGACAGTGTCCAGAAGATGCTCACGAAGGCACGCGGTGTCATGTGGGTGACTAGAGGGGCCACTCGCTTCCCAGTAGTGCCGAGTGTTAGCTTAGCTGTCGGTTTGGTCCGGACAGCCCGCTCGGAAAGGGGCACAGTCGCATCCACGCTCGACTTGAATCCTCTTTCTACGCTCAACGTTGGCGCCCAAGCGAGGCTGATCCATGATGCATTCGTCATATCGGTTCTGTCGGAGAATGAACAGGCCGAGATGGAGTTTGCCGAGGAGCACGGGCAGCTCGTTGTTCCCCGAATCGTTCCCGACACCGAACTCAACCTAGTTGTCCACCGGTCCTTGGGCAAAGCAGCGCCGTATCCCCAGAAACTCTTCCAGGCCGGCCGCCCGCTCCAACTTACCCGTAAGGTGGATGTCTCTTCACCTGGCAACCTCTATTTTGAGGATAGCTTTAATGGCCTGTTGGCGGAGGACGATGTTGAGATTGCCGTCGCTGCGAGTGCTCTATCAGCGGACGACGTCACAACAGGTGCCGTGGATGAGCCCGGAACGACCATCTATCGCAGCTGTGCCGGGTTTGTCACGCGTGCTGGTCGGGCGGTCAAGAACGTCCGCGTGGGAGACAAAGTTTGCGCCCTTGCGGAAGGTCCCTACCGCACACACGTTCGGGCAAGGTTCACCAGTATTGCTGTCGTCCCGGACACTATGGCCGTCGAGGTGGCTGCTTGCATTCCCGGCCCTTTCCTCGCCGTATACTACGCGCTCGTAGAAGTTGCTAAAGTCCAACCAGACGACCGTGTGCTTATCCAGCTTTCGGGGCCCGCCGGTTTTGCTGCTCTATCCGTGGCGTGGTACCTTGGGGCCAGCGTCTATGCCCTGATCATGGACGGGGAGCAAGAGGAGCTGGCAAAGCAAATTAACTTGCCGTCCGAGAGTGTTCTCGACGGACGAAGCATTTACCTGGCCCAGGAGGTCAAGGAAGCCACAGGAGGTGAGGGTATGTCTGTAGTGTTGGCCTTGTCAGGATGCGACAATGACAAGGCGTGGGAGTGCCTTGGCAACTTTGGGCGATTTGTTGAGATCAGAACCCCGGGTAACTACGAGAGGACTCGACTAGAGCTGGGCGTCAACGCTACATTTTCGTCCATCGACATGCTCGGCATTGCTGCTGAGCGGCCGGAAGTGATGAAACGAGCCTTGGAGTGTGTCGTCTACTGTATCGTGACCGGCGTCATCACACCGTGTATATACATCACAAGGTTTCTGGTCACGCGTCTACCAGAGGGCATACAAATGGTACGCGACGGTGCTATCACGCCTGTGGTGGTCGCGATAGAGCAGTGGGATGAAGAAGTAATGGTAAGTTGCCCGTGTGCAGATGGCGTGGGGGAAGTGACAACGACTAACATCTCGACGCAGGCTCTACACAGAATGCCCGGCCGCATATTTCGGAACTCGGGTACCCATCTCATCGTCGGTGGAACGGGCGGTTTGGGCCGGTCGGTCGCCAAATACATGATCAAGCACGGTGCACGCAATATTGTCCTACTTTCGAGGACCGGTGGCGGTGGGAATGAGGTTCGGCAGCTGCAGGAGGAAATGCAACGCCAGAAGGCCCATGTGACTGTGATGAAGTGCGATGTGACCGACTGTCGACAGGTCCGGCGACTCATTGACGACTGTCGGATGGCTCTGCCCCCGATTTGCGGAGTGGTGCACGCTGCGATGGTGCTCCGGGTATGTATTCACTGGTCTACGCCGTCTACTTCCAGTTCCGGAGAGGGTGAAGCTAACAGTCTACAGGATTGTCTGCTCGAAAACATGACAGAGCAGGATTACGAGGAGGTCATCGCGCCAAAGGTATACGGCGCATCCAACATTCATCACGCCCTCGAAACGTCGCACATCGAACTCGACTACTTTGTCGTGCTCTCCTCAGCGGCGGGCATTATCGGCAGCCGGGGGCAGGGCGCTTACGCTGCTGCAAACACATTCCTCGACTCACTGATGCAGTTTCGCATGGAGCGCGGGTTACCCGGAACCTCGCTGGATTTGACCGCGGTGACAGGGGCCGGGTACCTGGCGGAGAACGCGGAGAGGCAGGAGGAGATTAAGCGCAACTTCGGGAACGAGACGATTAACGAAGACGAGGTTCTGGCGCTGTTCTCAGCCGCCGTCCGTGGCGTAGCCCCGTCTCAGTGCCTGACGGGGCTGAAGCTGCATCTCGGTAGCGCCGGCCAATGGCCGTACTATGCCAACGACGCTCGTTTTGCCTACCTGAAAGCCGAGTGCTTGGCGGCCGCCGAGAGAGAAGGACTCGTACCGAAGCAAGCCGTGTCTCCGGGAGCGGCCTTCCGAGCGGCAGGATCGAACGAAGAGGCCGTAAAGATTGCGGCCCAGGGTATTGTAGAGAAGCTTTCCGAGATCTTGAGCATTGCGGTGGAGGACATGGATGTTGCTAGAAACATCACATCGTACGGGTTGGATTCGCTCACGGCTATCGAGTTGCGCAACTGGATCGCTAAGGAGCTCCGCGCCAATCTCCAGATTTTGGAGTTGTTGTCAAGCGGGACCATCAACGACCTCGCAGCGTTGATTGTGCAGAAAACGAAAGCGTCGTGAGCAGGGAGAAAGTTGTGTTTGTCTTTGTAACCAGCGGTCTGCGTTGATTGGCGTTGATGTCTTGAATGTATAGCTGGGCCTGAGATAGGAGTTGGATTGTTTTGGCGTGGCCATTAAAGCTTCATTTTCTATTGTAGATTTAAGAACTAGGTGTGGGATGTGATGGCAATATGAAATTCTAGAGTTACTTTTGCTTGATATCTGATGTCTAGGTGCTCCTATTCCAACCCGACCACAACCATCTACCACCACCCACATCTATCGTGATGATTACCGCGACTTCGGGTAATCCTAGCCCTGACACTTTAGGTGCAACCCTCGTCGAAGCCACTCAACTCTGCAGAGCCCTAAGTGGTTTATTCTAGGGCGCCTGAACCCACCCATCGTGAGTGCCCGGTTGCTGTTCTTCAACATGTAGGCGCGTTCAGAAGCCAATCGGGTGGAATCCAAGAAAGAATGTCCACCAGATGTCGCCTTGCGTGTTCAGTGTTCCACACCTGATATAGACATGGGTCAATAACCTCGTCGTTAGGCCGACCATATTGGTGTAGGGCTACAGACTGGCACATCTGGCCAGAATCCTTTTCTTGCTGAAGACGTGATAAAAGGTCAGGTAGCTGGAAGCTAGTAGCATCGTATCTAGCCTTATACCTAACAAGCGTCAAAATTCTTTGCTTGGCTTCGGGGGGCGAGGTGTTGACCAAGTTGTATATGAACTGAACACCTTGAGACAGCTACGTTTGCGCCGGTATTAGCTTAATGTCCCAGGGGGGGTTACATACGACTCGACAACCAACTCGCTCGCGTTCAACTTCCCAGTCCTCAACCTTGTCCTCTTCCTGGACATCGGGCTCGTCCTTATGTATTTCGGTTGATGCTGCAAGGCAGTGTTGGTTCGTTATAGGTTATGGTGGGAGAGTTTCTGATCACCCTAGCATGCGGCAACTAACCTTGGTCGAGCCTTATTCTTAGATACTCATAAACGCAACAAAGCTACTCGTTCTCCCAAGGGGGATATCTTAAGAAGGACCCGTGGTTCATATCTTGAGCGGACGCACCCTAGCCGAAGGCGCCACGCCGATGGAGAGTATGAAACAATTCAGCACGGTAAAAAGAGCGACAGAAACGTTCGTGGGGCAGTTTGGCAGATGAGGCTAGCGACTTACGGCACTGTGGTAGCCCAAGGAGGAAGCGACTAGTGGGCTGTCTACTGGAACGGCAGGAATACAAAAGACATGTCCAACGGAGAGCACAAAACCAAAGCCAGTGGGGAGGCATATTTAGCTATATACCATACTCTCGCTTTCTACCTTGACCACGCAGAATGCCCCCAATATAACACGCACGCCGACATATTGCCATTCCGTCACGTCATCATCGGGCCTGTTAAATCCGCTTCTTTGCGAGTGCACATTAAACATAACCAGCAAGTGTAAAAGAAAAGCCCCCTATTGTCTGATCTGGACAACAACCAACTGCTCGGTATCAGATACCATAAATCACTCCCTGGATTCGGAGTTAACAAACGAGTTTTATTGAGAAGCCTACAAACACTTTTTTTGCGCGATAAATTTGCTTTTACTGGATTTTTAAGTTCTTTTTTACTCTCTTTACTATGGTTGTTGTATCTAGTTTCTCTTTTTACAGCCAATTTTCGTCGATCCCTCCATTTAATAGTTTATATCATTCAAGTTCTGTTTTTCTTTCTTGATATTTCTATTCTGTTTTCTTTTACGTACGTATTTAGGTTCTGCTCACCAAGTCCTTTTTATCGATATCTCTTTAGATTTCAGCTACCTGGTTTCTCTTTTTAAACTTAATCTCACTGGTTCTCTACGTTCATTGCTTTCTGATTTTATTTAAAATTGCTGGCGTCGCTTCGTTCGTCAGTCGCGCGGCCCTTCGCTACGCTACGGGGCGCTTCCTTCCTCTCTCCCGCTCCTGGCAATTTTCCTGTCCCTCTCCGGAGGACAATCGAGCTAATTTATTGTTATTAAGTACGGGAGAGACGAAGCGCCAATATCTGTCCGGAGTCCAATATTGTTCGGCCAAACTGCTTGCTATTTTCTACATGCTTAATTCGTAGTCACACATAACTCTCCGTATCGCTCGCTTCCACGTTGCTTGGTCGGTATAGCGGCTCTAGCAACCTAGCCTTCCAACGCCTCTCGTAATCCACCAGCTTCCTCTGCATGGCAGCAGTCGGCGGGTCCCGGTTCACTCGGCTTCGGTCGAATGGTACGTCGAACATCACCCCGTCCAGCCTCGACGCCGGGAGACGGCCACGTATGACAACCCGGAAGCGAACTCGCGCTCCGAGATGTCGCACACCACCTTGGGCAGCGTGATCCCCTGGGACTTGTGCACCGTGATAGCGTACGCGACCACTAGGGGGAACTGTGTGCGGCTGCACGTCTTGTTCTTCAGGGTGAAGTCTTGCCTCACCTGCAGGATCGGGACCACCAACCTGCCCTGCCCGTCCTGAAGCCCTACGTCTCTTGTGTAGTACGGCGGCCCCGTATACTTGTCGAGGGCCACCATGATGACCAACGGCGGATCCCGCACGGGGTCCGCCCCTTCCACCCAGCCGATATCGTGACCGTGCCTTGGGCGCCGTTCACCAGGCCCACCGGGTTCCAGATATTCCTGGTCAACATAACTCTGGCGCCGATGCATACCGGGAAGCGGCTCGACAGATTACCGGCGTCTTTCGACTCGGCCTTACTTGCGCCGTCGCCTTGGTGGGTAGCCTCTACGTACAGGGCCGGAGAGTTCAGGTCGACCATGTGGTCATGATTATAAGCCCGCACCTTTTCTATCGTCGGATAAATGCGTACGGCGTTCGCGAAACCGGCTTGTACTCTGGGTGAGAGATTGGACGCGCACCGGGAGACTAACAGCTCCCACCCCGTGACCGACACCGAGCCTGTCTGAGCTCGACCAAGGTGTCGCGGAACCCGGCCTGGTCCGCCCCCTGTTGCCGCTGGATCGTCTCTAAGAAGACCGAGTGCTCGAAGGCGCGGTAGGCATTGAGACCAGCAACCTCCATCTCCTTCATCGACCTGTCGTACTCGGCATAGATCGGCTTGTTCAGCACCGGCGGCAGCTGGAAGAAGTCTCCGATCAGAATGACGCTCAATCCGCCGAAAAAGAAGTCATTCTTCTCCGGAAAGATCTCGCGGAGCCGCCGATCGATCCAACCCAGAGTCTTGAGCCCCAGCATGCTCTTTTCGTCGATGACGAGGTAACGTACACCCGCAAAAACACGCTGTAGGTTCCCCAAAACAGTGGGTGTTTCGGTCAACGGGCGGTAGTTGCCATCGATAGGCAAGCGGAGGAGGGAGTGCAGCGTCTGGCCATTGATCTGGTTGCTCGCGACCCCGGTGGGTGCGGCACGGAGAATGGGCGATTTTCGGCCGGGGAGAGTTTGCTGGAGGTGAGACGACAGCATGTTGACCATGCACGACTTCCCGGTGCCTCCGCCGCCGTCAACATGCAACAGGATGGGCGGTACGTTATCCCGTTCTAGGTGGCCCATAATAGTGTCGTACACGATCCTTGTTCCCGGTTGAGGGTATCCCGGGCCTTCAGAGGAATGTGTTCGACATCTCCCGCCATACTGGGGTGCTCGACTTTGAGAAGATCCCAGTATTTGCCGCTGTCGAACCGTTCATCGATATACCGGCCGACGTGGGGATGCCAGTCGTACCTGATGTCGATATCTCGCCTAGTCAGTAGGTCGATCTCCTCGTGTTCTGGCTGGAGCTCAGGCACCATGCGTGCGAGCTCCTGCCAGTCTTCGAGACTGATATCTTCCTGGAAGGGTACAGCCCGGAACTCGTCCTCGTCAGCCGCGGGTTCCGGCGCTTCCGCCTCTCCGTAGTGGTCATCCTCATGTTCATGGTGCTCCAAGCAGTGCTCGTATGCCGCCACGTAGCCTGAGAAACGGGTACCGTCGAGGGTTAGAAAGCCGCCGCATTCCCGATGAGGATGTGCCAGCATAAGCTTGACCCGGCAGAAGTCCTCGAACTGTACGTGCCCATGGACCGGCGTGTACCGCGGGAAGTAATACAACACCCTGGGCCGAGCGGGTGGGCGCCATTCCCTCCAGTTGCCCGGTTTGGCGATTGGAAGTTCCACGTCTCCAGGAACCTGAAATACGACACCGCCTCCATGTCACTAGGCCGTTCCAGGTATTTCTCGTACGACGTCTTCTTCGTCTGGACAGCCTCATCCGCTTCCGAGAATTCTGCCACCCGGTTATGCCTGTCAGCCGGTCGGCAGTCGACGCTAATCACAACGCGGCTGTCCTGGTAGAGGGGTAGCTTGAGGAGGATGTGGCACGTCTCCTGTGCGGAGTAATCCCTCTCGCCGATTAACTTGTTCATCATCTTCGAGACAAACGACAGCATGGGGTTCCTGTCCGAGACGTGTGGCAACATGGCCCCGGCGATCTCGGCGTACGTGCTGGTCTTGGTCTCGGTCTTGCTGCAGTATTTGGCGGCGGCGTAGTTGATCACCGCCTCGATCCCGGTGCACGGCGAGATGTCGGTGTTGGCCAGCCAGCAGAGCGTGATGAGCCGGTTATACTGGTTCATGTGGGAGTCGTTCCGTACCGCCTCAAACGACCACCACGTCTTGCCCGGCCTTCTAATCAGGCCGGCTTTCTCTCGATGCGGGCGGGGAAACAGAAACCGGCATTCCAGTTCGGGCCCCGGCTCGCCGTTCTCCTCTGCCAGTTCCGCCGCGCGTTTGTTGATGCGTAGGCAGTAGGTGGACGAGCAATGATGCCGTTGGCACCGGTTGAGGATGCGATCCAGCCACTCCCATGTTACTTCCGTCTGCAGGGCGTCGACGTTCAGTGGGTTGCCGCCATCACCTCCTTGTCCAATCCGATGGGGCTGGGGGTTTTCCGCCGAGATGTGGTAACCCCACAACCGCGCGAACCTCGCCCTCTCCTCATCTGTGCTGGTAGCCTGCTGCGGGCCCTCTTCAAACCAGTACAGCCCGTGGTTATGACTGCTGCCTCGCCCTTGCCATTCGTATCGACACTAAAAATCCGAAAGGTTGAACTTTTTGGTCAACACCACGTCTCGGAACGCCTTGAACCGCGTAGTGAAGTACCACGCGGCGATATGGGGGTTCTCACGAAGCAGGCGACCGGACAACGAAATCCGGGCCGGCTCGTCCAACACCTGCCACCGCTCGAATTCCGGCATGTGCCGGTAGAGGTCGTGCCAGTGCAGATCGGCTGGGCTCAACGTGATGAATACGCCGGGGACGCCCAGACAGTGCGCGAAAGATTCGCACTCCCTGCGCCGGCGGTACCAATAGGGTCTCGTACCCTGAATCGCCCCAGCAAAGCGGGAGATCTGGTTGAGGATTGCCTGAGCTTCAGGACGGTCGGGATTCTCCAGTGCCTTTGTAACTCCGCCTTGGTTAGGACGGTAGACCGCTGCTTGTTGACGTAGAACCGGCTGTGCCCATAGGCCTGCTGCCGCATGAGGGTGTTCAATGCGATGTAACGGAAGGTATGATGGCGGGCAAAACGCCCGTCATGCCACTTCATCGCATGCGCCAAGTAATCCGAGTAGCTGATGGCGCGTTGCCTCGGCTGGATGAAATCAGCAAGACCGCGTGGGTAGAGGCTGGGACATGCTAGCGACAGCAGAGCCTGCGACCGGTTGAACTCGCTGATCGGCGTGAATCTGATGGGAGGCATTGGAAGGTGGTGAGCGTCGCGCGGTTGCTGCTGCTGCATTGGAGGACGTTCTTGGTTCTCCGGGCCGTTGTTTCGAGTCCGCCCTGCAGCAGGGCGAATTCCGAATCCTTGACCAGCACGTTGGGTACAGCTGCTTCATCGAACCCCAGCCCATCCTCGTTCTCCGGCCTGTCACCGTCGACTGGGCCCTGGTCGGGCTCTAGGTCTTCCCAGCTGCTCACTTCGTGGATGGTAAGTTGATCGAAGATGGACTCGTCTTCGGGTAGCTGGCTTAGATTTGATTCGCTAAGGAGAAAGCCTTTGTAGCCAGGATGGTTGCGTGACAGGAAACGGAGCCAGGTAGCCACCACTCGGCGGCGAATGCGAAATCGCTTGCGAAACTGTCGGTCCATCGCGGGATCGGCTTCAAACCGCTCGGACGCAGAATCACGATATCCAAATCCTTGGGCAGCAATGGAAGTTCGTCATAGACCTTGCCTACGTCGCGAAGGAAATGAACAACATGGCCGCGATATTTGTACTGCTGGCCCCGGACCTGAAAGCCAAAAGTAAGAAGCAATGCCAACAAAGATAGAAAGGAACACACCGTAAACACGTTGACTGCAACGTGGACCCGCGAGATAACCATCTCTTCGGCGGGATGGAGGATGGGTAGAGAGTCTGGCATCTCTCCAAAGTCCAGGTGGTTCTCGGCGGAGTAAAGGAAAGGTTCGTCAGCCCGCTTCTTGTCATCCTTTTGGTGACAGCGTTTGCAAACTCCATCCGCCTTTAGCTCAACATCAAACCAGCGTTCCTTACATCTGAAACAAAGGCGCATGTTTTCCTGCGCAAGGCGCTCGTTAAACTCATGCTTGATAGTAACATCGTTTTTGCAAAGCGGAGATCCCTGCAGATCGCCCGTGTATTTAGGAGGCGGTTCGTTGAAATCGCGGGGCGGGACCGGCGGCGGGTCATTGACCGGAATTTTGCGAGGACGGCCTACTGGTTGTCTCGGCTTTGGTGGGCGACCATGGCGAATTTGGCTGCGTAGGGGCGCTGGAGAAGGTTCTGGACGAGTGACACGGCGAGGACGGCCACGTGGGCGGCGAGGAGCAGCTGGATTGTGAAGGGGATGTATCCGTGGTCGGCCAGGCGGACGGCGAAGAGTCGGATCGGAAGGGGGCTGTTTTCGAGGCCGGGGTCGCTTCCCTCGCTGTTCGATAGGCTCTTCCGGTACAGGCCCTTCTGCTACTGCGATGCCTGACTCGGAGCGGGAATTGCTCCGGTCATCATCGCTACTTTGGTCGTCTCCTTCGACATCCTCTCGGCCCTTAGATTGCCGACGAAGCAACTCGCTCAGTCGGGGTGTCTGACTCGGCTCCTCATCATTACGCCGCAATGACCGGTGATCTCTCTGGATGCGGGCAGGCTCTTGACGAGCAGCAGCGACGGTGACAGAGTCGCCCTCTACCACACCGCCGGCGTGATACCGCTCACTCATCACAGCATGGGCGAGGTTCTTGCGCTTGGGCGGGGCCGCCACCTCGTCCGACACGTCAGAAAGCCTTTTGTTGCCTACAATCTCACGCATTATGGCAACGGAAGTGGTCGATTGTTTCACCTGTGCGATCTGTATTAGCAACAAATCAAGTATGGTGGGAAGCTATGGTTACTCTGTCGGCCGCCTTCTTCCGGCAAGCAAGACATCTTTGTACTGTCTTGGAGGAATCACGCAGGTGAACAAACTGCATGGCAGGCTGCTTCTCTCTGCAGTGGGAACAAACCCTCATTTCTCCGTTGATCTCCATGCTGGATGGGAACATTGGATTGGGAGGTAAATAACAACTGTCGCTCGAGTGTCCCAAAACAGACATGGGCTGATCTTATCCCGCCAATTTACGCGTCCAAAACACGATAGCAGAAATAGTGGAGACCGCAGCCCTGTCGACCAATTGGCAGATCGTATGATTTTTCGAGAGTTTTCTTCTATTTAAATCACGTGACTTTACCATAATAATTCTTTTGGAGTTTGGCGGCAATATTGTCCTCCGGACAGGATTATTTGATCTTATTTTCCTTCGGAGTCTGTGGCGGCTGTTTATGGCTAACGGGGGCCCTTCGCGTCCACGTCAGACAAGGGGATTTGTAGTGAGTTAATGGTACTACAGCAGGTTTAGCTATAGCTGATAATAAGCTTCTCCCCGCTTGATTTGTGTATGAATGTTGTCAGATAACAACAGCGTACGGTAGCGCAGAGGCAGCGAGTGACCAACCGGGTCAGCTGAGTCAGCAGCTGCAGCCATGCACCACCGGATAGTTATCTTACCCCTTGGCGCCGCGTCGCTTTGGGGAGCAACGAAGCGTCAAGGTGGGGTGAGAGGACGCCGCTTATCAGATCACAATCGGTCGGCGCAGGTGATAACTTTTCCCCCATAACCAAGATTGAGTCAATATTTTTGGATGAACAACCAATAGTAATGATTAAATAGCGTCAATTGAACCTGATCAAAAGAAACACAGTATCACCGACACAGCCTCGGAGTGCTGACGATTTTGGCCACGCACTGCCCCGCGGTTCGGGCGACGTCATCGGCCTCTGATTGTCGGGTGGCTTTGCGGCTGGAGTCAAAAGAAACCAGTCACGGTGGACACGGCTTTTTCGGGGCACCTTGGAGCTGAGACATTGGACCAGCCACGATTCGAGTAAATAATAACCCGGAGAGCACTTGATCAACCAAACATGCCACCTCGCCGAAAATACTGCAGCCGCTGTTTGGAGCCTCATTTGACTGGTACTTTTAACCATTACGACTCAAATAATTTCGGGATTTGGTTGCGCCAGCCCATGCGCGACTCCAAACCCCACACTCGAGCCTCCGCAATTCAACGTCACAGGAACGGTCTACCGCGCGCAGCTCGGGAGTGGAAATGGCGACAAGGCCGGGGCCGCAACCCGAAGCAAGGTCTCTCTCAACCATCAACTACTTGGCAGCGAACCCGCCCCAGTACCCCCATCACCCCGAGGTACGCGAGTCCCTTACGTTATATATCTCACGGGTGCCCGGCACACAAGGTGCGTGATGTTGCGAGAAGTGGAAATGTACCCACGGGCGTTGCTGACCGCTGCCAACCGCTGCCTAGACATTATCCTCTCGACCTTTAGGCCCCAGAAGAAGAACGTAACTGGCGAAGACATCACCACTGCCCTCTACTATATCCATCTCGATGCGCCGCAGGACCGTTTGCTCGCCGCCCCCCAGCGGCCCGAGGACGGGGCTTCGCCCCGATCCAGCAGCGAGAGCGCGAGAAGCACGATCCCGAGAAAGCCGTTGCCCACATCAGCCAAAACGCTAGGACCGGAAAACGCCGCAGCTATCGACAGCGTCGTGTCATCACCGGTGGGCTCAACCCTCCGGACCACTGCCGCTGAGAGCGCCCCGCCATCTCCCGGCCTCGAGCTGCAGCACCAAGTTGGGAACGAAGCCGATGGCTACCGAGAAAACCCGATGTTTCGCAAGCGAAGATCTGGGGGGCCGCCCGCCGCATCCGAAATCTTGCCGCGGCCCGGACCGATGCCCGCCGTGATATATAGGAAGCCATTGGGCCCATCAGCGTCAGAGGCACCAATGATCATTCCGGATATAGGCATTGATGTAGCACCCAACACCACGGCGCCGCAGGACATGCCAAATGCGCATCCCGCCGGTCAACCCGTGTGTGTCACCACACCACCCTCCCAATTGCAACCAGGCAGAACGGCGCCGCAGGGGAAGTTGGGGGCTCGTCCATCCTCGGTGGCGTTTTCGCTTACCGTGATCCGGAGAGATCCCACGTCGGGGACGCAGTGCAACGTTGGCAGGATTTCATCGTTCCAGACCAATGTGCCCACGCCGGAGACAGCCGATCCAACCCTGGACCCCGACAATATGGGCGGTCTACTGGCCCATGCGCAAAAGGTCAGTATCCGGCTCGAAACGTCCGGTTATGTCAAGTACCGTGACATGCCAAGTAAGGCCGATGTGGATGCCTACCGGCCAACCTCGGGACATTCGTTCTCTCAGCAAGTAATGCAGCGTTCTCAGCCTGCTTCGGCGGTAGGAGGGAAAGGTCCGGTACCGCAACCCAATTGGAAGCCCGCGGAAGAGGCCTTCACGCGCCAGGTCGTCATGTCGTACGGCGTAGGCTGGAAGTCGAACTTCAAAAAAGCTTTCCAGCGCAGGGAGCGTCCCGGTAGTCCCGTCCACGCGGCAGGAGGGTCCCCTGAGGATTCTACAGCGCCAAAGTCCTTTCACGCACGGCACGGCAGTGCGTCGACCATCGGTTCAATTGATTCGGCGGACGGCAGACATTCGCCTACATTGATCACCCACCCCGGCCCGGGGTTGAAACCAAAGGGTTACGTCTTCCTGAGCCCCTGGGATGGCCGGTGCGAGTTCCGCACAAGTGCCGACGGTCGAAGCCTGCGGTGCCGCCACGTGCTCGACCCGGCCAATGCAGGGATCGACCCCCGGGAAGTCGCGCAGAGTATCCGGGATGCGCAGGCGATGGGCCGTTCACGCAGTGACGAGCTGTCCTCAGTCTTAGTGGGCGCGAAGCCGGTGAGCGAATTGCGATTCAGTTTGCCCCATGGGTCAAGCCACCGGACCTCTCAGCGAGATGGCACTTCCAAGGGCGGCTTGTCAGGGCAGTTCAGTAAACTGTTGCGTCCCAGGTCGAGGACCAGTGACGAGGAATCTGACGAAGAGGATGACTTTGGGAATGGCGACAATGATATCTCGATGAATCTCAGGCTCGGGAAGGAGCACGCTGGTGGAGGGAGTGGCGGGAAGAGGGCCAAATTAGGGAAGCTCATTATCCACGACGAGGGGTTGAAGATGTTAGACTTAGTTGTGGCTGCCAACGTCGGAGTCTGGTGGAACACGTGGGGACGGATGATGTTGAATTAATATTGCTGCGTCGAGGATTATACCCAAACAGCTAGAGCCAGTATTTGAACACGAACCCTTTACTCCCTACAAATTCTACGAAGTCCTGGCTGAACATTCACACCAACATGATGATGCATTGAGAAGGCCGATTTGGCAGTCGGTTGGCAAACGGGCCAGGCAGAAACCGGACCGAGTCACGGGATTAATTGTGGGTCAAGCCACAAGCTCCCCAATCAGCTCCTTCGAAATGTAATCGCGAGTGCCTGCGCCAAATCTCGAACCCATTGCAGCTTTGCTTCAAGCTCCCAGCCGGACGACGTCAAGTGCCACCGGGTGCTCAGAAAGTCGCCTTCCTCCTCCCCACTCTCCCTCCCACACAAAACCCGCCCGAGGCCGGCCGGATCGACCCAATTGACCTCCAAGTAGAACTCACTGTTCAAGCTGTACTTCCGATTCCGCGCACCTGCTCGAAGTTTGCGCGAAAAGGTTCGCCAACAACGATCAAACTCCGCTCAAGCCCAACCCGTCCACTCGCTCCCCCGCCTCCTGCCTCAACCATCGGCACCATGATGGCGCCGTCTGCCGTCTCGCTAGGCGCCCGCCAGATCTCCCTCGCCCGGGTACCCTCGAACCTCTTCCGCACAGTCCCCTCGCAAATGCTGGTCGCCAGGAGGGGCTATGCGACACCCGCTGGCCCGCCGCCCAAGAATTTCCGTTTGAAGCCGCCGACACCGTGGGACCAAGAAAAGGAAAGCACATTCGACAGGGTCGGAAAGTACTTCCTTTTGACCGAGATGTTTCGGGGCATGTACATCCTGATGGAGCAATTCTTCAGGCCACCGTGGGTACTCTCTAGGTGAGCTGGGATATGTCCAGGGTTGCGCTAACGGGTTGGTGGCAGGTACACGATTTATTACCCCTTTGAAAAGGTGCGTTGACGTGCTGGGATGGACACTAGCCGCGGAAAATGCCGGTTGGACTTCCGATGTGGACGCACAGTTGCCCGCTGCATCAAGGCAGCGCTGACGCCGATATAGGGCCCCATTTCCCCCCGTTTCCGGGGAGAGCACGCTCTGCGCCGGTATCCCTCGGGCGAGGAGAGATGCATTGCCTGCAAGCTGTGCGAGGCCGTTTGCCCCGCGCAGGCCATCACGATCGAGGCTGAGGAGCGTGCCGACGGCTCCAGGCGGACAACCCGCTACGATATTGACATGACAAAATGCATCTACTGCGGTTTCTGCCAGGAGTCATGTCCCGTCGATGCTATCGTTGAATCCCCCAACGCCGAGTATGCCACCGAGACCCGCGAGGAGCTGCTCTACAACAAGGGTACAACCTGATGCTAATCCTATCACACTATCGATCTCGTGGCTAATGTGCAACAGAGAAATTGCTCTCCAACGGCGACAAATGGGAACCGGAGTTGGCGGCTGCTATCAGAGCAGATGCTCCCTACAGATAACCACGGCTGTGCGGATACTTTTGACTGTTCGGGCTTGGGAGTCTGGGCCCGCAAATTGGTAGACAGAGTTGTACATAACTACCGTTTTATGCAAATGCAAAAGGCAGTCCTTTTCCTTTGTTGCTCTCTCGAGAACTGTGTCCAAGGTGACCTTGACCTGACCCAACTCTGCGACCCGCTGGGCGAAAAGCAGAAAGATGAAGATTAAACATCATCATATCAAAAGGCAAAAGTACCTAAGTCTGGAAGGCGGGAGGACTTCCCGATGATTTTGATTTCGCCTGATCACCCTGGGCCGGCTGCGCTTGGAATTTGCGCCAGCCCACTATTTGGGTCACGTGGCGGGGCACGAACCACGAGCTTCTTTGAGCTTGGCGCATCCGATCCGAGCTCTCCAGCATCCTGGCTTTCGGCGAGAAATTTATCGGCAACCGTTAAACCAGCAGCGTCATCACTCCATTCCCCTGCACCTTGGATTCAACGTCGAGTCGACCCAATTGCCACCCCCACGACGGCCACACCTCCCAGGAAATCGAAACAACCGACAGCATGCTCCGCACCGCCATTCTCCGATCCGCCGCTGCCGCGACGCGGACCGCTCTTCGACCTCTTCCCTCCGTTGCCTCCAGGAGACTGGCCATCGCCCCGGCCTCGAGAACGACCTTCATGCCCAAAGTAGCGGCCTGGCAAGCCGTGCGATGCTACGCCTCGGGCGGCTCCCTCGACAAGACCGAAGTTTACGAGCGCATCAAGCAGCTCCTATCCGGCTTTGACAAGGTTCGTCTGCCTTCCTTGTTCAATATGATTGCTGGATCTTGATCGGAAGGCGCGCATCCTCGGCCGCGCATCTTTTGGTATTTGGTCCGGGGAACAAGCTGCAGAACGAACCGCGACGTCGGCCAATCGAGAATTTATCTGTGCGGCATGTGGCGATGAGGCTAACTCGTTTTCTCCAGGTCAACGACCCCAGCAACGTAAGTGCTACCACCACAACCGGTTGCCCCGAATCCAAGCTTTCGAATGGTCGCCGAATCTAACATGCCGGTCTTCGACGGAACAGATCAAGGAGACCGCACACTTTGCCAACGACCTGGGCTTGGATAGCTTAGACACGGTGGAAGTCGTGATGGCTATTGAGGAGGTACGTTTGGCCGTCCTGCTTGCTCAGCTCTACGACCACCAAGGACATGCTATGGCAGTAGCATGATGTGGCAGCGCTGACAACCGGTTCCCAATACAGGAGTTCAGTATCGAGATTCCCGACAAGGACGCCGACACTATCCACAGCGGTAAGTTCCCACCCGCCGGGCTTTTTCAGATTGAGACATTAACATTGTTGCCGGGAATAGTGGACAAGGCCGTCGAGTACATCCTCAGCCAGCCGGACGCCAACTAAGCGTTCTGCACCTTTTGCCTGTACCATATCATGACCGTAACAACGCGCAGCATGCCACGCCGCTCCCCGGCCGGTTAGAGAGGGTGTTGGAGTCGGGGTAGCCGTATCATTCAAAGTTTACATGGATTGGCCTGCTTGGGTGTATTTATGTGTCCCGTGGGAGAATTTCCCAACCCCGATAGACGAGACAACGAAAGAATTGTTTCCCCACCAAACTTCCCCGCACTGCGTGCAGTCGAGGGTGTTTTGGCTCTAGGAACTGCAGCCTTGCGGGGAGACTTCCTGTACTTGGTAGAGCTTTTGCTTCCTACCGCAACCAGCCATGCCAGCCAGGTAATGCTTTTCACGTCACGGTCAAGCACATGTGTTACTCGTTTAATGGATTGAGATTATTTGCATTAGACGTTTCCCTCCCATGCCCATATATCCGGCAATGAAGTTGCCCCATCCACCCACCAGAAACGCCTATTACAACCGTCTATACAAGAATATCCTGACACTCTCCTGCTGAGAGCAAAAATACGGAAATACAACGTCGCTAGCTGTGGAGTTGTCGACGCTTTTGGGAATATTTAACGCCCGAGCCGTATCTTCCCAGGACACATCCCATCATGATGTTTACGGATGCTGAGGTTAATGCACGCCGTTGCCATGACCCAATGCAGTCGTTATCGCGCCGTTTTATGGTCGCCCTATGCGTTGCTCGCGAAGGCCACAACCACGTTGCCCGGTTCATCTTCCCACAACCGTCTCGGAGTTGTTCCCCGACGCGCCTTTGCTGCCGTTCGAAGCGCTCGTGGCGGCCCTGTTGGTGGCGACAACGTTGGCGTAGCTCCAGGCGGCACTTAGAGGGCTCGTGGCGCCAAGGTTACCTCCCGAAACACGCTTCCTGCCCGCGTTTGGGGGTCGTCTTCTTCCTCCATCCGGAAGACAAAGGATGAATCTTCCTCGTCAATGGGAGTGGTAAAGCGCCCTGTCACGGCGGAGCTAATGGAACCGCTGCTAATATGTCGCTCCGTGGCTCGTTCCCGCTCCCGCTCCTTGCCGATTACGCCAGCACTCGCCGTGCCCGAACTACCCGATTTCTGGTTCCGCACGCCGGCCGGGTGCAGATGGGGACTGGAATTGCCAGACCCGCCTTCCGTCACCTGAGTCTCTCGAAGCTGCCGGGTTAAAGCAGAGACCGATTCGCCGCCCGCCGTTTATCCCCGGTTCTCGGTTAATCTCGGCCGTGAGAGCAGATGCCAGGCTCGAGTTCTCAACGGACTTCCCACATGGCCGAAGGCTGAGACATGCTCATGGACCGAGCAGAACCGCCTGCGTCAAAATCTTCTTCCTTTTGGCGCTGGAACAAGGGGCCCCAGCGACTCGGACTCGCACCCAAGGGCTACCAAATTTTGTCGCTCCAATCGGCAGGGACTCGGGCCCCGATTCCATGGTGTCAGTCATCCGCACCGTGTTGGTCGTCGAACCTCTCCTCGCCTTTTCAGCTGGAGTTAGCACCTCGTTTGCCAGAGCCCCCGGAACATAATCCTCTTCAAACATAAATTCGGCCTCCCAGTCGCGGTCGATCTTCGGGACACTGCTGCTGATCAAGCGTGGTTTAGTGTACCGCATTGCGCTGCTGTGCATGAGCCGTTTCCCGAAGTATTCATCGCTCCCCAGCACCGAACCAAGGGTGGCTGAGCCCACGGGCGGGCTGCTTCCGAACCCGTTTGCGTCGTTTGCGCCAACGGCAGCAGGTGGCAGATGCTCGTTGCTACCAAAGGCGGAAGTGTGCAAAAGTTTCAGTGTTTCAGAGGTTCGAGCGTCCCTGGCCGAGTGGAGAGACGGCGAAGGGGATTCAAGGCCAAATTTTGAGGGCACGGAGGCGGGCCAGGGCCCATACCGCGCAGCCAGCGATATGCCATTACTGTCAAAGGACGCTGGCAGTGGAGCATCAAGCACCGAGAGGCCTTTAGCGTTCGCAGGGGAGAGACCAAGCCCAAGGCGGCTTGCGTCCTCGTCCCGCGGTGAACCGTAGGTAGAGGCCGGGTTGGAGCTGTAGGTTGTATCGATGATGGGCAGGCCGTTCTCCATCAACTGGTGGCCGTATGCGTCATCCTGGGCGCCGTACGGCCCAGAGGACGTATACGGGGGAAGCTGGTCGGCGCGCAAAAAGGAGTTGGTCAATGCGCTGTTTGAGGGTTGGTGATATGTCGTCGGATTCACGCGCGAGCACCGAGGGCAACTCCGGGCGGCGCCCCTATCGTCACGCCGTTCTTGCCGTAGTTGATACGGCGTCCATCGGGTAGTACGTGTATATTGGCGCATTTCGGGCCAAACTTGCAGTTGCCCTAGGTAGTGTGCGAGGAAGATGTTAGTAATGACGGTGTTCAACGGCCTCTCGGCCAGCGTCGGCAGACGCACGCACGTATCGTAGAACAAGTAGAGCTGGGAGAGAACTCGAGGCCACGCACCTTTGCAAAATACTTGCACACCGTCTCAGCAGCGCTCCCGAGGTCGTGGCTAAACGGGCACGCATTGCCCGCCTGGCAAGCGCCTTGTCGGAAGAATTTGCAGGGCACGTGCGAGGTGTCTAGTTCGAGGAAGTGTGTCAGTACGAAGGTCGCGGGCTCCTGCGATACGCGCGCCGCCGGTATGCCGTGCAAAGAGATGCGTCGACGGAAGATCCGGGGAGGGGGGGGGAGAAAATTCGAGATGGGAACAGCGACTCACTCGGTGGGCTGCGTGGCCCTTCGAACCGCGCGGCGGGCATCGTACCCATCGCACCGCTCGAGCGGCTGACCTGCGGTGGGATGTTGAGGCTGCCGCTGCGCATATGACGATGCTCGCTTGGGTGGGAGGCTGCCATGGCTGGGGTTCAGAGGGCAGAGTTGGGTGGGAGTTCTTCCAGTTTGCTGGTTCCGCAAACCAGAGATGGATTTGGGCCAGTCGCTGAGGAGGGGCGGGCCGATGCGCAAGGCTGACCGAGGGGCAGGCGGCCAGGCCACGGAAGCGAGGGTAAGCGGGGTTGGTTAGCGCATAAACTTGGGGTCTGCACCGAAATCGCCGTCGTCCCTCAAAACACCGGTAAGGTCCGAGTCATGTTGTTGTAGCCGAAAACAAATGTTAGGGAATATGAAGATGAGAAAAAGATAGGGAGAAACATACGACAACTGAACTTGGCACCTACAGCACCGGAACTCGGGGATTCGGTGGCACAAATACCTACTACTCTGGTTAGGGAGATGGTGGGTTGCATGGTCATCGTGACCCAAGCCAGCACCTCCACAGGGGCAAAACATGCTTGGCTGGCCTCTTGGTCTCGATACTCGATTTTATCGGAACGAAACGAAAGTTATCCGGAAGCCACAAGAACAGTTTCTCACCTCAATTTACGTTTCTTTCACCCGCCTTCTGTTTGTAAAATTTCTCTTCTCGGCCTTCTTCCTGGGGGCGTGCCCGGGGGTTGCTGATTGATTCTTTTCCAAGATTTGATGTTCCTTTGGAGTTCGGCCTGTTTTTGGCCAGAGAGGTGTGCAAGCCGCCTGAAACCGCCGGCAAGCGACTCGTCGCCGGAAGGCGCGGACTGTGGGGTTCCAGAACAACGCCGATCATGGGAAGTTCCATGTCATGGCCGCGACAGTGACACAAACCAACTTACTGCGTATGCATAGTTATGTCCTAAGGTTGGGTATTAAGACGAAAAATTTAAAGTCTGCATCCCGGTCTCTGGAGAACATTTGAGTACATAGGTACCAGAGTGCGCCCGCGAGCCGACGGCATGTCGATCTGGCCGATTTCTGGTGGACAATCCCTAATTAGTGGGATGATGAGGGGCTCTCCCCGGTGCCCCGCGTGATGCAGCGTCACGCGAGGTTCAACCGAATAGGCCGACGGAGCCTTTGGAAAAGCTCAGGTACCTTAGGTGGAGCCCGCAGCTTTGGATGTCCGACGGCGCAGATACCAAGTTCAAGGAGCTGGACCCAACACTCTTGTCCGCAACTTCCTCCTTCAAAACTTCGTCGACATTTCCATTTTCGCCGACGTTCTTGAAGACCCCCACGAGACCAAGCGCACACCCATAATACCGCTTGGCTTAACGCGAAATGGATGGTCGCACGGAGGCGCTGTCTCACATCCCCCTCACAAACTCGGACTAATTAAGGCCGTTGCGACCCCCCACCCACCGGAATCAAGCTTGAGATAGTCAAGATTGATCCGATGCTGGCTGCACATGAGACACATAACGAACTGCGGGGGATGTTGTGCTGACAGGTGAAGCATGACATGTCAGGAACCTGGAGTGCGGGCCGTCAAGCCGAACGAAGAGCGTTGGGAAGGCTTTCCGAGACAGTCCCCCCTTCCCCATTTTCTAGCCTAGCAATCTTTGCGTAGACTTGACTGGTAGTAACCAAGAGCCATGTCAGAGCGACGGGTCCTAGCGTTGTTGAATCAGTGAGGTTCATAGGAAGAGACCCCTTCCGGTTTGGATTTGGCGTGGGGGTAATGGAGAGGTAGCTACCGAAGTTATCACATCACAGACAAATTTGAAAACGGGAGGAATATGCCTTGTACAAATCGAAGGTGCCATTGTCCCACCGTAGCCAGCAGTCCTAGACGGCCATCTTATACAAGTATCTGACTGTGCCATGCTGCTTCGTATGCCATCAGTAAGGGTGAAGCGAAGCTGCTGTGCTAGCCACAACGCCACTGATGCATTATTATGCACGATTATGCACTCAGACTATGGCATCCAATCGCTCCCTGAGACCTATTGGAAAACCCTTGTAAATGAAACGAAGCGTTCCTTCTTCGCTTCCTCAATGTACATTGTACATTGAGGAGACTCATGATTGAAGCTTTCGCTTCAATGACTTCGCTTTTATATAAGCGAACAAAAAGGAGGAAGGAGAAACAATCTGCTAAGAGGTAGGAAAAATAATAGCAAACAAATAAGATATGAAGAATAAAAGAGACAGGAAAGACAACAGAAATGAACATAAGAATGAAGATAAGACAAGAAATAAAAGACTAGCTCTAGCTTTATAATTTCAGGCATTGCCAACTTTGGCTGGCTCTCGTGAGGAGGTTGACTTCGTTACAATCCACATTCAAAGATTCTGCTGGCAAGGCTGTTTCAAAATTTCATTAATAAGGTAGATAGTCCTCTCTATATGTAGTCTATGATGCGCCAATTGTAATGCTCCAAGCCCCGAATGCCCCCATGGCAGTGCTGACCAGTATCGCCGCCATCCTCTCATGCCAAACCATACCGAAGTAGAGCCCGAGAATCTTTGCTACAACGCCGGCCAGTATTCCCATCCACACAACAAAGAAGCCCGTCTCAAACCATGCTTTCTTCAAACTTTCTCTCCGCGCGCGTTCGCCACTAGCCCTCATGCTGGTGCCCCATCCGTCCGCTCCCATGGTCATCATGCTCCAAAGATGAACAGCTGGGAGTGGGATATAGTAAAACAAGATGCTCGGAATAACCCAAAGTAGCCCTCTCCCAGTCAATCGATCGGGGTTCCTTACAAGATTATAGCATGACCCAATCACAACGCGGAGTACGAGGTCGGTGGTTGAAAAAACAACGAGCTGCTGCGAGGTGAAGAAATACCATATGATTGCGATGGCACCAATGGCTGGCCCAAACTCGCGCTTTGCCATGCCGTAGAAGAGAAGCGGGTGACTTGTGGCATAAACGCGAGGGTGGAGTAAAGACTCGATATGAGTTGCTCTCGCCCACCGAACTTGCTGCTTAAGCCACCTCGCCATTGTCGTTGGCGTGTCTGTCGCTGTCAGGACGTCCGACGCGAACATCACCTTCCACCCCCTGAGTAGGAGGTTTGTGGTGAGATGGCGGTCCTCGTTCACAATCATCCGCTTGCCGAGCGCCTTTTGGAGATACCACGGCACAAGTATCTCCGGCAGAGCAGCTAGTCGGAACGCGGTGCTTGGGCCACTCTGGCAATCGCTCGTCCCAGTACAAGCAGGCGTGGATCGTGTCAGGTAGAGCTCACCCCAGTAGACAGCTGCAGCGAGTTTCGTAACTGTTGTTTCTTGAGAATTATGGACGACCAACCCGGAACTTGCCCCTCCAGTCCCGGGGTCTGCCGCGATTGTGTTGATGGTGCGCTCGAGTGAATCCGGGAAGACAATGGTGTCGGAATCGGAAGACCAGAGGAATTCGACGCCGAGGATATCGGCGATGACAAGAGAGAAGACGTAGGCCGTAAACATGATCCCCTTCTTGTGCATGTGGCGCTGCTTAAGACACAAGCTTCGCACCCCATCTGGTGCGCCAATTCGGAGGTCGTGTTGGACTAGGATCCCCTTCGCCAACTCGATGCAATATTGCATCGTTGCAGCGTCGGCCTCCTGGTCGTCAACCGGCTCATCTTGGTGGCGATTTTGAGCAATGAACTTGGTTCGAACTCTCTCGGCCACCTCTCCAAACGGTTCCGGTATTTGGATGACCGCAGACTGCTCTGGATAAATCTACGACAGGTGTCAATGGCTGCCATGTATATGGTGTACAAAGGCCGGTCGACTCCAGCCTAACAGGGTACGTACCTTTTGGAACACCCTGGCCATATCCTGGTCCTCTACCTCGTCCCCGTCGATCCCAGCAAGCAGGAACACGCACGCCTTGGACGATTTGTAGCTCTCAAGCGCGCGGGCATACAGAGCAGGATCCTCGCGCCATCCAACAACTGCAGCCAGACACTCCAACCTCGGCGGTTCTGGTTGGCTCTCTGCGTAAATCGCTGCCTTCTCTTCTATCTCATCCGATGTCTTCAGGTCATCGCGCCGCTGGCCGAAGAAGGCCATCCGACATCCTTCGATAACATAACGGTTGAGTTCGGTGAATGCGATAGTGATGATGATGTCAAGCGTGACTGGGTACCGACTGTGCGCCGTTGTCAAGTAGTACAGAGGGATCGCCAATGCACAGCCGATCACGTTGAGAACTTGACGCAAGGCCGGAACCTTGCGGCCGCCGTTGCGGGCTTGGTGATCGGCATGTCTGGGCTCCTTCTCGGGAAACATCTGACAATCAAGATTTGTTGATCACAGCACAGACTGCTTAAACATAGGTAGGGCTGAACGAGAGGGAAAAGAGACATTTCCATGAAAATTCGAGACATTTTCACAGTATTTGTGTCACTGCAGTGGTGACTGACGCCTGTTGCACCTCCCCCCTTTTCGGCGGCAACACGGCCCACGCGTCAAAAAAAAAACAGCCCTGAGGAAATTAAAACAGGCATCCAGCCCCCAGCCCATGCGGCTGGAACCTCGTGGACAGGGATTACGAGAATCGTTTAATGGTTGACACAGCCCCTGGCCATCGAGTTTCTTCCGAGGAAGGATTCGCTGACGGTGCATCGTATTCCAAGGGGTGTTCTGCCCAAATAAACCGCCCTCGGCAGAACTCCTTGCTGCTAATGATTGGGCAGGCGTCGGGGCTTTAAAGTGCATGGATCGTGTGCAAAATTAAGTCTCCATGGTGTTCGTGTGAGTTGAACGAAAAACGAATCTTCAACGCGGGTCGAGTGCAACACTCGACAGGCAACACGGGCCCCTGCATTCGGGCGCGTCAGTGGTCAGAAAAGGCAGAAGGACCGCCGGCAACTTCGTCGTCATCACCGTCCATCTCGTTGAGCACCCGACGAGAGCGACAACCTCTTTTCATACCAGGACCGATCTCTGGCAAGCAATGATTGTCACATACAAGAATAATCGGCTTGTGCCGGCCGTTCTTATTACGGTATGTTTCTGGGCAGCGTATTGCCTCATTGACCCGAGCGTGAACAACTTCAGCAGCGCACTTTCGGGATGGGGATTCAAAGAGGACCAAGCCCGGACGCCCGAATCCACACCGCCCTTAGAAGAGACAGCCACCATAATCGCGAGCGCAACCTCGCCAACGAATGACGCGACGCCTCCAACAGTCTCCCCAAGCAATTCGGAGACCATCCAGCCTGGTTCGAGTGGGAACTTGTCGGCGACGGATGTGCTCTTGATTGTCAAGACAGGAAGCACATCGATGTGGAAACGCTTGCTTGTTCATCTGACGACGACCTTGTCCCCTCGCCGGATTCCCAGCGAAAATACAGTTGTCTACTCGGATTATCCAGAGACCATTGGCGACGTTCAAATCATTGACGTCTTGGCAAACATCACCAAGACCACCCAAGACCTATCCGATTTTGACGTATATCGGCAGCACCCCGAATATGCGGGCCACAACGTGTACGTGGAGGCCGCTGGAGTTGATGGCGACAATTACGGCCCGCCAGGAGGATGGATCATCGACAAATATAAGTTCATGCCCTTGATACAGCATGCCGGAAACAACTGGCCCAACGCCAAGTGGTATATTTACATGGAGGACGACGCCTACCTTTTTCTACCTAACGTGCTGGCTTACCTGTCAAACTTCGACTGGCGTGAGCCACATTACCTCGGAAGCTACGCCGCGAAGTCCGACGTCGTCTTTGCTCATGGCGGCGCCGGG
Source organism: Chaetomium olivaceum (assembly GCA_039881045.1). Lineage (NCBI taxonomy): Eukaryota > Fungi > Ascomycota > Sordariomycetes > Sordariales > Chaetomiaceae > Chaetomium > Chaetomium olivaceum. The sequence continues at coordinate 59,215 of JAYWVB010000030.1, read as the reverse complement.
TTTGCGCTCTCCCGGGGGCCTGGGAGAAGACATTCGGGCAAAACCCGAACATGTCTGCGGACTACGAAGCGTATGCAGCTGCCCACTGTTGTGGCGACCAGGTACTCGGGCATGCGTTGAACAAACATGGGGTGCGGTTTGGGGAAAACGACGGGGACGAGAAGTTCACGTGGGGTTTCAACCCTGTTGTACACTGGCGGTTTGGCTTCAGTCGCTGGAACTGGTGCAGCCCCCTCATGTCGTGGCACAAGGTCCACAACCGGGATGTTGCGAGATACTTTACATTCGAAAATTCCTGGGATTTTACGGTAAGCGAATCCCGCGGCCTGCTCGCCGTTCTGTTTTCTTCGCCTGATCCTTTTCTCTCTTTTGCGTCTCATTATCCCTTCACCTTTTGCAGCGGATGTCTGACTTGATTCCAGAAACCGCTGCTCCATCGCGACTTTTTTATGGCCATGATCTCTCCGGGGCTTCAGCAACGGGCCGAGTGGTGGGATAACCAGTCCGGCTTGTTCCGAGTCACGTCGGCGAACAAAGCGGACCCTCCCACACCCGAAGAGGAGCACGACACGGGGCTCTGGAAAGGAGCTTGGGTATCGGCAGACGCGTGTGAAGCAGCTTGCAGGACCTGGACTGCGTGTGTCCAATGGAGTTACGTTGAGGATTTATGTAACATGGATGACAAGCTCATGGTGGGCCAGGGATACGCCCCAGCCATGGCCGAAAGGAAGACCGCGTTGAAGACGACCAGTGGCTGGCTCCAAGAGAGGCTCGATGGGTGGCATTGCGACTAATTTTACATTTCTCTCTTCCTTAGTTAAATAAATTCAAATTCTCTGAATCATGTTGATCCTTTCTCAGCTGTAGCCCGACTCCATAACACGGATATGTTTTCCTACATGTGGCGAGATATGAGAGCTGGTGACACAAATTCGAATAGAGCTATATTACTGAAGGAATACCGAGACTTCACCTGTCGAGTTGGCTCGAGACCTGGTAAGTCTAGGATGAGCCAGTTTCCATTCGACTCACAAATCCAGCTCTCGTCCACTTGACACTTCGGTTGCGTTCTATGTCCCGACGGTTGAGCACCATACCCGACTTGAAGTTTATCTTGATTCCAAGGTTTACTCGCGTAGCGAAGTGTCGTTTCCGTCGGAATTGAGCCTAAAATCGAGCGAGGGTCGAGGCTTGCAGCTTTGTCTTGAGTTGGATCTGCGGCGCGCCAATCTGCCTCGAGTCGCAACCTTGTGTCCATCCACGAGCTTTGCCTGTCAGGCTGCATGAAACCTGCAGGATACTTGGAAACGGCACTAGAGGCTTAACATTACCCCCCGGACTCCATAAGGTAGTCAAGTGGGTGAGGAGTTGGCTGAACCTACCAAGCTTGGATGTTTTAACCGACCTTTCCCCCTCCCAAGATCCCAACAACCTTAAACCCGAGGAACAGGTAGGTCGGGATGTTACCCCGCCCCGCTGTTGATGCAATCGCCAACACTGTCTTTGTCGGCCACCTTGGTCGCGTATCGGCCCCCCTCAGAGGCCCGATTGGCGCGCTTCTGGCCTCTATTTGGTTTTCCTTCGCGCTGGACGCTTGTCATTTAGCCTCTTTCCGTTCCTCACTTCCCGAATTTACCCCTGCAGTCGATCAACAATGAAGAACCGGTACGATCGGTGCCGTGATCCGGGTGTAGGTGCAAAAGACGGTGATAAAACAACCCGTGCATGGTGGATGTGTATAAATACAGACGTGGGCCAGCATGGAATTTACCTAGAGAAACCAACTGCCACCTCCGTTCTGGATATTATACGACTGGCGTTGGAAACCATGCGTCTATCACTTTCAGTCATCCTTTGCTTGGCTGTCAAGGCCAGCATAGCCTTGCCTCCAGGACCTCCGGGACCACCAGGCCCACCCGATCCAGATCATCTCCCGCCATTTAGCACTTTCAGCAACCGAATCATCTACACTCCCCCTAAGGGAGGCCGAGCGGTCTATCCGCGTCTCGCCGAGCTCCACGATGGCACCCTCCTAGTGACCGCCAGTGTTAGTGGTGTTGCCGGTGCCGGGAAGCTTCCATCGTTCCCCATCTTTGAAAGCAAGGATGGTGGTGTGAACTGGAAGTGGATATCCAATCTCACTGACCAAGTCAACGGCTGGGGCATGGGCGCCCAGCCCGCCATCTACGAGCTGCGGAAGCCGCTCGGTGGATTCAAGCCTGGTACAATTCTGGCGTCAGGAAACAGCTGGAGCAACAATGGAACACGTATCGACTTGTACGCCAGCACGGATAAGGCACGGACCTGGGAGTTTGTGAGCCATGTCGCTGAAGGCGGACGCCCGAACACCACCAACGGCGCGACCCCAATCTGGGAGCCGTTCTTGCTGTATGTTGATCTCCTATTAAGACAACTGAACGGCGTCCGCTAATAACCCACAGTGCCTATGAAGACGAACTCATCGTTTACTATTCCGACCAGCGCGACCCCAAGCACGGCCAAAAGCTCGCGCACCAGCGTTCCCATGATTTCAAGACTTGGGGTCCCGTCGTCAATGACGTGGCATACGATGAATACCTCGCACGTCCTGGCATGACTGTTGTTGCGCACATCCCGCCCTTAAAGAAATGGATTCTGGTGTACGAACTTCCGGTCGGCAACTCCAGCTCGCATGGCGTGAATTACCCCGTGCACTATCGCCTAGCCGACGACCCAAGGGAGTTTGACGCGGCCGAGCCCATTCCCATCGTCATCCAGCTCGCCAATGGAACAACGGTGGCGCCAAATGCGTCCCCTTATGTCGTCTGGTCTCCGGAAGGCGGGCCCAACGGGACGATTGTCGTGTCCGATGCTGACCGTAGCGCGGTTTACGTTAATGATGCCGGTGCTAACCCGGAGAAGTGGTTAATCAAGGAGTGCGGGCAAGCAGAGGCATACAGCCGTGCGCTTCATGTTTTCGAGAAGAAACCTCACCGGTTGATGGTTCTCGGCGGAGACACGTTCGACGGGAACGGTGTTGGGGCGCTGACCATTAGTGTAATGGACATTAAGACGCTGATGGACGGAGGCTTCTCGGCACCAAAGCCGGAGCCGCCTGCTAGCGACGCAACCTGAAAGCAAATTTAGTACTTGTTGATTCGTCGTTTAATGTGATATTAGTCGTCGTTCCCAATTCGAGTTGATTGTGGTTTGAGGATTCCGCCCCCCCTTAGCCCAACATCTCCAAAAGCCACACCGTGAGATCTTTGTCTGGGCTGGCGCACTTTGCATTAACCAAGAAGAGATTAAGCGTACCCGACATGTTAGACTGATGGGTAAAGCCTAATCCGTCGCCAGCAATATAGCCATCTGGCTTGGCCGGGTGAAGAGCCGGAGGAGGGTAAGATGGGTTTTGGCTAGCTGCGCAGGTTTGGCACTGCAGGGTCTGGGCTCCCCGTGAGTTTGATCCGCCCACGCCGGAAAAGTTTGGTTTTATAAGCAAAGACTGCGCCGAGAGGGTGTTCTGAGCAGCGTTTGGCAAGCACTGGGTTGCCGCCTTGGAATGCATATGGGCTCTGCTCGACCGTCCGTGGTTTACATGAAGATGGGTGCTCTAGGAGCTAGTAAAATTGTGGAAGCCGCTCCCGATTAGCGACGGAATAACATCTCTCTTCTAGACCATGTTGGCTGTCTCAGGCCGGATGAGCTTCACCAAGCGCTGCCCAGTCGTGAAATAGCCTTTCATGGGATCCTCACCCCACTCAGTCTCATGTCCTCGAAGTGGACATAAAGCTCTTGGGGATGAACATGCGGAGGGCAACAATCCTAACACAAATGTCGGTTACGGGCAAACAAACCTTACTCTTTCTTCACACAAGGACGCTGGTATTATGCTGACTCACGGGATTATATCTTTACGTTCGTTGGGGCTGCTTCCGACACGTTTCAACTTGAATCTCATTGACTACCAAAGCCTGGGGGAAGTTTCTTGCATACGACTGTCTCAGGAAACATGAGTCTGAAACTGCTATAGTCTCTTGTCCTACTTACATTGCCACACCGGAGAGTGAGCGCATGTTCCAACCTCGTAAGAGTGAACATCTTGAAAAGTGACGCTACTTCGGCTGTGAGCTCCCTGATCCGTACGTGCCGTGAGCGTGTGTAGTTGGGAGTTAACGGCAATGTCCGAGTATGGTATTTTATTCAACTTTGTAATTTCTTTTTCTCTGCTCATCTACCACGATTACCAACATCTAGTTGTACACTTCCTGCAAATGCAGATGCTTTTTCAATAGCTGAAACCCATAATGGAGCTAGATGATGTCGTGCTTCCGCCTAACAAACCGCGCTATCCCAACTTGTTGAGATTTACGGTCGTGCCAGAGCTTACCGACATCCAGCTCGCAACCCCACGATCACGACATCGTGCCCTAGATCCTTGTCATTCTGATCTCCGAGGAACATTTCCAATCTTGGATCACATTAGATGCCATTTCAGACTATCGACGCGGGATTACCGCCGAACACATCCAGTTCCAAAAGTTGAAGCTAGTGTTCATTGGTTAGTGGGAGCTTTTTTTCAATTTCAAATTTCAGCAGATCGCACATTACGTACCTCGATCACACGGCCGATCAATTGCCTCCTCAATATGATTGACTGGGGGACATTGAGGCATCTATAAATTTTGGACTTTCTTTTCTTAATGACATTGGCCTTCTGCTGCTCGATCTCCATCGCGTCTCTTACGCGGTCCTCACTCTGTCATTCCTTTTCAGAAACCACCCCAGACAATCATTAGTTTGAGGCGACTTCTCACTATGAAGCTCGCCCTTCACCTTTCAGCACTGGCCGCGGTGAATGCTGTCCTAGGAGCCACGCTCCCGGGTGGCAAGGGCGGACCTCAGTTTGATAAGGGGCAGCCCATTGACGGCAATGGGAAGGGAGCTCCTCTTTTAGGTTTGTTTTCTGTCCTACTTCTTCCGGATATCTCGACGGTCAGAAGCTAACCAATGTTGATTTGTAGGTGGAACGGACCGGCAGATTGATATTTCCAATCCCGACAACCTCGGACAGCAATCCACGGATAATGGGATCGTGCCGAATCTTAAGTGGCGCTTCTCTGACTCGAAGACGAGACTCTTCAAAGGCGGGTGGCTGCGTGAGCAAGTCATCCAAGACCTTCCCCAGAGCCACGACATCTCAGCCGCGCAGCAACATCTCTCCAAGGGCGCCATCCGTGAGCTGCATTGGCATCGTGTAGCTGAATGGGGTTTCGTATATGCGGGCTCTGTTCTGATCTCGGCCGTGGACGAGTTTGGCAAATACCAGGTCGAAACCCTCAACTTTGGTGACATTTGGTACTTCCCCAAGGGTGTTGCGCATACTGTTCAAGGCTTGGGTGACGAGAACGAGTTCCTGCTCGTATTTGATGATGCGGACTTTGACAAAGTCGGGTGAGTTGAATGCTCGCGCTGGGAAATTCCAAGTCAATACGGGACTAACCTAGCACAGTACCACCTTCAACATCGATGACTGGGTCGCGCACACGCCTCGGGATGTTGTAGCTAAAAACTTCGGCCTTGACCGTTCTGTCTTCGACCACGTCCCTACGCCCAACCCCAACATCTTCAACGGCACAGTTAGCACTAAAAACGTCACCTCAGACCCGGGTGACGTGCTCACCGGCGATGCGTCGTTCGTGTACCGGACGCTGCAACATGACCCCGAGCCTGTGCCGGGCAAGGGTGGACAGTTCTACAAGATTGACTCGACCAACTTCCCTGCTAGCAAAACCCTCGCGGCCACATTTGTGACACTCAAGCCGGGCGGCCTCAGGGAGCTTCATTGGCACCCCAACGCCGAGGAATGGCTATACTTCCACAAGGGGTCGGCCCGTGCCACTGTCTTTATCGGCAACGCTGCATCGCGAACCTTTGACTTTACCGCTGGTGATACTGCAGCTTTCCCTGATAACTCTGGGTGAGCCCCACCCTGCCCTTGATGTTCAATACGGCAAAGCATGCTAACGGTGTCTTCGCAGCCACTACATCGAGAACGCGTCCGAGACCGAGGATCTTGTCTGGATTGAGATATACAAGTCGGACCGCGTGGCGGACATTTCCCTGACACAGTGGCTTGCACTGACACCGGCCGATCTCGTGGCTCAAACGCTCAACATCCCGCTGGAGATTGCTGAGAAGTTGCAGAAGGAGAAACAGGTGTTGATTGCGTGAGGACGGAAACTATTTGACCCGGTTGGGATGAAGGAGGGGGATAATGAGGAGGCAGTAAGAAACGTCCAATAATCGTAGTGTTATTATTCTCAGGGCTGTTAGTTGCCAACTCTTAATGACAAAACGGCAAGTATAAATTGTTGAACCTTGTCTCCTTACAGGTAACTCGGGACTCACAACGGAACGTACACGTCGCGGGCGGGCTGAGCCTCACATTATGGATGGTTATGGAGTAGTTCACTCGCATAACATTACGAACCTTGTGTCTTTAGTTTCCCACCCCATAGTAACCTCACCTTGGTACATCAAGCTACCTCAAACCGTCCGTCAAACACCATCTCCTTTCTCGAGCCAATAGCGATGACCCCAAGCATGCCTAGCACATTTGCCTCGGCCTCTTTCCATGATTGATAGCCGCCCGCCTTGAAAGTACAATCATCCCCTATTGGGAGAGAACCACGGGCACTCGGATCGAGGAGTGTGGTCCGCGGTACGTTCCGAGTGCCTTCATTAACGGTAGTGGCGTGTTGAGCAGCCCGTTATAGACTCTAGGTCGTCGCCTCCACCGGCGTGATTTAGTTGGGGTTAGGGTCGACGCGATTTCCGATATATAGCGGCCGAGGAAGGTTATTCTAGTTATATATACTCGAATACCAAGCGCAGTTGCTTAGCGACTCCTACTACTCTACATTACAGACGTGTAGTAACTACTTGTATTTAGGTGCGTAGAAATCTATACTACGAGTAGTATGCCTGGTCTAGCTTGAGAGGTTGGGAAAACTTGATGTTATCTCTGGAAACCTCCTACCCCTCCAGAACTGTTTTAACATTATAGAAAGAGTAACACTGGAGGGAGAGTACGAACGGCCCCAGAGAGATAGTCGATTCGACCTACATATATACGAGGAACCTCGCTAAAAGTAAAGAATGTATAACATGCACCGTAGTACAATTCAAAGCCTAAGAGCGGGGACGGGGGATATAGACGTTATCTTACACTATCTAAACGTCTCCATAACATGACGGAGGCACCACCTAGGCCTCATACAGGAAACGAATCGCCTCAATCTTACCCTCCGACTTTGCCTTGATGCTTGTAAAGACGTCTTCGATGGGTGTCACATATACGAACCATCCACGAGACTGACCGGGAGATTGCCCTTTAAACAATAATCCCACTGCGCACCCGTTTGTGTCCCAGACAATAGATCCAGAGTCGCCCCGGCGTCCAAATGGCCGGCCCTGCGCGCCGATTAACATGAACTCGGTAGACTTGTAAAGGTCTTCGGGCCGTTCCATATATCTTTCCTCCTTGATACCACAGTCGGCCTTGAGGGCTTCAAATTTGCCAATCGTGCATTTTGTCGCGGCGCCGACCTTGTAAACCAGATCATCCTTCTTCATGTGATAGATAGAGCCGGTGCCCTGTCGTGGTGACGTGATGCTACCCCGATACAGCTCGGGTAATCCATCACATACGATCCATTTCGCCACTGCTCCATAGTTGGGAGTAGGTTTTGCCCAACGCGACTGTCTTCTGCGGGGGCAATCAGCGCCCAGTCCAGTCTCCCACCTTGGGAGGTACGTTCCAAGTAGCCCGAAGCAAAGCAAACGCTCCCAAGAATGTGCTTCTCGTTGGCGAAGAAGGCTAGCCACTCTTTCTCTTGAGCCTCCATCTCGGTTATGCGGGCTGTATGAACATTTGACCCCTGTCCGAGTTCTCCTTGTTGTAAGCGGACCTTTTTCTTCACCTCATCTCGATTTAGTCTAACGCTGAAGTTCAGCTTCGCCCGGGTTGGACTCTCCACCTGTACGCGCCGATTGGTTCCAACAGTCTTCAGCCCCTCTCTGTCTACGTTCCAAAGTGGTGTGTCTTTCTTCACAGGGCCTGATCTGAGCCCTTTGCTAGTCTCGTTGATCTCATACCCAGGCACGCAAGGTCTAACAACGTGGTAGTTGGTTAGGCCTACTGTCTGCCAGCCACGGTCCCGGACCTTGATCTCTAGCCAGCAACCTAGCGTGCCGACTACGGGATTCGCTTCTTCGAAGTCACTAGAGGGTGGGATCTTGACTTTGGGGACGTACGTAGATGCGCCAATGTCGTCCCCCGCATTGACTTTAGTCTCCAGGTGCGGCGGTAATACCATGTTGAAATGGTCCACCTTTTCCGTCACCTCAGCCGCCGCAATTGTCTTTGTGCCCAGAAGAAGGGGGAAGTCGGCCAAAGGGCTTGGATAATTGTGTTCAATATGGGCGTGGAGGTCGAAATCGTAGCCATCGAGAAGGGATTGTATCTCTGCCAAGACGGGAGGCCATCCGGTCTCTGCCGAGTCGTGAGATAGGGAAATGTAGACCGTTTTAGGGTTGTTAAACAACCAGTCAAATCCCAGCTTGAACAGGGCAATGCATGTCATGCAATCGACTGTCGCGGGGGAGCTCTCCAGGATGATGGTGAATCCCTGCCTTGATCTCGGGCCAGGCTGCTAGAATCCGAGGGTACATCTCGTCATCGTCAAGGGGCGAGAGGTACTTTTCCCGGACCAAGTCCTTGCAGATCACCTCAACACTAATGTCAAGTGAGCTGGCAGCTGGGGTGTCGGCAATCCGTCCATCTAGATATCCGTCAGCGAAAGCCGAAGAAAGGATAAACGCCTACATACCGATGTATCTTTTCATCTCTTGGACAAGACTTTGCCAAAGATCAGGTGAAGTTTCCGTCCAGCTATCCATAGCAATGAGAAGCGTAGGCAAAGAGTCCAGCGGATTGTAGCGGGAGACTCGTGATGTGATCTCGACCCAAGCGATCGAGTTTCCCAAGTCAAGCCGGGACGCTACCTCGGAGGCCTTTTGCTCAAACTCGTTGCCGAAAACCTCATCAACAAGTAGTTCAGATGCTTCGTGCCGGAAATTGTCAAGAGGTAGCCAACGAGGCGGAGTCATAACGCGGGACGGCACGTTCAGGATGTCAAAGGTGCCAAGGGGGCCTCCGAACGTGCTTGTGGGCTGGGGAAGGCACCCTTGGGGAGTGGAGCCTTGGGCGGTGGACATGATGGATGCTTCTTGGTTGCTAGCTGAGCTGAACGGTTTGGGGCGCTGCGGGATTCTCGTTGTGTGTAGAGGAGTAGCCTGTGCCAAATGATGGCGGTCTTTATGCCACAAGGAGGCATGCTGAGTGCTCAGTTGTGTCGCCGCATCCGGCGGTCGAGATGAAGTGGCGTATTCCATGGCGGAGCTGGTCGGGAGAGTCCTCCGAGGTCCAGTGAAACCTAATTTCTTGGGGTCATTAAAATCATCCGCTCGGTGGAAAAGAAAATGAAGACCCAGAGCTACGCACTGTCGAGAATAGCGGCGAAAACGTGGGGACCAGGGCTAGCCAAAGCGCGAGAAGTGTACACAAAGTGCATCCGGTCAGCGCTGGCCTATGGCGCATCGTCGTTCCACATCCCCACGGACGTGGAAGGCGAGCCGGTAAGGAAAGGCATCACCGGGGCCCTCGGGAAGGTCCAGAACAAAAGCTTGCGGATTGTGGCGGGAGCCTTCAAAGCCACTCCCATTCGCAACCTCGAGACGGAGACGTGGGTGCCACCGTTAGACCTGTATTTCAACAAACGGCTTGCAGACTTTGAAACCAGACTCCAGCGAACCGACCTGGACGACGGCCAGGGCGGCAAGAGGACCGCAGGGGGGATCATTCTCACTGCCTGTCGCAAGATACAGCAGAGGCTCCGCCCGAGGAGCGGCAACAGGGGCCGGCCGCGAACCGTGGGACTGCAGGAGCCCACGGCAGTGGAGAAAGCCGCGAGCACGATCGCGCGCTGGACGGGGGGAGCCGCAGACACGGACAGTGTGGTAGAGGACGCCTGGAGAGCGAGGTGGCTGAAGGAAGGAGACGGCAGAGCAGTCATCAGACCGGCGGACGACCTTGACCATCAGCGGGAGACGCTGTTCCGGGACGAAACCCTAAGACGACACGACGGCCTGGGCAAGGCGAAGAGCTCTCTGCTGGTCCAGATCCGGACAGGGGCAGTAGGCCTACGGGACTTTCTGTTTACACGGGGAGTCCCAGAGGTCCTAACGCCCGCCTGCCAGTGCGGCGAGGGACGGGAGACTGCAGAACACCTGGTGGTGTGGTGTTTGGCTCCACCGCTGACTCGAAGATGGGAGAGAACTGATATTCAAACGCGACGGGACTTTTACTCTGTTCTACACGGTATTGATCCTACATCGGCACGGCTCGCGGGGAGGGTCCTGGAATGGCTAATGGACTCAGGGAGGCTGATGATGTTCAGTTTGGCCAGGAGGCTTGAGCTGGAAGCGGCGGCCTAGCACGCACCTCCCTCGGAGGCCAGGAGGCCTCCTCTCTTTGTATACGCAGGCTCACGCACATGTACTTTCCTTAACTGTCGGTATGGGTTTTTCATCCGGCCCGCGAGGGCGCGGTTTTCCTGTACATTAAATAGCTGAGGGTCCGGCACGCCTTAGGGCATAGCGGAGTATGAATAATAATAATAAAATCATCCGCTAAACCCAAACAGGCCGACTCCACAACCCCCTACCGCCAAGCCGTTATACCTTCACTGTCTTCGACGTTTGACATCGATTTGCCCAAGATTCCAACTTGAATATTTTCGTTTACTAAAAAGTAAAAAGATAATGGTATCAATTAATTTAGATTATTTAGACAGAATTAGCTATACCAATTACAACAATGATATTAAAAAATGGGCTTTTTAGTAATTGACAAGTGTTTTTCCAACTCGATTGTCGTGCCTGTTGCACTAACAGATTGCCTTCGCTTTTCTTTAAAGTTATTTTAGCAGACTTGTCGAACAGGGCCTTGTAATTAGGTTCCACTAGACCGCTCAACTCTCTCCCAGCCGGTGAAGCGGTGCTCCCCCTCAAAACCACACACATCACTAACTTTGGGTTACGTGCCGCAATTGTTGTAGTGTCAATACAGTATGAGGGAGGAGATGGCTCAAGAACAACATTCAACGTCACGGATCCTACGATCGGGGTGGTCAGAGGGCTACGGTTACAATTACCGCGAAAGAAATGTCACTTCTACAAGTGTCGAAAAGAAAGAGAATTGCCTGCTTGCCCCTAACCCTTGAGAGGGCGGGAGGCTCTTACTCAATACATAGCGGAGCAAAGCCGGTATCAAGAAGCCGCTTGTTATTCGCTTATGCCGGGGAAGCCGTTGATAGACGATTTATGCCGATGAGCGGTTCAATATGGAAGACGGTTCGGAAATGAAGCCATTCGCATCATGATCCATTGATCAACGGCTTCTCAAGGAGACGCTTCTAACGGCTGAAGCTGTTGATAAAAGTGAATTATCTATGTCTGGCTTGACTAACTCAAGCCGTTCAACGACAGTTGTTTTAACTTAGCAATTCATCATATGAACCACCAGTTTTTCCAGCGGCTTACACTGAAGAAGCTAGTATTTAATAGCTCATGTGCTACTTATTTGCTGAAGCTGCTTAAATTTGTGAGCCGGTTTTACCAACGAGCCGTTCCTGAGCCACGAGCCGTTCCTGAGGCGCGAGCGGTAAGTATGTCATGAGGGCCGAGGCAGGCCTACCCCTTACCTGAGGCAGCCACCCACCAAATTGACTTAGCGAATTTGACGCGTCGGTACCACGCCATCCTTTCTCCCCGTAGTGCCGCCGCCCCCGTCCCGTCTCCGCCGCTGCCCGTGGTGCCCGTCTCTGTAAGTCAGCCCCCTACTTTCAAGGTTGCGGTGAAAGCCATTACCCCTGGTTTCCAAATGCCTTCGGTTCCATTCGCTGCAGTTCGCCACGACTTGCGACATCCAATGCGCAAAGATGCCCGGGCATTCACGAGTCATTATGGCGCAGCCAATTGCGATGGGACAGTGTCTGGTATTTGCCCTTATTACCTGTTACCCCCGACGAAGTTTGAGCTAAGTACATAGGTAGTTGACATATGCTGACGGGACTTTCGGACAGTATCTCTACCAATCCCGACTGCGTCGTGCCACCCCCCCAGGCCTACTTCAAGCCATGTATGCCCGTTCCATGCATCGTGCCGCAACGGCTCAAAGCTGATAAGATGTTAGCCCGTACACTAACAGGCCTTCTCCACGCAAGAGGCCGGTATGTCCAGTTCTTTTGCTGGTCCCTGTAGTTGCTTAAGGCTAATGGAACCCGTTAGCACCGACAACACAAGCCTTACTTCACGCCAGGCAATATCTTTTACGTACAAGAAGGGTAGAAGGCTGGCTTCAAGTTCTGTATATGACTGATTCGACTAATCGAGATCACTGCGTAGTCCTCTATTACTATACTGTCGCCCCCGGCGACCCCTCCTTTGTTAGTATACGATCATGGCGTTGGAACTTGTGGTAGGATATGTAACTAACCTGGTATAGCATCATGTCTAATCTATGGGGGACCAAACTTGACGATAACCTCGTCGACCCCCTCCTGCGAAGCGTATGGCACCTTTGAACATCGCTTCCCTCTCGCATTAGCATAACCCAACCCGCATACGAATGATACTTACTGCGTATATAGTACTGTCCCAGTTTAGAAGACCGCTTGAAGTCCAGCCGCCCCTCCATATACGTCCACACCTTAAAGAAGCTCTCCTCCGCCCAGGCCGCATCCGTCATCCGCTTAAGGTAGTCCCGAGGGGCTGGCAGCTCCACATTGAGTATATTTGTATACTCAGGGTGCTTGGCATGCGTTGTAAGTAGTTTCTGTCATATATTAGTACTAGCCACCATACAATTGCCAACAAATACAGACCTCCATATGCTCGAGCACGCGGAACTTGCAGTTCTTCTGGTCGTTCATGAACCGCGTACGGGCCTCCTGCCACTCCAAGCCGAAAGGGTCCACATCGTCGCCGTAAATACTCTTAATGTTCTATTACCATATTAATTAGAAACTAACAACCAAATAGACAGGGGTATTACCTTCTCGTCCTTCTCCGGCTTGCGCTGGTGGAACAAGAAAACTTGGCGCAAACTCACGTCTGTGAGCTTACGCTCGTTGGCGTCGTCCTTAGCCATCTCGGCCGCCACTGCGTCATCAGTCGAACCCGGTTGTTCTGGCTCGGGCTCGGGTCTACGGCGGCGTTTGGTGACGCGGCGAACGTCCATCGAGGTTTTGCCCCAAAGGGTCTTCTCTCTCTCGGTCTGCCACAACAGATGTTAGTCAAATGACAGAGGACAGCAGGCAGTGTACTATACCAAGGAACTCTTTGCCTGTAGCTTGTAGTCCAACAGTCAGCTAGGTTCATTCACAACTTAGAAAGGAAGGACGAGACTTGAAGCCTTACAGGATTGGTGGCGTTGGCGTTGGCGTTGGCGTTGGCGCTGGTGCTGGTGCTGGTACTGGTGCTGGTGCTGGTGCTGGTACTGGTACTGGTGCTGGTACTGGTGCTCTGCTGGGGGGGGTTGGGGTTGGCGTCCGCGTCCGGCTGTCATAACACTCTGTTAGCCCGTACTGGCCAGCAAAACACAAGTGTCCAAGGCCTGGCCCTTGAGGTAGCAGAGTGGTATGTACTGTATACGCAGGATTGGTGAACTGGCTTTGGGACTGACTATTGGTGTTGGGCGGGTAGGATGCGGGTCAAGAAGCAGGACGCGGACGCTGGTATTGCTCGCCGCGTTAAGTTGTTGTCGTACTACGACGACATGCCCAAGAAGTCGGGTATGTTATTATTTGTCTATGGGACTGCGATGCTTACTGAAATCATTGTAATAGAGTATAAGAGTCTCAAGGAGACTGACTTTGCGTGGGTCTTCGAGCGGCAGCGCCGCCAGAAGAAGCAGAAGAAGAACTCCTTTGCGACGACCAAGGCCAACCTCGGTAAGTAATCCCCCTCTCCCCCCCAGCGTCTGGTATGAATGGCTTGGGTAGGATTGCTGATAGCTATATAACATGTAGAACGATTTGTGATTGACGAGGCGCCGCCGTTGGACAGGGAGGAAGGGCAGGGGGGGAGGAGGGGGGAGAAGGGGAGGAGTAAGCGGTGGGGGGTTGTGTGGGCGTTTGGCGTGTGTTTTGCCTTTTCCTTCATTATTAGCATGATACCCATTTGCTTCAAGTTCAAATTGCTGTCAATCCATAGCTTCAATGATCAAAATTGACAATCGTGTTTAAATGAAGTAGTCAAACGCCGTGGAAGCAGTTGAAGTAGTTGAAGCAGTTGCGATCGTGGTAATAGTAAGTTCAATTGAAGGTTGGTCGGAGGTTCAGGTTCTTGGTGTATATTGAAATAAGCCCCTTTTCGGCCTCACAACGTACCTTCTATCTCAATAGACCGGGGCACAGGCACCTTCCAGCCAACAAACCTTTACAACAACTGCAAGAATTTTCAACCACTCCACCTCCCGCCTCCCACACCTGCCACTCTCTCGCAAGTCGCGTCGTTATCCCTCTCGTTGTAACGGTCCCAGGAGTATATTGCAACTAGCTGGTGACGACTCTACGAGTACACTAAGCTTGAAGAAGAAAAGGAAAGATGAGGGAGTCTGGCAGCTCGTGGCTGCTTTATGATCGCGAGTGCGGTGGCCCGAGCGCATTGCTAGAATGTTCGGTGTGCTGTGGGGCAACTGGGAATAGCTTCATCCAGGGGTTCGGTGGATCGTGCTTGTACGTGAGCTGGCCAAGGGTTACCGAGGCCCACCTCAGGCACAGCCCGTTACACTCGTTGATGCCGTTTTCTAAGCTCAAGATGCCACGCGCTTTACAGCATCGTGCGAAGAAGGCGTTGATTCGCCGTCGACTGCAGAAGCGCGAAGCTGCAAAGCGCCAGCGCCCTGACTCGACCGACCGGGAACTTGGCTCTCCGCCCCAGCGTCCTCGTCACAAAGAGCCGACCGATAGCGACGGCGATGGCGATAACGCTATGTATGTGGACATCCCAGAATTCGACGAAGCTGATATCGCTGGCGCCGGCGATGGCGGCGATTGGGAACCGATCACATCTGCTACTGTAGGTTAGACCAACTACTCATGTACTAGATCACTAATCTGCTGCCTGTAGGGTTTCGACGACTTCGAGCTTGCCCGAGCCCTGATAGATCAAGATCAACCCAGCCGAAGATACACTAGATGACGACGAGCTGGTCCTCAGCATGAGTCCAATGGAGCTTATTTCACCAGCCATGGTCACCGGCCGTCGCGACAACATCCGCTTCGACTATGCATTTGGCAGCAAAGTGCAGTTCCCGGGTGATCCAATCGCTAGACGTGAACAACCATTGATCACCCGCGTATTCGACCGGGAGCATATGGCGCTGGTGCCACCCTGCCTAGTCTCCCGGTCCCTGGTGCCCTCGAAGTCGATGAGTTTGGCCGCGACTGGCTGGTCAAGACGTTCGCTCAAGGTGCAGAAGGCCGTGTCCGGTGTCTCCCGTGCCTGAACTTCAACGATGGCTTTGGCCTGTATCGCACTATGACCAAGTCCATCATGGGCTGCTATCTTCAGATCGCCGCTATGCCGAGAAGCGAACACACCCGCCAGATCAACGTCCTACCGGTTACACTGGGACCACATGGTGCCAATATGCACGATGTCATGAAGGCCTTGGCGCCGCTGAGAGCTCTCGACCGTGGTATTGCTGTCGATATCAACGGGGAGCGCACTATGCTGTGCGCATCCATCTTCGCCCTGACCGGCGACATGCCACAGCAACAGCAGAACTCAGGGTGTCTGAGCGTCGCGGCCAATCTTAGTTGCCGATCGTGTCTCGTCACTTCCAACAAGCGTGATGACCTCGACGTCGACGTTATAGGCAATGCCCGTGGCCATATGGAGATGGTTCGCCTTCGTCGTTGGATGGATGAGGAACTGCGCCAAAAGTACAAGAAGGAGGCGTTTTCGACCAAGCACGGTATATCCCTTGAGGCGCCTGCAGTCATGTATGTCGCCCCAGCACTGGATCTTATCGGTGGTCGCCCCAGTGATGCCGCACATTCGGAGTTCAATGGTATCACCAAGATGATGCACCAGCTTCTTCTTGACGCAGTGAGTACCCCCTTGATATAGCGACCAAGACTGATATAGAGTTATAGGCTCTGAAGCCCGACAGCGTCGTTAACTACACTAAAGCCTTGCGTCGAATACCGTTCCCACCTGGATGGGCTCGAATCCAATCCCCATACAATGTACTAAGGTACAGTTTGCAGGAGCATGCCCGTTGGTCTGTCTTGATGACCATAATCTCGCTATTATGGTTGAAGGAGTCTGACCTCAAGCGCCCTTTTGCCCGTGCAATGAAGGCAGTGTTTGATCAGTCCAAGCTGATAGCTAGCACTGCGTATTCAACTGACGCAACTATAGCCACGAAGGTGGACGGCAAGAGCCTTATCGACATTCTAACTATCACCTTGGCCGCGATCGTCAAGACAAACTCGGCTTTGTCGACCCCTGAGATGACTATAGAAGATCGCGACGACAAGGCGATGCTTGAGAGTATTCGCCTTAGCAGACGGTTATTTCAGCTAATGTGTGAAGCTGCAGCGCAGTCCACTGACCAATCACCCGTGCTGCTCGTCGCCGTGGACGCGGTACTGCGGCAAACTCGTGCGCACCTTCTCGCGCAGCCTCTGTGGCCCCCGCCGTGGCTGGCGGGATATCAACACCAGCAGCAGCAGCCGCCCTGGCCAACACTATGGCTACGATGGAGATCGAGGAGGACGATGCTGTCGACGATGATGTCAACATCGGCCAGCATACCGTCGCCCAAAAAGCCCACAAGTATCGACAGTGGAGCGCTCGCCCGAATGTGCATATCGGTCTGCACTACATCGACGTGTATCGCCGGTATGGATTGGTTTCGTTGTTGATGGTCTTGCCAGGAGAGATGAAGCACAAGTAAGTGGTACTGCCCTCGAGTGTTAGGCCACGACTGATGCGCTTGGTGGACAGGCTATGGAAGAACCTTGTGGTCACGACGAACCACCGCAACCCCGAGAAGGACTGCCTGTCGTACGAGAACATGATGCAGACTGTGCGCCTTACCCTGCTGGATGGCTTCCAGGACGAGCCGGATATAACCAAGAAACTGAAGAATCTTGCAGCATCGGTACCGACGTTGTTCTCTTCATTGCTCCCGCATGACGAGCTTGCCCGAGATGATGCAGAGGACGAAGATGACCCGTCCATCACACTCAGGATCGTTACCGACGGGTCTCATCCAGCGGCGACTGTATTGATAGCGGTCAAAGCCAGGGTATACAAGGCGATGGGTTTCTCCACTCGCGAGGCTGAAATGCAGCCGATCTTTGCTCGGCAGGTTCGGGATGCATACCGGGCTGATTATGATAGGAACATCATCATGAGTACCAATTTACGGGTACGCTGGTGGAAAAAGGTCTCCTTCGCAGACAGGTATGTACACGACCCACCCCCTTCCCTACTACGGCGCATTAACGGATCATTTAGCAACAACCCGACTGGGGCTCGGCGCCTCGTTTATCAGCGAGGGCAGTACGTAGCTTTCCGGATAGCTGGCGACATCGGCCGGCTGGACCACATCATGACGCATGAACCCATTGCAGGTTAGTCCACACCCTACACGGGCGACGGGAGCGCCCTCTGTGTCATCTGCAATCACTGCTTGTAGGCAGCCCCGCTTGTCTCGTGGAGTTGCGTACCAGGTATGACTTGCTAACAATGCCAATGATCTGCAGGCACAACTTATGTCTTCCTCATCGTTACTCCACTCCGCAAGATAGAGGCCTCGGAGCCTCTCACGGGCCTTCCCTTGATGCAGATTGCTCGGCCCGGTCAACATATCGGCATGGCACAGGAAGATGATCGCTGTTGCCAGCTGATTGTCGGTTTACCCGCTCTCCATCGCAGCCGGTTGTACATGGTGCCATTCACCACCGAGGCAGGAGAGGATGGTCGGCGCTTGGTGACCAACATCAACCACGACCTCACTGACGACACCCAGCTTCTCTGTGTTAATTGGCGAGTGCAGTTTACTTGATCACGACACAGCATATCCATGATGCGGCACGCCGGCAATGGAGTATGGCACAAGGCAACTGGGTGGAGCCAGGGGGCTAGCATGGATGCAGGTTGCAGTGGCTGTATGTAGCGATAAGGAGATTGGGAGAATACTGATTGCGATAAGTGAGCTGAGGCCGCATTTAAATGGGTCCGTGCATGTGGTCTGTGCATCAATTTGACCGGGCCCACTTCGGGCCCCTGAGCTTGGACCCGGCTCGCGTTGCTGAGCGGCTCGTGGTTCGAACGGCTCGTAGTTCGGAACGGATCGTGGTTTACAAGCCATATGCTAACCGCTAGGCAGCGGCTTGTTGTCAATTCAACAGCTTCTATAATTGAACCGCTTCATGCATATGAGCTACTCATTTTCCTGAGCGGTTCAATGGATATGGAGCGGCTGATCGACGAAAGCGGCTGGTCAAAAACAAGCCGGGATATATTCGCACTCACCAACGAGCGGCTCAGAACCTCGAGCTGGATTTTAATGGTGAATCAACAGCTTATTGAACCCAGCATGACACGGCTATGTACCAGGACGCCTAATTAAGGCTAAAGAACACAACGGAAAACCGGACGACTGAAAGTCCTGGCCCCCTAGCCTCCTCCTCCCTTGGCACGGAGGTCCGCGCCCCAGTTCACAAGTGCCTTTAGCAATTTACCCAACATTGCACCGGTCGCCATCTTGTCATGATCATATGTAGGCGGGTTCTTAGCCACGTCCTCAAATTCTGGAAGACAAAGGATACCTACGTTGTATGCCGTGTCTGCGGGCCGGATGTCGGTTATTTTAACAAACAAAGGAAAGCAGCTGCGGGTCTCAGTCAAACAAAAGCTAAGGTCCGTTTAGATGCGATTACGAGCAAAGCTTTCCTTAACCCTAAGCAAAACGAGCGGTCTCTACGGTGTTATGAAAACCGCTTGCGGCTAAGTAGGAGAAACAGTCAGACAGCCAGCAGACGTGCTTTAGCAGCACTAACTCGGCGAAGACACTGGGCTCGCCACTGCTACTGCCACGGGTGTCCGGCGTTCTACCGACGATGGAAACCCGGTTGCTACTCCCGCCGACCATCCAGTCCAGGTCTGTGTTGGTAAAGATCCAGTCGATCTTGACGAGCTCAATGTCCGAGCGCACCATTTTCTACACTAGTCCCTTAAACGTATCCTGGGGGCCCCAGCCGAGCACCATCTTAGCTTCCGCTACTGAGCCGAGAAGAGTTTTATTCTCCCGTAACCGATAGAATGTAGGGTTAACTCTACTTTGCCGGTCTCGGAGTCGAAGTCGACCTCGTTCAAATCCCGCTAGACTAGCGGGCATGTAACATGGGTCAGTGTCCGATGCTTCTTAAACTAGATATAGCACCGCCGTGGGAGGTTACTCAATCTTAGATACAACCGCTTTGAATGTAACGGGCTGTGCCCGAGGTGGGCCTCGGTAACCCTCGGCCAGCTCACGTACAAGCACGGTCCACCGAACCCCTGGATGAAGCTATTCCCAGTTGCCCCACAGCGCACCGAACATTCTAGCAATGCGCTCGGGCCACCGCACTCACGATCATAAAGCAGCCCCACGAGCTGCCAGACTCTCTCATCTTTCCTTTTCTTCTTCAAGCTTAGTGTACTCGTAGAGTCGTCACCAGCTAGTTGCAATATACTCCTGGGACCGTTACATTGAAAGCGACGTTTACAAAACTGCCTCACATGGTATGCGTAAGGGAAGCCAAAACATAGTCCCCGCCTTCGGGTTGTTGCAGTATCAGGTGGACTTTCCGCATGTAGTCCTTGGTATAGCCCCAAGTCCCGGGCAGTGTTGAGGTTGCCGAGCTCGAAACTCTCCGGCAACTTACAAACAATCAAGGCCACCTAGGAAGTGATTTTCAGCGTCACAAATACATTATATTCCTCGCTTAGTGTTAGCCAGTAGCCCACAAGACGAGGTATGAATATTGAACGCATCACTGCTTGGACACTTACCACATCTTCAAGAGTCGTGGTTGAAGAGACATCTCCTTGGATGCGAGTATGTCGTAGGTATCCTGGAAGTTTACGGTGCCCCAGAATTGGACTAGTTGCATATGGAGAGACTAGAGAGAATGGGGTCACTTCGGTCTGCGGTGCTGGCATGTCTGGGTCCTACATCTTAGGTGAAGCCGCCTATACCTCTCCCACTCGGTGCCATACTAAACAGAAGTTGGGGGTGGGGGTCTAGTGCGTACATTGTAAAATCGGGTTCTCCTTTCAAGCTTAAGCGTTCTAATTCCTTCCAGTAGTTGGCGGGTCCCACGCGCGTTAACATCGCTAGTTAGGAATGGCCAAGTTAAAATAGACGCCTACGTAAAGTTGTACGACAGGGTGGTAAACCTCCTTAACTTTGCCTATAACCCTAAGATTTAAACTAGTCGTCTTAGTACAGAGATATCCTTGAAACGGAGGGTGAACCTGGGAAGAATAGAACGGGTTAGTGTTTCCTGCCTTTGGGACATTCGCCGGACAATGGCGTAAGTAAGCTTATAAACATCTACAGGCAGAATTTTGGGGACCTACAAGCTATCTTGACCCATGATTGTTAGGATGAGTAAGAGGGAATTAGTAGTTTTTTATCTGGAATAATAGGTAGCAAGGAGGGTTCGTACCACCGATGAACGGCACTTTGGCCCTTGTAGATTGCTCGTTAGCGGCCATTTTTTCAGTCGTCAAGCGAGCCGCCGTCACAAAATTGCGTTTATATTGCTATTAGACTTAGGAAGTTACCGGAGCGTTTGTATAAGGGTAGATGGGACGGGTAGTGCAAGGCCATTTCTACTTGGTAAGTCTAATCCAATGAGAAATCAACTGGCAGTCGCCTCTTTTACGAAAAGTAGAGGGTGTACAAGACTAGAACTTTAACATCACGGAGCGAGAATTCAAGATAAAGGCCGAGAGCCCCGACATTAGGTATACATACATTAGGTATATCTTAAACCTATGTACCTTTGCCTACCTAGGGAAGTTTCCTTCTGAAAAAGCTGTCTTGGCGATTCCTGTATTTCCCGAACGGAGGCGTTCCAAATGCGTAATAGAAGACCGAGACACGAGACGTCGGAAGGTTCATATAATCTCGGCCCTTTTAAGTTCCAGGTTGTTTTTTTTCATTGGATATTATGAAAGGGTGACTCGGAAAAGAGAATGCTGCAGCGCTTGGTTCAATTGGTTCAAAGGGTCGGGGAAATGTGCCCGAGATCCCTAAAAAAGGAGGAAAGACCGGCCGCCCGTCAGACCCCAACCCCAAAAGACGGAGACTCGGATTGTTCTAACTCTCAAAGTCGCTAGAAACACTACCAGCTCTTCACAGCGGCGATGAGTTTCCACGCAGTACATAAGCGATATGCCTGTGATCGCTGCCGCGACCTCAAACTGCGGTGTCCCCGGGTTGATAGCAACGGGGACGAGCCTTGCACACGATGCCAGCGTGCGGGGGCTTTGTGTGTCACTGCTGGCTCTCGGCTCGTGGGCCGACCGCGCACAAACACCGCATCGGGTCTCACCACACTCGGCCGAGGCCACCCCCGGAGACAGCAAAGCGATTCGATTGCGGCGACATTGTCATCGTTGGCCTCCACTTCATCGATGGCACCCCCTTCTCGCCCAACAATGACACCGGCTTCGGAGGGAACCATGCCTGTGTTGTCATGGCCAACCAACCCATCATCGCTGGCGATGAACGGTTATTCGCCTCTGTCCCTGGAATCCCTGCTACAGCTTCCAACCCCCGACAACACGAGCTCCCCGTGTTCCAATACGATAGAAGCGCCGCTCGACACCATTGAGCATTTCTTTGGGTTGCTTCCGCCAGATAACGAGCTCGGCGGAGTGGCCGCCTCCGGTGCGACCATGGAGGACAGGGATGGGTGCTTTGGAGCAGAGGTCAATGGCGATCAACACTGCAACGCCGTAGACAACACCATTGGGTCGCCTCACGACGACACAGACACGCCTGGACAAATCCAACACAATCTGGGGGCTGGCGAAGCTGTTGTGTCGGACGCTGTGCGGCGGTCACGACGCCTTAATATCGCTGTCCCGTCTTAATGTGAGCGTCAGTCAGCAGCTTGTCAAATTCGACTCATACCCCTGGCATGATGCCCCGTTGATGCAGTCCCTCTGTTTTTCAAGAATCAACGCCACCGCTGATAATCCCGTGGCCAAGGCGCTGCAAACCACGACACGTTTTGTAGCGATCCTCAAGAGCCTATCACACTCTAAGTGTAACCAGGCTTTTGGGACCAGGTCGTTCTTGGACTTGTGCGTCTCCAGCAACCACGGCAGCAGCACCCGCGACGATGTTACCTCCCTCGGGGGCACCCCTGCGCCTTCTCCTTTCTGCGCGGCGACGTATTTACTCCTACTCTCCAGTTACATTCAGATCGTGCACCTGTTCAAACGCCATGTTCCGTCGTATGGCCGAGGTTTTAGGCGATATGACCGAGGAAGCCATAAGCAAGTTCCAACCGCAACCTGACTTCCGCGTCGCTGGACTCCCTACCATGCCCAGTCGCCTCTACCTCAAAATCTTAATGCAAATCATCGACGACCAGATAGAAAGCATTGAGTGCTTGATGGGTATCTCGGCCGAATGCTGCCTGTCGGGCCGGGCTCCGGCACGGAAGGGAATTTTCAGCGACCAAGATGTATCGGCGCTATTGGAGACTATCATGGGCCAGGGGGGTGGTAGTAGCAGTTCAAGCAGCGCCTTCCAAGAGAAGTTGATCGTGATTTCGTTACGTGAGAGCATGGCGACGGTGAAGGAGCTCTTGAGGGGTTAAGGCTGGAAAACTCTTTTCCTAACAACATGGTTAACGTAAATCATAAATGTGTACAACAAGCCAGTGTGCAATTTCTCAAGTAAGGCGCTAGCTCTCTCCTCAACATCGATTTCTTTTCTACGATTTAACATGCCTACTGCTTTAGACTAAAGCAAAGTAATCTTAGCCCGCTAAGGCTTTCACAATGACAAAGCTTCAAAGGTTCCTATAACAGTACCTCCTTCATAAACCGCTCTTCTAACGGCCCGCTAGACATCTCCTCCCTGAAAGTCTCGCTCGCGTTTTTCCCTCTACGCACAGCCGCCTATCCAACCATTCAACCCCGACAGTAATTGCCCCCAGATTACGCCTATTACTAGTATCTTTCTTATGCCTACCATTGGCTCCCTGATCGACTTTGGTTGAACCCACGGAGTAGATAAAGGGCGAATAGACCGTTAGATGTGAATGACCACTATCCAACGCCAAAAAGATAGAATCGTTATCCGCTCTATCTACTTTAGTAAACCCGTCATCGCATACCACGAACCATGGTCACAGCCGGGGATAACTAAAACACTTGATAATGCTCCCAGCGTAACCGAAAGATTTCCGTTTTAATCAAGCATAAAAACTAATTTCTTCCCCGAAACCTCTCCTCTCTTCAACTTCTCCACCCTCGGACAATCCCATCAAACCCACTCTTATCATCCAACTCCACTGGGTGTGGCCGGATTTTGCCCTCCCAGATCAACTTTTCTAGCCTCTTGAACAGCTCACAACCCCACACTCTTAACTCGGGGTTGGCGGGACTCCCATAACCTCCATCCAGCGCAATCTCGGTCCCAAACATCCGGATGCCCAACACCCAGCTAGCCTGGACAGCCTTGCGAATTTCCGTCAACTCATCCGGGACGAGCTCGAAGCCAACATAGCGTCCTCCTGCACGGCCGATACTAGCGTAGCACTGTCGCAACGATTTGGCACTAGCTATAATGTCCATCACGTACCTCAGGCTGTTGTTAGTGTAGGCGCGAATCGACTCCATGACTGTTGGTGAGTGATAGTCGAACGCCTTCTCAGCACCGTATGACTCCACCAAGGTGAAATTGGCGGGTGAGCAGGTAGTGATGACCCGGAAGCCAGATCTGTCGATTCACATTAGCACACCCTACTCGCTCGCGGACATCTCAGACAGCGTACAGCTTCAGCAACTGGATGGCGGCCGTTCCACTTGCCGTACTCCCGCCGTACACAAGCACCCATGGCTTTGCCTGGTCACTTGTCTCGCCGATTGGATTCTCAGGGGAGCCGGGCAACGCTAGGTGCCGGGCGCCGAAACATGCCAGCCCTACAGTTCCGACAACGCACAGCCCTATCGCAGCTGCTTGGGGAAACGCCATCTCATCTGGGACCCGCCAGATCTGATCGGCACAAACAGCAATGTACTCGGCAAAGGCACCGCCTTGCGGCTCCAACCGATTGGACGCGTGGGCCGCGCCGGCCACGCGATCGCCCACTTTAACACCGTATGTTTCGAGGGATACCCCTTCTCCGAGTTGGATGATTGTGCCGGAAAAGTCAGATCCGACCCCGGCGCCTGGACAGGGAAAGTTCGTTGGCATTTTCCAGTCACACGGATTCAGGGCGACAGCGGCGACATGGACGAGCACCTGGCCCGGTAGGGGCATTGGTATGGGTCGCGTTCGAGTGAATGCGAGGATTCCCGGGGTTGAGGACTGAATCAAAGCTCGTTGAAAGGAAGGCATGTCGAATCTACCGTTTGTGAATGGTTTCGAAAAGGATGCGATCGTCTCACTCTCCAGCTGGTGTGATCTGTTCTAATTTACAAGAGGCATTGAGTACTGTGTAAAAATCGTAACTTACAATCATCGCGTTCTGGGGTAAATGCAGGTGGTTTTCGGGCTTGCGGTGAGACATTCGCATTTTGACGGGGAAGAACGGAGGCCGACAGAATTGGCGGGCTCGATGGCATCGGAAACCGATGTTGTCGCCGACGCAAGATCGTCTCCGATTTCAGAAGCCTCCGACAATGCAGGAAGTCCACAGTACCTACGCTGGTCCCACCCAAGTGCAAGTGACGGTCCTCGCGCCATCCGAGAGTCAAAGGTCCCAAACAATGTGTGTTCAATACACAAGTCAACAACTTCTAGCTCCCCAAACAAAATACGTCTTGGCTCCATGCCATCCCACATAGGCAATCTCGTGTTTTTACTTCCACTTTGA
Organism: Chaetomium olivaceum; assembly: GCA_039881045.1. Taxonomy (NCBI): domain Eukaryota; kingdom Fungi; phylum Ascomycota; class Sordariomycetes; order Sordariales; family Chaetomiaceae; genus Chaetomium; species Chaetomium olivaceum. Next base: position 33,980 of record JAYWVB010000030.1, on the reverse strand, counting down.
CACCCCAGCTCAGGATGGGACTTGCGGCTCGAAAGCTCTTTTTGGCGCTGCTTCCCCTGGTGGTTGGCGACCTTCATCTGGCACAACAGCCGCTAGAAGGTTTGCTCTCCGGTCACTGGCAGCACGAATTCGATACATTGGATCAGCATGACACGTCATGTATCATCAGCCACCTCACGGCGTTCGAGCAAGTCGAGGGACCCGTGGCATTTTCCCTCTCGCCGGACGAGCACCCGAGGTCCCCAAATTGTCAGCAATTAATTCCACCGTCTGGGAGCAGTGGGAATTTGATGGGGTAGCTGTGTCGGGGAATGCAAGCATCCTCATGGGGTTCTCACGGGATCCTTCATACGGCTTTTTCGGGCAGGGCAACTTACGCGTCGAGTTCTACATGACGCTTGAGGACGGCACCCGCATCCAGGAACTAGAGTACACCCAGCAATCAACCATCATAGACTGTCCCGGCTTCGTCAGCGGACTTTGGAACAGCTCTGACCGCTTCTACGCTTTCCGAGTGTCAAAGGACATGCAGACGGCCGAAGTGTGGTGGGAGGCCCGGCGTGAAAAGGGCTACCTGATCCTAGAGTCGCTTGCGCCACCACACCTCGCTGATGGACAGCTGTGGCCCCCGAGTCAGCAAGACCCAGTCGTGAATCATGCGGCAGTCACGATGGCGCCGGGACTGTACTTTAACCAACCCATCGCCGGCGGCAAGATGACTGCCCATGTCAAAATCGGCAACAGAGAAATGAATATCACCGGCTACGGCGCACACTGCCGGCTGTGGGCAGAGGACAGCTGGTTCAAGGTCTGCCGCGGCTGGCAAGTTGTGCGAGGGTTTCTCGGCCCTTACACGATTACCTACTGGCAACCTCTGTCGAGAGTGAACGACTGGGTCTCATACTTTTCAGCGAACCTCTTCAAGGACGGCGAGTTGGTCGTTGGCACGCAGGTCGGAACTGGTTCTAGAGATACCGACCACGTCCTTTTCGGTCCAGAGTTTAGCGGGAACATTAGCGGCAGCCTGGCCGACAAAGCCACGGGACACATGCTCGAGTTTGTGTCCAGTGTCAGCGGGAGGAGATGGCGGTTCAAACATAGCCACCAAATCAAAATGTTCGAGATGGGACTTGGCGGCGGCAGGGGATTGACAGGTTTTGTCGACGACGTAGCGGGCGGTGAGGTAGGGACAGATGAGCACTTTGAGGGGAAGGGAATATCCGAGCAGGTTTCCTTGCCAGATAAAGTGAAACAGTGGCAGATCTGGGTTGTATATGGGATTGGGTTCCTAGGAAGATGGAAAAACAGTCTGGCGAGCTTTGTACCATCACTTTGGTAGGGACAGTCCTCGTTTGCAGCAAGGAATTAATCCCACTCATACCATGAGAGCATTACTCTGCCGCTGGCGAGCATAATTACCAAGTAGATGGCTGTGAATTTACAACACTAGTTTACACTGGCGACAACTTGCCATCGTGCTAGTTCCAGGTCCGAGTCGGATATTTTGACAGACGAAAAAGCAATTCGGTCCTGGACCAACCGCAACCATGTGCTCAGCACAAACAGGAACTTTCCGAAACCTAGGAGCCTATGCCGTTTCCAGAGGTCGCTTCGGCATGACCACCGCGATGCGCTAATACCTGCGCCGAGGCCGGGGTTTCCTAACCGAAAGGCGGAGAGCCGAATGTCTCGGGTTTGAAACCTAAACAAACTCGTATAGTTTCCCGCTATTCGGACAGTTGAATCATCGAGCCCGCCCTGGCAGTAACTATGGGTTGACTTATTCCTGTTACGTATCAACTACTGTCCGAATCAAACACTCCTCGGTATTTGTTAAAACTATTCAACATGCAGCCCTGAGTGATCTCGAACGTACGGCAAGCCCTGGGGTTTCTTTGGCTTCGCGTGTTACGTTGTCACCAGAGCTCAACTCTCGCGACAGAATCCGCCAATTGCCCCCCTTCTGTTATTCGAGCTTCTATCCATACCTACTTGGCGCCAAAAGAATCTCAGTCACAATGCGGCAATCCTCTGAAGAGCGGTTCATCAATGAGCCCATCGCAATCATCGGAAGTGCTTGTCGGTTCCCAGGCTCGCTCGACAACCCTTCCAAGCTCTGGGATTTCCTCCGCGAACCCAAAGACTTGCTCTCCAAGATACCGACCGGCCGCTTCAACGCAGACGCCTTCTTCCACCCAGATAGTGCCCACCATGGAACCAGCAACGTCACCAAGAGTTACTTTCTGGAAGAGGATCCCCGACTGTTCGATGCGGCCTTTTTCAACATCAAACCCGTCGAGGCCCACTCGATCGATCCCCAACATCGAATTCTCCTTGAGGTGGTGTACGAGTCGCTGGAGGCTGGCGGACAGTCGATCGAGGCCCTTGCAAAGTCCCAAACTGGAGTCTACGTTGGTCTCATGTGCGGAGACTTCAGCGAACACATTCAGCGGGACATTGACGCCATGCCAGCCTACATGGCTACTGGGACGGCTAGAAGCCTCATCTCCAACCGCATTTCTTATTTCTTTGACTGGCATGGTCCGTCGATGACGATTGACACGGCTTGCTCCTCTAGCCTTTTTGCCGTCCATCAAGCGGTACAGCTGTTGCGTAGCGGTGACTCGAACCTCGTCGTCGCAGCGGGCTCCAACATCATTCTCGGTCCCGAACTCTATATTGGCGAGTCCAAACTCAAAATGCTATCACCCAGCGGTCGATCTCGAATGTGGGATGAGAAAGCGGACGGCTATGCCAGGGGCGAAGGAGTCGCGGCCATCATTCTGAAGCGTCTCAGCGATGCAATCCGGGACGGTGATCACATTGAGTCCGTTATTCGGGAGTCTGCCATCAACTCGGACGGTCGCACCAAGGGGCTCACAATGCCCAATGAGCTTGCGCAAGCCGACCTAATCACCCGTACCTATAGAAAGGCCGGACTTGACTTGGCAAAAGAATCAGAGCGCTGCCAGTTCTTCGAAGCTCATGGTACAGGCACTGAGGCTGGCGACTGTCGTGTAAGTTCGGCAGGCAGTTGGTGTGCCGAGACGAGTCTGCACTAACCTTGTCTGATTCTTCGATAGGAAGCCGAAGGGATCAGTCGAGCTTTCCTCGGATACGGAAGCGAGGGCCGTAACAACAGACAGAGGCAGACAGACAATCTTTACGTCGGATCGATCAAGACGGTCATCGGCCATACCGAAGGGACAGCCGGCCTCGCTGGACTGCTCAAGGCCTCGCTGGCCATACAGAACGCCACAATTCCGCCCAACATGTTGTTTGAGCGGCTAAGCCCCAAGGTGGCCCCGTTTTACAACGGCCTGGAAATAGCCACCAAAGCGAAGCCATGGCCAAAGGTTACCACAGTCCGGCGGGCAAGTGTCAACAGCTTCGGCTTTGGCGGCGCAAATGCCCACGTCATCCTTGAGAACTTTGAGCCCTCTCACGAGACAACGGACACCTGTGGTCCTGCCACATTCACTCCATTCGTCTTTTCTGCGGGTTCAGAGACAGCCCTCGAGGGCATGCTAGAGGCTTATGCAACGCACCTGCGCGGCCAACCCGACATGTCCGTTGGTGATCTCGCTTACACGCTGCATGCGAGGCGATCAGCACTCGCGCTGAGAGCAGCATTCTCTGCCGCCCCGTCCGCCCTGCACCTCGTCTCCCAGATTGAAGAATACCTTACCCAGGCCCGCCACAAAGAGAATGGGACTGGATCATCCGGCACCAGCGTTGGCACCCGACCGGTGAGCGCTTCGCCTCGGGTCCTCGGCATTTTCACCGGCCAAGGTGCGCAATGGGCTGGAATGGGTCGCGAGCTAATTCAGACCTCGGAGTTTGTGCGCAGCCGTATCCAGTCCTTGGAGAACGCCTTGCGTATGCTCCCCGGGGCTGATCGGCCTTCGTGGTCACTTATTGACGAACTGCTAGCTGAGGGAGCATCTTCGCGCCTTGGTGAAGCGCGCATTGCCCAACCTCTATGCACTGCTATTCAGATTGTTTTGGTCGACCTCCTCCACGCAGCAGACATTCGGTTCGCGGCTGTTGTGGGCCACTCCTCGGGTGAGATTGCGGCAGCCTACGCTGCGAGCATGATCAATGCCGAGGACGCAATCAAGATCGCCTACTACCGCGGGCTGTGCGTTGAGGAGCACGTCAAGAGGGAGGGGGCCATGATGGCTGTCGGAACGACGTTTGATGATGCCACTGACCTGTGCAGCTTGGACGTGTTTTCCGGCCGTCTCTGCGTGGCCGCTTGTAACTCTCCGTCCAGTGTCACACTATCCGGCGATGCTGAGGCAGTCCGAGAGGCAAAGGAGGTTTTGGGGGATGAGAAGAAGTTTGCCCGACCTCTCAAGGTGGACAAGGCATACCACTCGCACCATATGGACGTCTGCTCAGCTCCATACTTGCAGGCGCTACACGCCTGCAATATCGAGCCGCAGGAGCCGAGCAGCAAGTGTATCTGGTATTCAAGCGTCTACCCAGGTTCCAGCATGGGAATGTCGGTTACAGACCTTGAAACTTTGAAGGGGGAGTACTGGAAGGAAAACATGCTACGACCTGTTCTCTTTACCCAGGCACTCGAGACGGCAGTCCGTATGAGCGAGGATGGACCGTTCAACCTTGTCATCGAGGTGGGCCCTCATGCCGCACTGAAGGGCCCTGCATCAGAGACCCTCGCGGCTTTGTATGATGAGAACAAGCTGCCTCGGCCGCCATACGTCGGGACGCTGTCCCGCGGTTCCAACGACATCGGCGCCTTGTCTGCCACGCTGGGCTCTGTGTGGAGTCGATTCAGCGGACCCGTCGTCAACTTCTCCCAGTACGACTCACTTCTCGCAGGGCAATCCGGGCCGTTCAGACGCCTCGTCCCAAATCTCCCGACATACAAGTGGGATCATGACAGAGTGTACTGGCATGACTCGAGAATCTCTCGGGCACTACGCAACCGCAAGGGTGCATTCAACCCACTGCTGGGGCGAAGAATTGCAGATGGGTTAGGTGACGAAATGCGATGGCGCAACATCCTCCGCCCAAGCGAGCTTCCCTGGATCAGTGGCCACCAGCTTCAAGGCCAAAAGGTATACCCGGCTGCCGCCTATCTGTCTACTGCCGTCGAGTCTTGCGCATTCGTAGCCGACGGCCGGGGCGTTGACGCCGTGGAGATCCAAGACTTTGATTTGGGAAAGGCCTTGGTTTTTGACGATAACACCGAGCAAGCCGGTGTCGAGACGCTCTTTGTCCTCTCTGGCATATCTAAGCGGAGCCAGAACCACGTCACAGCCAATTTCGGCTTCTACGCAGCTCTAGGAGCTGACGCCGATGTACTCTCTCGTCTCGCGACCGGCCGCATTCTAGTCACACTAGCCGTAGACTTGGATGCGTCGCCTCGTCTTTTACCGCAGCGAGCCCCGAGCCAGTCAATATGGCCGAGATTCAGGAGGAGGAATTTTACTCGTCACTCGGGAAACTGGGGTACGAGTACGCCAACGACTTCCGCGCTCTGTCGGGGATGAAGAGAAAGATCAACTACGGCTCGGCCAACGTGCGAGTTCCAGGTCACAAGCTCGCCGCTGACGCTCTTCTAGTCCACCCGGCCTTGCTGGACTCGGCTTTGCAGGCAATCTTCTTGGCTTACTGGCACCCGGACGATGGGAGTCTCGACCAGCTCCACGTGCCGACGGGTATTTCCACTCTGAAAATCAACACGTCGCTGTGCAAACAAGACTTGGTCCAGGGAGTGCTGCTGCCCCTTGAGTCCGTCTTGACGGAGAACCCCCTGGTCACCAACATGATCGGAGGAGACGTTGACGTCTATAGCCGTGACGGGCGCACACCCTTGATTCAGGTCCACGGTGTCCGGGTCTTGCCCCTTGCCGAGCGCACCAGCCATGCTGATAGACAGCTTTTTAGGGAGCATGTCTGGGGCCCCAGCATTCCAAGCGGTCTCCTGGCAGCCAACAATCGTGCCACGCCGCAGGACTTCGAGCTTGGTAGTGACTTGGAGAGAATGTCCATTTACTACTTGAAAAGGTTGACTCAGGAGATCCCGCCCAGCCAACGCGGGGGATTGGAGTGGCACCACAAGACCCTCTTTGAGTTTGCTGATCACGTTCTTCACCAGACCGCCAATGGGCGGCAGCGTTTTGCCAGGACAGCTTGGCTCAACGACACCTGGGACGATATTGCACACATCCTTGACAAGCACCCGGGGAGCATCGAGGTCGAGCTGAGCCACACGGTGGGCGAGAATCTCGCTGCTTCGGCACGGGGGGAGACTCAAATTCTTCAACACATGTTCAAAGATAACCTCCTGAACCGGTATTACGTTGAGGCAATGGGTTTACGTGAGACCACCGCCTTTCTGTCCCGGATTGTGGCACAAATAGCACACCGGTATCCCCACATGGACATCCTCGAGATTGGCGCCGGCACGGGCGGTGCAACAAAAGCCATTTTCCGGGACATTGGACAGACATTTTCCTCATATACATTTACCGACATATCGACTGGATTTATGGAGAAGGCTCAGGAGGTCTTTGCCAAGATGGCCGGCAAGATGGTGTTCAAAGCGCTCGATATAGAGAAGGATATCATGGAACAGGGGTATGCAGAGCACTCGTACGACCTGATCATCGGCTCTCTAGTTTTGCACGCAACCGGGAGCCTCGACAAGACCATGAAAGAAACGCGGCGACTACTGAAGCCTGGTGGATATCTCGTTCTTCTTGAAATGACGAGCAATGATGTTCTCCGGGTCGGGTTTGCCATGAGTGGCCTCCCTGGATGGTGGCTCGGCGCGGGCGATGGTCGGCAATACTCGCCCTGTGTTTCTTCGGCAAAATGGCACGAGATTCTCCTTGGGGCCGGCTTTTCGGGCATTGACACGATCACCCCAGAGGTCGACACTCTTCCGCGTCCCTTCTCCGTCATTGTTTCTCAGGCTGTCGACCAGCGCGTCAACGTCATCCGGGAGCCGTTGTCGCACCCCGACAGACTGAATGCTGACCATGCGAATAAGGAGTTGATCATAATTGGTGGACGGAGCTTGACAACCGTGGTTTTGATATCCAGCCTCCTCGACCTAACGCAGGAGTTTGGTTTCAACATTACCCGGTTATCCTCGCTCCAGGAACTGGAAGGGCTCGCCATATCCCCGACGGCTCTCGTGTTAAATCTGGCTGAACTTGACGAGCCCGTCTTTGAGAACCTCACCCGCGAGACGATGAAAGGGATCCAGAGCTTGGTGGACTACCAGAGGACAATTCTCTGGATCACGCAGGGTTGCCGCGCCGATCAACCGTACATGAACATGAGCGTGGGGCTTGGGCGGACCTTGGCCTTGGAGGCTCCAGATGTTCGACTGCAGTTTCTCGACCTCGACGTTTCTCACAAGGTCGATGCGAGGTTGGTGGCCGAAACCCTGCTTCGCCTACAACTCACTCGCGAAGACAGTTTTACTCAGGGGATGCTCCATTCGGTAGAACAAGAGGTCGTCGAGGAGAAGGGAGAACTCATGGTCCCACGACTACTTCCCATCAAGGCAGCCAACGACAGGTACAACGCCACCAAAAGGTCCATCACCCAGGAGAAAGAAAGCGACGAATGCTCGCTCCTACTGGTCCCTGCGAAGTGGGGTTACACGATCCGTGACGCTACCGGCGACGCTAGTCTCGAATGTGCTGCCAACGGGACACTGGTCCACGTCACGGCATCTACTTTGATGCCAATCACCGAGCAGATGTATGGTGTCGTTGGACGAGACCCTGATGCTGACACTTGGGTCTTGGGACTTTCACGTACCAATGGCAACCGCGTGTCTGTACAAGGAGACCACTTAGTCCGCTTCAGCAGCACACAAGGGGAAATAATGTCGGATGAACAGCAACAACTCGTCGCCCTGCTAACCATCGAAGCGCAATGTTGCCAAGCCCTTTCTGCGGTGCCGTCCGGTGGTACGCTGGTCGTGAATGAGCCTCCTACCGGCTTGGCTGAGCGGCTTCTAGAGCGATCCAGTGAGAGCGATACGAAGGTAGTCTTCACTGTGCCAAGTGTCGCTGCCCACCGCGGCCTCCCCGACGGCTGCGTTGTAGTGGCTCTGGCGCCGACGAGTTCAAAGCGTGCCGCACGCGCCGCTCTCCCTACCGTCGTCTCACTCTTTGTGGACTGCTCTACTGGCACCGAAGGCGTCGGTCTTGGCTCCCTCGTCGCGTCTTGTATGCCTGCATCCTGTCAGCGCCTAACACTGACAGAGCTCAGTCTTCTACACCAACCACTGTCAGCCTCAACAGGCACAATTTCCCAAATGCTCCAGCAGGTAGTTGGCCGTCACGTCCGGGAAACCAAGCCGGAAACGAGCTTCCTCACCTTGAGCCCGAATACGCTGATTAACACACCCTATGTCGACTTGTCTGCAGTATCCGGCCCAACATTGGTGAATTGGTCCGGGGATAAGGTCCTCGTGCGACTGGAGTCAGTTGACAGCTTGATTCGATTTGACAGCAACAAGACTTATGTTTTGTTCGGCTTGACGAGCGATCTGGGACAGTCTTTGGTTGACTGGATGGCATCGCACGGGGCCAGAAATGTCGTATTGACGAGTCGACGCCCTAACATTGACCACAGATGGTTGGATCAGTGCACCGCGAGCGGAGTGAAGGTACAGGTCTTTGCAAAGTGAGTCAATCACCCCCATCCCCAAAGTCCTCATGAGTAAGGAAAAGGAAAATGCTGACAGAGACAGTGACATTACCGACCCGGCCGCCGTGGAAGCTCTCGTTGGCCAGATCCGTCGCTCCTTCCCACCAATTGCGGGGATCATGCACGGCGCCATGGTCCTAGAGGATGTCCCTTTTTCAGAGATGTCTCTCGAGACCATGAACAAGGTGGTGCGGCCCAAGGTGCTCGGCACCCTCCATCTCGACCGCATATTCCAGGAAAACAGCCTTGACTTCTTCGTCTTCTTCTCCTCGTTGGCCTCGGCCTCTGGGAACCGAGGGCAGTCTAATTATAGCGCCGCCAATATGTACATGACGGCCAAGACTTTTGAGCGGCGGCGGAAGGGTCTTGCAGCTTCAGTCCTGCATCTTGGAGCTGTCATGGGCGTGGGCTACGTCATGCGAGAGGCGAGCGAAACCGTGTTTCCGGCCATTCGCCGCGCCGGTTTTCAGTGGATGGATGAACGAGCCTTCCATCAGTGCGTCGCCGAAGCCATCCTAGCAGGACGGCCGGATTCTGGGCGCAACCCTGAAATCGTCACAGGTCTCCGTGTGATCAACATCGAAGAGGAAGAGCCAACACCGTGGATGAATAACCCTCGATTCCAGCACTGCATTGCCCAGGGCGGCACGAGTGAGATGAAAAGAACGCAGGGAGGCGCCACGGTTGCGGTGAAGGCGAGGCTACTTGAGGTGACGACGCCAGAAGGAACGCTGGAGGTGATCACAGATGCTTTCCTCCAGAAGCTTCAAATCATGCTACAGGTCCAGCTACAAAATGACGATGACCGTGCCAACATCCTCATCGCCAACGCAGAAGACACGGGCATCGACTCCCTAGTTGCCGTCGAGATTCGCTCATGGTTCCAGAAGGAGATGGAGGTCGACTTGCCGGTCCTCAAAATCCTAGGCGGTGCGGCCATCGCAGACCTCATTGCTTTTGCCGTCGAGAAGCTGCCTGCTGCGTTGACGCCAAATCTGGGCAGTGCCACTAGTGACCGCAGGAGGGATGAGCCTGGGCATGACAGCAGTCCACCGGTAACTGTACCTCTGACTCGCCGCTCCACCATGTCCGTGTTAGCGACGCCCGACCAAACAAGCAGCAACGGCTCCGAGGATTGCACATCCATTTCCAGCGGCAACACCACTCCTACCCTTGAGTCCGAGACAAATGTGGCCTTCCTAGAGGACGAGGACAGCGCCAAGTCGGGAAGCACGGCGAGCGGCGAGATGCAACTGCTGGGCCCGCTAGTATCCCGGCCGAGCCATCCGCAAGAATTAGACCTGGAAAGGACAGCGCCCATGTCTCTTGGGCAGTCGCGTTTCTGGTTTTTGAGGCGCTATATAGAGGATCAAACAACGTTCAACATCACGTTCTCAGTCAGGTTGCGGGGTTCCCTGAACCTTAGCAAGTTCGAATCCGCAGTCCAAACTCTGGGCCAACGACACCAGGCTCTCCGGACAGCCTTTGTGATGGAAGGGGACCAGCAGCTTCCAGTGCAAGCCATCCTCAAGAGGTCACTTCTCCACGTCGAAAAGAAGCAGATAAAGAAGGCGCATGAGGCTTCTACAGCCTTCGAAGCAATGAAGAACCATGTCTTCGACATTGAACGAGGAGAGTCGATGCGCCTGATGGTCCTGTCATTAAGCCCGATAGACAGCTTCCTCGTTGTCGGGTACCACCACATCAACATGGACGGCGCAAGTCTTGAGGTCTTCATGGCCGACCTGATGAAACTATATACCGGCAAGCCTCTCACGCCCAAACCTTTCCAATACCCAGATTTTGCAGTGCAGCAACAGCTTGAGGTGCAACAAGGCAGGATGGACGGCGACATTGCCTATTGGGAAACCCAGTTAGCCGGCAGCCCTACCGCGATCCCCCTCCTTCCCTACTCTTCGGTGAAGACGCGGATGGCGATCCACAGGTACGACCACAACCGCGTGGATCGCAAAATCGACGCCGCCTTAGCTTCCAGGATCCGCGCCACGTGCCGGGGGGAGGACGTCGCAATTCCACTTCTACCTTGCCGTGTTCCAGGTGACATTGTTCCGACTGCTTGGCACGCCTGACTTGTGCATTGGCATGGCTGACGCCAACCGGTTCGAAGGGGACCTCGCCTCAAGTGTCGGGATGTATCTGAACCTCCTCCCTTTGCGGTTCCGCCTGTCTGGCAGCCAAACGTTCCAGGACACCCTCAAGGACACCCGCCGTACTGCATACGGGGCCATGGCGCACTCGCATGTGCCGTTCGACCTCATTCTGAACAGCCTCAACGTCCCGAGGTCAACGCTGCATAGCCCTTTGTTCCAGGCATTCATAAACTACCGAGCCGGGGTGGCCGAGAAGCGAATGCTGGGAGCCGTGGAAGGCGAAGGCGAGGAGTACCACTTCGGCCGGTCTGCGTACGATCTCAGCTTGGACATCATGGAGAATCCCAACAGCGATCCCCGCCTGATGTTTGTCGTGCAGAAGCAGCTCTACTCTGAGCAGGATGCAGACGTTTTGGCGGACGCGTACATGCACCTGCTTGAATACTTCGCGCAGAAGCCGACCTCGGCGCTAGAGGCCGCTCCCGTGTTTGCGCCGAAGACTGTTGAGGCGGCCATCCAGCTTGGTCGAGGTAAGTGGAAAGGCTTCGATCCTCCTTAGCTTCCTAAATCCCCCCTCGGCTGAATGAGAGCTAACCTAATGTGTGGTCCTTGTTTCACAGGCCGTCCCGTAGTCTCTGGCTGGCCGGAAACCATCGTTCATCGGGTAGATGACATTGTGCAGCGACATCCCGACACCATTGCCATCAGAGAGACGCAGGAAGGACGAGTGTGGAACTACAAGCAGTTTGGTGACCGAACGGCTGCTGTCGCAGGGGCACTGCTTTCTGCCAACGTAACCCAAGGAGCGCGCGTCGCCGTTTTCCAGGAGCCAGGTTTCGACTGGATCTGCTCTGCAATGGCCGCCATGCGTGTCGGCGCTGTGTTTGTCCCCTTTGATGTCAGCACACCTGTCGAGCGTTTAACGGCCATGGTTACAACCGCGAAGCCGACCGTCGTCCTCTTCCACCGCGCGACAGCATCTCAGGAGGCCAGTTTAGCAACCATTCGAGATGGGTGTGCCCAAGCCATCGATGTCTCGCAGCCTTTTCCTTCCCCGGTCACAGGGCACGAAGATTATGTCCCAATCATGGCCAAAAGCAGAGAAGCCGCGATTCTGTATTTCACGAGCGGTTCGACAGGTGTTCCCAAGGGTGTGATGCTCCCGCATGACGGTATCCCGAACTTTATGGAGCACACATGTGACGTGAATGGGCCTGAAGTGGTTCTGCACCACAGCGCGCTTGGGTTCGACCTAGCAACCTGGCAGGTTCTTGCGGCCCTTGCACACGGCGGCACCTTAGTCGTAGTGCCGCGGGCCCTGCGTGGGGACGCTGTCGCAATCACGGCCCTGATGGCCAAGGAGGGTGTGACGTGCACGGGGGCCACTCCGTCCGAGTACACCAGCTGGATCCAATATGGCTTCCCCAAGCTCACACAATGCAAGGGCTGGCGGCGTGCAATGACGGGCGGCGAGCAGTGTTCGCCAAAGCTGGTCGAGGACTTCCGAACGTTGCAGCTTCCCGATCTCCGCCTGTGGAACTGCTATGGACCTTCTGAGGTTACCTGGGGCAGCAACCAAGCTGAGATCGCTCTGACGAAGCCGCTGGAGGGTGTAGTGACGGTCGGGAATACGATGCCCAACCGCTCTGTGTATATTCTGGACGACAACCTCGAGGCTGTTTGCGTCGGCATGCCAGGAGAGGTCGTTATTGGCGGCCCTGGAGTGGGCCTCGGATATCTCGACAACGATGCTCTCACAGCAGAGAGGTTTATACCGGATCTCTCTGCACCGGGAACAAGAATGTACCGCACCGGCGACCGAGGACGGCTGGCTGCGAACGGAGATCTGGAAATCCTGGGGCGTATCGATGGCGATTCGCAGATCAAGCTGCGCGGGATCCGGATCGAAATGCAAGATATCGAGCAGACGATCCTTCGCAGCGCCAACGGCGCCTTGTCGAACGTCTGTGTGACAGCCCGGGGTGAGCCCCCGAGCTTAGTTGCCCACGCCGTGTTTGGACCGGACTTCTCGTCGCAAGAGCAGGAGCAGGACGCTTTCCTCCATAGGCTAGCCACGTCTCTACCCCTTCCACAATACATGCGCCCAGCAGCCATCGTGCCAATTCCGGCAATGCCCCTGAACCTCAATGGCAAGCTGGACAGACGCGCGGTGGAAAGGATGCCGACCCGCGCCGGGGATGCCGCAATCGAGCAGCGGCCTACCGGCTCTACCCCGTTGGGGGAACAGGAGCTCCAGTTGCGCCATATCTGGGAGCACGTCATCCCCGGGGATGTTTTCGCTCTGTACGCGGTGAACAGGGATACCGACTTCTTCCATGTTGGAGGCAACTCCATGTTGCTCGTCAAGTTGCAGGACCTGATCAAGCGGGAGTTTGGCGTCACGCTGACCATAATGTCTCTCTTTGAGAATAGCACTCTTGGCACCATGGCGGCCGCAGTCCATGACGCTACCATCGCGAGCGCCGATGCCGCCATTGACTGGGAGGAAGAAACGGCTTTGACCAAAGACGTCATCGACGGTGCTTGGCCTTCGTCGGAGAAAGCCGCTAGGCGGCCCAAGCCCGCTATCGACGGGAAAATCATCATTCTCACCGGGGCAACTGGCTTCATTGGGCGCGAGTTGCTTGCCCAGCTCATTTCGTCCTCGGCAATCTCGAAGGTGTATTGTATCGCAGTCCGCGACCCCACCAAGCTGGCCGACCTCGAGTCCGACCCCAAGGTTTCCATCCACCCTGGCGACCTCTCCTCCCTTGACGACGTCGATGAGCACCTCTTCTCGGCAGCCCATGCTGTGATCCACTGCGGCGCAGATGTGTCCTTCCTTAAAACATATGCAACATTGCGCAGGGCGAACGTTGCCTCGACCAAAGCATTGGCACGTCTCGCGCTAAAACACGACGTCGATTTCCACTACATTTCGACCATCGCGACAGGGCGTCTACTCCTTGCAGACCGCTCATCGGCGGCTGAAGACGGCAGGCCGCAGACGGCCACCGCAGCGCAGGACATCTTCCGCGAGCAGTCGCTCGCCGATCACCCGCCCCCGCCGGGCTGGTTGGATAACTATGTCGCAAGCAAGTGGGCCAGCGAGGTGTTCCTCGAGCGGGCGGCTGCGCGGCTCGGGCTCAAGGCGTGGGTGCACCGGCCGAGCAGCGTCACGGGCGCTGGGGCGGGCGAGATGGACGTCATGTCTTCGGTGATGCGGTACGCTAAAAGTCTTCGGGCAGTGCCGGTGTCGGCCCGCTGGAGAGGCGCGTTGGACTTTGTGGGAGTCCAGGCTGTGGCTGACGGAGTGGTCAACACCGTGATCAAGGGACGGGACGGGGGGAACCAGGAGCCTGAGGGGTCTATGAAGTTCCTACATCACAGTGGCGACGTTGTGATTCCCATCGACGTGCTGAAGGAGTACCTCGAAAAGGAGGACGCAGTCGAGTACAAGAAGGTCCAGCTAGGGGAGTGGATTGAGATGGCCGTGTCCGAGGGATTGAACGTGCTGGTGGCCGCGTATCTGGCATCTGTTGACGAGATGGACCTGGATATTGTTTTCCAATCCTATGTCAAGGGTGACATTGTGGCTTCTGTGGAGGGATGAGCGGAATCAAAGATCGCCTCATGGTAGAGTTCGTTCCAAGAAGCCCAATGGCCATATCTCTGTCTGTCGGGGTTTGGTTTTCCTTATTGAAGCGATGGTTCGATGGTGGGTCTCTGACATATACAATGTATGTACATTGAGAAAGCAAAAGAGGAACGCTTTGTTTGATCTACTACTGTATGTTAATCGTCTAAGGCTCTTAAGGGAGTGATGAAATGCCACAGCTGCACAATTCACATGCATAATCGTGCGTACAATCATGCTTCAGTGGCGTCGTGGTTAACACAAATTCGCTTCACCTTTACTGCGGTATACGAAACGAGATGGCAAAGTCAGATGCTTATGTCGGTACTTAGGGGTTGTGTGGATCCTTTTCTTTCACTTCCCCCATACAAAAAAATGACCCACACAGCCCCCAAGTAGTTGATTCGATTAGTTTAATATTCGGGCAATACAGCCTGTGAGAAGCGTCAGGTGCCAAGTGTTAGCAACATGCAAATCACTGCAAGCCCCGTGCAATGCATCTGCATCTCTAGATCCGGAGGTCACAGGTTCAAAGTCGCGTGATTCCTGTAAAACATCCTTAATTGTGCATACATTTATACACATACGGGTCCGCACAGGCCCCTGTATTCCGCAGAGCCACAACTGTGACTAGCTGAGTCTCGGCAACCCTCGTGTCGCCCTCGCCCGTTGACAATACCCCCTTACTTGGGGCTCACCCCTTCTTCGTGGCCTCTGACCAACGGCCTCACCACCTACGTACCGAGGTAGACAGTGAGAATCCATCATCGCTAGTCGGCCAAAACATCGACAAGACTCGCACCAAAGTCGAATAGGATGTATATGGCACCGTGACATCGAAAGGTTCCGACTCCACTACTCCAGAAGCAAGTCACTCCCCCAAACTTCAAAAACTATCAGGCGTTGCTAGATTGGCACCAGGCCATCTACCATGATACCATAACCTGTCGTAGAGCCATCTCTATTAGGACATTCATTGAGTATCCAACCAGTCATACACTATCCTGATGGCGGCACGCTCCTCGCCTTTCGTCACGACAAATCGCTTGACGTGGTGCCGCTTTCCGTCGACGAGGGCAAAACCCCAGACCTGCTCCGCTCTCCACCCGCCCTTATCGCACGTCGAAGTAATCCAAATTTGTTCAGCTACGCCCTCTGACTCTTCCTCTAGCCATCCCTGGCGAAGGTAAATGTCGAGTTCGTCCCCCGTAGCGACACCAGAGCCTGTGGTTTTGCTCGTGACGTTAAGCCAGCGAGTGCAGACGCGCTGCACGCCAAACATCTGAGACACGTGCTCGTGCTCCGCCCCGTCAACCCACGCCCGCTCTGTCTCTCCTTTGAGGCCCCCTGTTGCTGTTTGCTCGGTGGTGATGATGGTGCATGCGCCTTGCTTGGTTTGCGTGACGGTCCCAATTATTGTCGCCCATGAGACGGCCTTTCGGAGGATCCTGCGCCCCGGGTTCAGCACCAAAGCCGGACTCATCATGGGCAATTTGGAAATGAGTGTGTAACACGTACCAGGGGATACCTTGAATTACCAGCATCGCGTCCATGTCATCCGACAGCTTCTTGTTCTGATATACTTATTTGGTTACTAACAGGACGGTACTCATCCCCGTCCGTACCTGAGTCTAGGATGTACACACCATGGTCCATGACCCGTTGAGGTTGTGGATCGTGCTGGTTGCCGGCGCACTCATGGTTGATTGGTTCAGATGGGTTCAAAATGTCAAGAGCCTGGCAGTATCCCGTGACAAAAGTCACCTTGTTATCCGTTTCAAGAACCGAGATCTCGCAAGGCCTCTCTAGCACGCCCAATGTCCACACACCATGATACATGTAGCGTTCTAGACTACATGGAATTCGTACGGGCGTATAATTAGCTGCAGGTAACCGCGCATTCCGGTGACTCGAGATGCAGAACGATTTTGTCGTTACTCGCATTACGATCGGCGGCCGAAAGAGGGCGAAAACGGACCTCCGCCACGAGCGGCTGAGAACAACTCCGTCTGAAACCCTCCGGAAGTCTCCGAAAGCCTCCGAAGAAGGCTGCAAGAGATACAAACAAAGAAAATTCGGAAACGTTTTTGTCTTCAAAAGCCGCCGAATGTCTCGCATCAATGGTTGAGGTTCTCTCACTCCCAGACTCAAGCTCAGAGCATTCCACAACCCCGACTCTGCTCTCGAGCCGGAAGTCGATCGGAATGCGAGCGTCCAGACTCGAGCACTCATCGACCTTCGTCGCCCGACCTCTCAGCCATCTAGCGCAGCCATCTAGCAGACCGTGAACCCAAAAGCGATGGATAGCGATACCACGAATGTCCTCCGGGGCTCCAACCCTACCCCGACGAAAAAGCTGCGCGAGCACGACGGTGCCCAGGTCAACCCTGCTGGTGATGGTCATAGCATCAGCGGCGATGGCCTTCCAGATGGCGTTGCGGGCTCGAATGCAGCACCAACCGCCGCATTCAAACCAAGCCTCCGCTTCTGGACCATCTTCATCGCAGTTGGCTTTTCCGGTTTGCTCACCGCGCTAGAAGCCACCATCACATCGACGGCCTTGCCATCCATCATTGCCGACCTAGAAGGCGGTGACACGTACATCTGGGCCGTCAACGGGTACCTGGTGGCTATGACCAGCTTGCAGCCACTGTATGGGCAGCTGGCAAACGTCTTCGGCCGACGATGGCCTACCATTGCCGCGACGGCCAGCTTCGTGCTGGGCAGCGGCATTGCGGGAGGCGCCAACAGCATGGCCATGCTCATCGCCGGCCGCGTCATCCAGGGTATTGGGGCCGGGGCATCAATGTCCTCTGTGAGATACTTGTCTGCGACCTCGTCCCCCTCCGCGAAAGGGGCAACTACCTCGCCGGCATGTTCGGAATGATCGCCGTCGGCACTGCGCTCGGCCCCTTCTTTGGCGGCCTGATCGTCGATAATACAACGTGGCGTTGGGTGTTTTACCTCAACCTTCCTGTTGGTGGCGTGGCACTCGTCCTCCTGGTCTTGTTCCTCCACGTCAACTACGTCAAGGAAAAAAGTCTAGCCACGAGTCTGGGCAAGATTGACTGGCTCGGCAATCTCATCTTCATCGGCTCCATCAGCTCCGTTCTCCTCGCTCTGGCCTGGGCCGGCGCCGTGTATGCCTGGACCTCATCCAACGTCCTCGTTCCACTGCTCGTCGGTCTGGCAGGTCTGGCCGGATTTTTCGTCTTTGAAGGCTCACGGTTCTCGGCCCAACCTATGATGCCATTACACCTCTTTTCCAATCGTACCTCGGCGGCCGCTTTCGGCCTGACCTTCCTACACAGCATTTCCACGATATGGGTGCTGTACTTTCTCCCCGTGTATTTACAAGGTGTCCTGAATTCTTCGCCCCAGCGTGCGGGTGTCCAGCTGCTTCCCACCATCCTCGTTCTCATCCCTTTTGCCGTAGTCGGTGGCGGCATCATGTCGAAGATGGGCCGGTACCGGCCCATACACCATGTTGGCTTCGCGCTCATGACAATCGGCATGGGGCTGCTTGCTCTACTTGACCAGAATTCCAACACGGGCAGCTGGGTCGGCTTTCAGATCGTCGGGTCCGCCGGCGCAGGTATCGTCATACCGACCCTGCTTCCGGCCGTCCTAGCGCCCTGGCCGAGTCCGACACGGCTCTGGCCACCGCGACGTGGGCCTTCCTCCGCAGCTTCGGTCAAGTCTGGGGAACAGCCATTGCCGCCGCTGTCTTCAACAACAGGTTCGACCAGCTGTCTGGACGAATTACCGACGCGGTCGTCAGGCAGCAAGTGAGCGGTGGTCAAGCTTACCAGTATGCCACGGCGGCATTTATGCGCCTGCTTTCTCCCGATACCAGGGAGCAGTTTGCGTCGGCCTTGAATGACAGTCTGCGCCGCACCTGGCAGGTTGCTATTGCGTTTGCCGCTTTGGGGTTCGTGCTGGTCATGTTAGAGAAGGAGATACCCTTGCGAAACGAGCTTGACACCGAATATGGAGTCCCTGAGAAGACGACAACGGGTGACGTCGAGAAGTCGAGCGGTAATACTTCAAGATTAGGAGCAAACGGTGAAGCGGTCAGTTAATGTGTGCGTCGAACATGCAGCCGCCAACCTCCCCCCCCCCGGGGTCCCTACAATACAGAAATTCTCACCCTACCTTGATAAATCAATTACGTTGGCTGCATTTGGCAGGCTAGTACCGATCATGGGCAACGTTCCCCGTTATTTATTTTTTGTTTATCGCCGTGTCGTCTTGGGTGCGCCGAGTATGATTTAGAGCCCCCTAGTAATGTATTTACGTAGACGTTTCATTCTTTCACTACCTCGGTAGCATTCATGTTTTCTTTTCCCTTGGCAGACTTCGGCTGTTGATCTCGCCATTACCGGTACACCAACCACAATTTTATGTATCTGTGCAGGTTCACCAGCATGAATATCGAGGGTAACTTCCTCTCTCTCTTCCTCAATTTAGGTTCTATCTCGAGAGTCCCCAAGACATGACTGCCTTTTGCGGTAACGCTACAAGGCCACTAATGGCTCCGCAGGCTCATCACTACAGTGGCCAGAACACACAACCAGCCCGGCAAGTCGACTAGAAGGAGCCTCCGGGCATTGATATCAACAAATTCCTGAATAAATGACCTCGTCTCCGGCAAAGTCTTACTGTCCCATTCCCGGCCCGTTAACCCTAAGATCCTCAAGCCGGTTTTGAGAGGATATGCGTGCCCAAAAACAAACACCACGCAAGCAAGCCACCATAGCGAAAGGTCGTTGCCGGCAAAATAGTTAATGAGACACGTGGCGATTGTTGTCAGGTGACTGGGAGCCGATACGGATACCATGCGCTTGAAACCTTCGTAAAATGGGTAAAAGACCTCCCTCCTTGCCTGGGCTGGCACAGTCGAGCGGAGAAGCGAGGTCATGGTCACCTGTTGGCAGATAGAGCAGATCACGCTTGTCGATTTGGCCTTTTGTCAGTTCCTGTCTAGTGTCGAAGAGCGCTGGGTGAGGGACTGGGAGAGTCTCACGCGGCGGAAGAGCTTGCCAGGGGCGCAACCTGTAAAAGCGTATGTATGGTTGAGCCAGTCATGTTCCTCTTGATATTTGTCTTTGCTGGTAAAAAACGTCTTGTCCCTGTGTGTCCGCTGATTCCCCTAACTCCCCTCGACACAAACCGCGAATCTATTTAATATGAGCGGATGTAGTGAAGCGGGCATAATGGAACTAACTGAATCGGCAGCCGTTTCTAAGAAGGCGCTAGAAAAAGACGCTGGTCGCATATTGTGCGCCTAATTCGGCCATCCGAGACCGAACTAAAAGCGTCCGAAAGCCGGCTCCGGCGCCATGACGGACTCCGAAGAAACTACCTACCTAGGTACCTAGACGGCGAACCAATCAGCCCTATAAGCCACTGCCGGTGAGGAGGCACAAGTGTGCCTAGACACCCGGCCAACTTAGGATTAGGCAAGCATAGGAGTACCAAATATGACCCTGGCCCCTATCACCCTATTATTGAACCATTCACAGCCATAGGCGTGAATTCACCTCTGGCTTGCATTTCACGCTTTGCTCTCATTGCACTAGTACCATAATGTTCAAATTCTTTACCAGCGACTTCTACAACTTTGAGGCAACCCGGATCCTCGGCAGCACAAACGCAGGCGGCTGTGAGATTGCCGAATTTGTGGAAGCTCTCTCCAAGATCAGGCTCCACGATCCCGAAAGCTGGCATTATGTGTGGAATGAGCAGTCGCAACGAGCGGAGGAAATTGCCCGGGAAGCGATCCACAGCGGCCACGTCGATGCGGCTAGAAAGGCCTTTCTTAGGGCGTCCAATTACGCTAGAGCATCGGGCTATATGCTCTCGTGGTCTGGAAGAGATGAACGGGTTCTCCAGACAGCCGAACGGTCCATATCACTATTCCGAGCGGCCATCCCGTACATGGATTGCCGAGTCATGGTACTGGAAATCCCGTACGAGGACGGCCAGATGATGCCCGCCTACCTATATTTGCCCTCCCCATCCAGGAGGCTCGGTGGCGCTGGAACAACAGATACGCCTGTCATTGTCAACTGTGGAGGGGCCGATGCGACGCAGGAAGAGCTTTATTTCGCCTTTGCCTCCGCCGCCGTGAACCTGGGATATGCGGTTCTGACTTTTGACGGGCCCGGCCAGGGCATGATGTTGAAAAAGCACAAGACAATCATGCGACCAGATTTCGAAGCTGTCTCTGCCAGAGTTCTGGATTATCTTCAGCACATAGCAGCTGGCAACCCGGATCTGGGCCTCGACACGGGCTGCATTGCCGTCATGGGCGTGTCCATGGGTGCATATTACGCCCTCCGCTCATCCATTGATCCCCGCGTCAAGGCATGCGTGTCAATAGACCCATTCTACGGCCTGTGGCGCCTCGCCTTGACGCGCATTCCGTCATGGTATGCGAAAATGTGGACTTCAGGCTGGCTGCCTGAGCAGGTCCTCAACGCTTCCATTTACCTACAGATGGCTGTCCACTTCCCAACGCGGTGGGAGTTTCAGCTGGGCATGGCCATGATGGGGACTTCCACTCCCGGCGACACGCTGCGGCGATTCCAAATGTTTGATTTGGATGTCGCCCCCGATGACAACGGAAGCATTGTGGACAGAATCCGATGCCCAGTCATGCTCACAGGGGCATCGAGATCCGTCTATGCATCCGCTGACGAGAGTACGATAGCCATCTACAACGCCTTAGCCCAGGTTCCCGAGGGCCAGAAAGAAGTGTGGATTCCGGACGAGGTTGGGAAAGGCGGGCTGACTGGTAAAGTGGGCGCTTGGGGGTTGCTGGCCCAGAAGAGCTTTCAGTTCCTGGATAGGCACCTGCATGTTGCCCGGAAGGAGAGTAGAAACAATGGCACATCTCACGCCCAGGATGATTAAGCGGAATAAAGTGATAAATTTATTTCTGTTTCATCCTCCACCCTATGATTGGGTCAAAAGACTGAGACGCGGTTCTCGCAGTGGAGTACCTAATCCTGTGTAATTACAGATTAGTTCAGCAGGAGTCGTAGTCGTAGTAGGGGGAGGGAGGAGGAACGCGAAGCACATCTTCGGATTCTTTTCTTCTTTTTATTTCTTTTTTAAAAAAAGAAAAATCAGCAAATTCAGCAGCAGAGGGTTCCGAACGGACGGCTGGCAAGACACCAAACAGCCCGTAGATTCAGTTAACTATACGATGATGGAACCCTTCGTCCACCTGCGCCGCACCGAGTCGTGATATGCAAGCGCTGCCGATTCGCCTGCGTGGCCAACGAGGTGGCGGCCCACTTACGGACTTGACACCTCGAAGTGTCCGTCGCCCAGCGACACGCCATCAACCGTGCGGTACGGGAGATACCCGACATCCTCCGGACGCAGGCTGACTTGGCCGGATTCGAATTCCCTCCGCCGACGTCCGAGCCATTCCGTGGCGGCCAAGCACGCTCTACCCTCCTCGTCTACTTCAGCGGCGTCGCGGGCCTCGGCACAGACGGGTCTTCGTTCGAGAGACCCTCGCGGTACACATCCAAGCTTTCCGCCCTGATCTATTGCGCGCGCCTCCTTCTTTTAGAGACCGTTCTCCCGCGCTTTCCCCACCACCACATCCGGATAGCAGCCCGGCCGCACCGGAATCAGGTCGAGCGCCTGAATAAAGTCCGGGTGCCAGCATTCTGCCTGGGTTCCCAGGCCCCCGTAGGCGAGCTGCTCAGTCTTCGGACCTATGGCCGCAGGTTAGCACGGTCGGATGGACCCACCTTCCGTGTCCGGTGGAGCGAGGACGACCAGGTCTTGTCGTGGGACGAGGGCCGTATCTCGATGCAGCAGTTTCGGGCTCTCTCGCACGACTTGCTCCGGTCCGTCGCGTCGTCGACGAGGCGCCTGATGTACGACTTGCAGCCGCAGGTCGATCTCCACGCCCTCCGGGACAAGATGTCGGATGTGGGAAAAGGCTACTCGTTCGTGACCGAACCGGCGAACCACCTGGTCGATGCCTTCTTAGCCTTGTCGGAGCGTGCCTGCCTCTCCCCCGTGAATGGTCTGATCGGTAGGAACGGATGGGACCAGCAGGCCGTCCGTCGCTATATCGAGCTGCACGACCAAGCGCTGGTGGAGCTCATGGCACTGATCCACCTCACCGGCGGGCAGGCTGCTCGGGCGACGGAGCTGATGGGCCTCGAACATTGCAACGGCGCTTCGACAAGCCGGGGCATATACGTCTACGACGGCTCCTTCTTCCTCGTAACGAGGCATACCAAGTCTCGTACGGCTACTAACCAAGAGTTCCAAGTCGCCCGCGTGCTGCCGGACGGGGTCGGCCGACTCCTCTACCAGTACCTTGTGTATATCCGGCCGTTCACGTACATGCTGCAACGGCGGTGCTACGGAATCAACGTCGACTCTTCGTTGCTGTTCTGCTCCCCGCAGAGACCCGACAGACTGTGGAAGACACAGGTCCTTTCAGGGGCGCTACAGCGGCTCACCGAATCAACCGTCGGCCGAGCGTTTGGCACACATGTATATCGGCAGCTCTCCATTGCCGTTACTGAGAAGCACGTTCGGCAAATCAGGAATCCGTTTGACCGCTGCAATGATCGAACGGGCGACGCTGACAGTGGCGTGGCGTTCGCCTGGCAGAGCGGACATCGGCCCTGGCAGAGAGCCTGCACGTACGGGCTGGACGGGGCCTTCCCCGACAGCCTCCAACCCGCCCTTCTGCAGCTTTACAAGTGGGTATCTTTGGAATGGCACGGGTTTCTGCAGCTCGGGCAGCCGAATCCGGCGCGCCAAATCCCCGGAATGGCGGCGCAGCCTCCTCGAGTTTCTCTACAGCCGAACGACTGCCCGCTTGACGTCCGTGAGCCGGCGTCCTCGCGCCGCTTGTTCGGACCGTACAGCCTCGAACAGCTCCGAATGGCCCGCAGCCAGATCGTACCCTACCTGGCCATCGATCCGACCAAGCTGACGAGAAAGGGCCTGATGCGTTTCCCGTCTACAGACCGCCGAAGAGGCGGCGTTTAGAAGAAGGAGAAAAGCCTCTAAAGCCTCTAGCCCCCAGGGCCGAGAGCGCCCCCAATTATACGGCCCCCGACGATCCTAGCGTACAGTCGGCCAGATGCCCACAGGACTTAGAATCTCGCTCGAGATCAGTAAAGAAGATGTTTCCAACAAGTACAGAAATGGGAACGGGGACAGAAACGCGAGCGGTACCAGCTATCGCGCAGGACGGGGCCAGGGTCGTGAGCGTTAGTCAGCTACCTATCCTAGCCCCTATCCCAGCCCCTACACGAGGGAAGGGGTTACGTATAGTGCTGTTCGATGAATTCTTCAAACGATTGCCCGCGTTCCGGATCGCGATTTGCCGCGAGCACTGTGGTGCGGTTACGGCGAAATCGGTTGCGGCACATGTCGATTTGCAGCACTCCTCTCTAGCCCCAGGGGATCGGCGGCGCATCGTGGAAGAGGCGTTGGCGCTGCAAGATGACGGTTCGCTAGCCGCTGACGTAGACGGCATCCAATTCCCCATCGAGGTGGTGCCGGCGATCGACGGATTACCGGTGTGGAGCGACGGCAAGAAGTGCATCGAGTGCGGGTACATACAGCGTGGGAGGAAGCACATCCAGAAGCATTGCCGGTTAGAGCACGGTTGGGCCAACCCAAGGGGGCGCGGCGGCAAGCCCGGGCCCAGCCAGCAGGCGGGTTAGGCGAGGTATGGGTGGATGGGGTGTATTGCCAGCGGTTTGGGCAGGCCGGTACATTGCAGCGGTTGTTCGAGGTGACGACGCCGGCCAACGAGGCTATAAGCGGGACTAGGTTGTCGGCCAACATGTGGGTGAGGGCGGCTAGGGGTATGGCTAAGGGGAGCGTAAGAGTAATTTCGAGGGAAAAAGTAATAGAGTAGGGAAAAAACGAGGTTGGTAAAATTAGGGAGTAAGAGTTATTGTTTATAGCAAGTACTCTCGTAAAGCGGACCCGCTTACGAAAACAGCAAGCATGGCATCGTTCGAGACGAATTGTTTATACAGCTCCCCACGTCCCAGGTCGCGATTTGCCACGAGCATGGAAGCGTGGTGACGGCGCGGTCGGTTGCGTCGCATGTCAATTCGCGGCACCGGCACTTGGCCGCCCAGGTTCGCCAGCGGATCGTGGCCGAGGCGTTGGCGTTACGGGACGACGGTTTGTTGGCCGCCGACACCAACAACATCCGATTCCCCGACGAGGTGGTGCCGGCGATCGACGGATTACCGGTGTGGAGCGACGGCAAGAAGTGCATCAAGTGCGGGTACATACAGCGTGGGAGGAAGCACATCCAGAAGCATTGCCGGTTAGAGCACGGTTGGGCCAACCCAAGGGGCGCGGCGGCAAGCCCGGCGCCCAGCCAGCAGGCGGGTTAGGCGAGGTATGGGTGGATGGGGTGTATTGCCAGCGGTTTGGGCAGGCCGGTACATTGCAGCGGTTGTTCGAGGTGACGATGCCGGCCAACGGGATCACAAGCGGGCGCAGGGGAGAGACACCCGATTTCCAAGCCGCCATCGGGCCGAGTTCGAGGCGGCGGCGCGGGCCATCAAGGAGAAGGACGAAGCGGCAGCGGCGCTGATCGGCGACCAGTCGAGGTTGTCGGCCAACAGGTGGGTGCGGCGGACGGGTTGGCCGCGGCATTTGCGCGGGTTCGACCGCGAGTGGTTGGCAACGACTATACGGCGGCCCGTGGCGGAGAAGGAGGAAGAAGTGGAGGAGGGGGATGGAGAGGATAGAGAAGACGGAGAGCACGGAGAGGAGGTTGGAGGGCAGGGCAGGGATAGGGATAGGGATGACAGGGCCCGCAGCGATGCCGCGTTGGCCGTCGTATGGTTGGCCGTGGAAAGGGTGATTTGGCGGGCGCAGAAGGCGTCGCAGGTCGAGGTGGTCGGGTCGGCGGCGATCAATTACATCGAGCGGCGGGAGGTCGGCGGCGAGACGAACGAGAAGCCGTTCAACACGGCGCAGAAGGGCACGACGATGATCAAGTACAGCGAGTCGTGGAAATCGCTGATGGCGTATATATGGCGGACGTGGCGTTTGGAGCCGGTTGACGAGGGGGACGAGGAACAGGGAGAGGAGGGAGGAGGGAGGGACGAAGGTGACGAGGGACGAGGGAGACGACGGAGACGACGGAGTAGGGGGAGACGGCCAGGAGCTACAAGCCGGCATCCGCGACCAACGGCCGGCATACCATTTCACCACCCAGCAGGCCAGGACGTTCGACCAGGTACGTACGGCGGCGTACGCTATGACGAGGAGCGAGGAGGACCCCGACACGGGCGAGCTCGAGGGCCACGTATTGGACTTCTTCATCGCGTTGTTGGACCACGACGTGGGCGACAACGAGTACCAGAACGCGTTGTATAGCGGGTTGGCCGTGTTGGGGATCCAGCCGGAGCAGGGATGGCGGAGCGCGTTGTCGTACACGTCGGTGTTGTCGGCGGTGGTGACGGTGGCGCGCATGTTGGTGTTGTACAAGGCCAAGCGGGCGCGCGAGGCCGAGATCCGGCGGCGGCGGCAGGTGGCGGGCGAGAGCGAGGCGGAGGCGCGGCGGCGGGCGCGGAGCCATTTCGACCGGGTGCGGGAGATGGTGCAGCGGTTCATGACGATCATCGCGTTCGACGGGCAGCCGTCGCCGATGGATTCGGTGTTGCGGTTGCGGGCGTACGGCAAGGCGATCCGGGCGAACACGAACGCGGACGGGGTGGCGGATTGGCACGGGGACGAGCTGCTGTTGGGCCACGTGCAGTTCAGCATGGCGTCGCTGCGGGCGATGATGCACGGGTTGTTGCATTCGGCGCGGGTACAGTTGCGCCGGTCCGTGTTGTTGTTGGACGTGGACGAGGAGGGCGAGCCGGCCGGGGGGGCCATGGCAGGCACGGCGGCGACGGCGTGGCCGGCGATCCAGTGGGACCGGTTGGTAGACAACGCGGCGGAGACGAGGACGGGGTGGAGTTTTGTGGAGGACCGGCGGAACGAGGCGGCGTTTGGGGGCGTGGATGGGAAGACGTGGTTGGCTGGGCGAGTAACTAGCGAGGCGCGGTTGCAAGGCGAGTTTTTCGGGGGGGCGAGGGCGCGGGCGAGAGGCCGCGGTGGCGGATGGAGCGGGTGTGCGAGTACGCTAAAGCGATCAAAGCGTTCCGGGAGCAGTTGTTGGTGTTAATGCATATGAGCGGCGGGCAGCCGGCGCGCGGGACCGAGTTGGTGACGGTGCAGTACAAGAACGGGGCGGACGGGGACGTGCGCGGGTTGTTCATCGAGGACGGGGCGGTGGTGTTTGTGACCATGTACAGCAAGACGATGGGGATGAGCGCCAAAGCCAAGGTGATCCACCGGTATTTGCCGCGGGAGGTGGGCGAGTTGGCCGTGTATTACGTGTGGTTAGCGATGCCGTTTTGGCGGATGGTGGTGCAGGGGGCGAGCGAGGGCGCGGCGGTTTGGGGCAGCCCGTACATATGGGAGCCGCAGGCGGACGAGGCATGGGCGTTCCCGGGGACGAAGGAGGAGGGCGGCGGGGCGGGCGGCAAGAGGAAGCGGAGAGCGGCAGGCGAGGGGGCGAGGAAGAAGAAGAAGAAGAGGGGGACACGGTTACCGGCACGATCGGGGCCGTCGGCAGGCACGGCAGGCGACGACGAAGAGGGAGAAGGGCATGGGCAAAGAGGGCGGAGAAGAGGAAGCGGGGCAGGCGACATGGAGTCGGCCAGATACGTGGGATACGGACCGGATCAGCCGGCAGATCGGCAAGGTGTCGTCGCAGTACATGGGGGAGAAGTTGGGCATCTTGTCGTGGCGGCACAGCGTCAAGGCGATTTACCGGCGGTACATCAAGAACAAGGCGATCATGGAGATGATCCAGCACGCGGACACGGCGGAGGGGCGAGGACGAAGAGGGCCAAGACTTGGCCGGGCGGCGGGTCGGGGACCCGTTCCACGGGCAGAGCGGGCACGGGGCGCGGATCGGCGAGGGCATTTACGGGCGTTCGATGGACGAGTCGTTGTTTAGCACGGAGGCGCGGCGGATCGGGTTTCCGGCGGGTCAGCCGCGAGTGGCACGCGTTTTGCATGTTTGATTCGGTGTTGCAGGAGAGCGAGAGCGGCGGCGGCGGCGGCGGCGGCAGGAGGAGGCCGTCGCGGTTGGCGGACGTAGCGCGGCAGGCGATGGAGGAGGAGGAGCGGCGGTGGATGAAGATGCGGCAGGTAGACGTAGGGGCGGAGTTGCGGCGGATGTTGGGGCCGGAGGCGCGGTTCCGCGGGGTGCAGGAGGCGGCGTTGGGGGCGATCATGCGGCAAGAGAGCCCGATCGTGGTGGTGATGGGCACGGGGGGGGGCAAGAGCATGTTGTTTATGTTGCCGGCGGGGTGCGCGGCGGCGGCGGGGGGTTGACGGTGGTGGTGGTGCCGCTAGTATCGTTGCGGGGTGATATCAAGGACCGGTGCGACGAGGTGGGGATCGAGTGCGTGGAGTGGAGCGGGCGGCGGCCGCACGAGTGGGCGTCGGTGGTGTTGGTGACGCCGGAGGCGGCGGTGGGGGAGAGTTTCGGGCATTTCATCAACCGGCAGCGGGCGATGGGCCGGTTAGACCGGATTGTGGTGGACGAGTGCCACGTGGTGCTGGATTCGGGGGCCGGGGGCGGGTGGCGGTCGCGGATGTTGGGGTTGCGCGGGTTGGTCAAGGCGGAGACGCAGTTGGTGTATTTGACGGCGACATTGCGGCCGCAGACAGGGCGGCGAGTTCGGGCGGTTGGTGGGGTTGCCGGGGACGGGGGTACGTTGGTTCCGGGGCACGACGACGCGGGCGAACGTGCGGTACGAGGTGCGGCGGTATAATGGGCAGGAGGAGGAGGAGGAGGAGGTGGTGGCGGCGTTGGTGGAGGAGAAGAAGGCGCAGTACGGCGAGGAGCAGGGCAGGATCGTGGTGTATTGCGATACGGTGAAGAAGGCGGAGCAGTACGCGAGGCGGTTGGAAGGGTTGTGCTACCACCGGAAAGTGGGCAGCGCGGAGGCGAAGCGGGGGATGGTGCGGCAGCTGCGCGAAGGCGGGCAGCAGGTGTTTACGGCGACGAACGCGTTGGGGTTGGGGGTGGACGCGCCGAAGATCCGGGCGGTGGTGCACGTGGGGATGGTACGGCGTTTACGGGATTACGCGCAGGAGAGCGGGCGGGCGGGGCGGGACGGGCAGGCGAGCGAGGCGATTATCGTGCGGGCGGTGCGGTACGATAGGCGCGGGAGGCCGGTGGAGGAGACGGCGGAGCAGGCGGAGAGCCGTGGGGTGGAGAAGGCGATGTGGAGGTTTACGGAGACGAAGGGGTGTGTGCGGGTGGTGTTGGATAGGGAGATGGACGGGCGGGAGGACCGGGGGTGCGAGGACGGGGAGGAGGCGTGTTACCGGTGCGAGGGGCGGCGGGGGGGGGTAGGTGGGAAGGGGGGGAGGGGCAGAGCGGGAGGGGCAGACGGAGGAGGAGGGAATAGGGGAAGGGGAAGGGGCGGAGGAAGAGGAGGCGGCGGGGCCAGGGGAGGTGGGCAGCGAGGTGGATGAGAGACGGGCGCAGGAGGGATCGATGGGGGGATGGCGAGGAGGGGGAGATGGAGAGGGCAGCGGAGATATACCGGGGCCGGGCACAGCGGCGGAGATACGGGCAAGCGGAGAGGGGACGGCAGGCGGAGGAAAGCATGGAGGTGGAGATATTTCGGGGGGTATTAGACGGGTGGTCGGCGGGTTGTCCGTGGTGCCGGGCGATAGGCGAGGCGGAGGCGGTATGGCGGGCCCATAGGTTGGAGGATTGCGAGGAGGTGGAGGCGGAGGCGGTGGTGGAGATGGTGGAGCGGGTTAAGCGGGTGGTTCGTTGGGAGGCATACTCGTGTTGTTTTGATTGTGGGGTGCCGCAGGGGATGTGCGAGCGGTACGAGACGAGAGGGGCAGAGGGTGGGTTTCGGCGAGTAGAAGGGCGGGTGTGCCAGTACCGGGCGTGTTAATGCGGACGATGGTATCGATGTGGGGAGCAAGGGGCAAGTGTGGGAGCGATCGGTTGTACGAGTGGATGCGAATGCAGGGGGCGTATGTTGAGGAGGAGGATATGGATGGGATGATTCGGTGGATGGGGCGTAAGGTTCGATGGGGAGGCATAGAGAGCAACGAGATGTGTCGGGTGGTGGTGAAGTTGTGGCAATGGTGGCGAGAGGCGGAGGAGGGGGAATAGATATATAGGGGTAAATAGGGGGCGAGGAGTAGCAAGCGTAGAGGAAGGGTTGATTCGATATAGTTAGCATTAAGAATAGAGTTGTTTCACTTTTTCAAGGTACGAGTAGCGAAAAGTAAAGGGAGAAAAAAGGATGATTTCGTACTAAGGTAGGTATAAATAGTTTAGAGATTGTTAAGGTTAGAGAGAGAAAAGAAAAGGAGGGCTAGGATTAGAAATGGTACGGTTAGAGAGAACTAAGGTAAAAGTAAGGTTAGGGTTAATTAGAATTTTATAGTAAGGCGAGAAAAGAAAAGTAAGGTTAGGGAGAGAAATGATAAGTAAGGTTAAGGTTCATTAGAATTGTATAATGAGGGCGAGAAGAGAAAATTAAGGTTAGGGTTACTAAGAAAGAATAGGGTGAGGGGTAGAAGAGTATAGTAAGGTTAGGATTATGAAGAAGAGAAAAGAAGATATAAATATTATTGTAAAGGAGAAAGAAGGATAGGGGGTAAAGGGGGAGGTGGATGAAAAGATGCGGTTTTGGCGGATGGTGGTGCAGAGGGCGAGCGAGGGCGCGGGGGTTTGGGGTAGCCCATACATATGGGAGCCGCAGGCGGACGAGGCATGGGCGTTCCCGGGACGAAGAAGGAGGGCGGCGGGACGGGCGGCAAGAGGGCGGGCAAGAGGGCGGACAAGAGGGCGGACAAGAGGGCGGAAGAGAGGAAGCGGGGCAGGCAATATGGAGTCGGCCGGATGTGGGGATACGGACCGGATCAGCCGGCAGATCGGCAAGGTGTCGTCGCAGTACATGGGGGAGAAGTTGGGGATTATGTTGTGGCGGCACAGCGTCAAGGCGATTTACCGGCGATACATCAACAAGGCGATCATGGACATGATCTAGTACGCAGACAGATAGGCGGCGGGAACAGGATGGGCAGGAAGCATGGTTTGACAGTGGGATGGAACAGTTTTTGAAAGGGCGTTGTTGTCGGCGAAGGGCGTTGGATGGTGTGATGGATGGATTCGAAGAGCGAGGAGGATGTGAAGAGTCGGAAGAAAGATGTGATGTGTGTGGGACAGAGCAGGATGAGGATAGCTCGGGGGATGGAATTGGGAGGGTAGAGGGTAGGGTGAGGGGGAAGATGAAGAGAGGATGGAAGTGGAGGATGGATATGAAGAAGCGTGTGAGGAGGGTTTGTGGTAGGAGATGAGGGAGAGGGGGACGCGAAGCGAGTGCGGACAGCAACGACAGGCAGTAGGAGGCGAGTACGGTGTGGGGAGAGACAGGGGAGAGAGAGGAGAGGGGGGAGAGAGAGGAGAGAGGGGAGGAGAGGGGGAGAGAGTGGAGGGAGGACAGTCCGAGTAGGGAGGGTTACTTAGGGTTATAGTCCGATTATGGAGGGCAGTCCGAGTGCAGAGAGCGGTTGGCGTGTGGAGAGCGGTCGGAGTGTGGAGAGCAGTCCGAGTGGAGAAAGCCGTTGGAGTGTGGAAAGCAGCCAGAGCACGGAGGACAGTCAATGCGTGGAGAGTAGCCAGAGCGTGCGGGATAGTCGAAGTGTAGAGAAGGAGGATAGTCCGGGCGCGGGGATGGAGTATAATAGGAGAATTGGAGGATGGACTAAAGGCAGAAGGTCAGGGGAGATGGGGACGATACGGCAATAGATGCAGAGGAGAGTATGATGTACGAGCTTTTGGATGTACGAGGAAGGGAGATAGACGGCAGACAGCAGGTGGCACACGGGTAGCAATCGGGGCGTCGAGAGAAGTGGAGGATTTTAAGGAATAGTTGGAAAGTTGGGCAGGTTGTTGTTTTGTCGGTCGAGGGATTGTAAGTACGAGATCAGCAGATGGAGGAGGATGTCCGGACAAGGGAAGCGATGGGTTGGTGGCAAGTGGAGACGGGAATGGAATGGTTAAAGCAAGAAATCGTTGGGGGGAGAAAGATGAAGAAGTATTCGGGATGTTTTGATGGCGGCATACGGCAGCCATTTTGCGGGCGATGGAGGACAAAGGATGGAGATGGAAGTCGGTTCGCGCAGGTATCAGGGGTCGTTGTCAGTATGGGGATAGGATGATTCGCATGGCGGGAGGGTTGATGGGACGAGATGTTCATAAGCGGGGGTGGGTTGTATGTGTATTTGGAAAGGGGAAAGTGGATTGGAGATGCAGAAGGAGATGGGTTGTAGGGGAGGACGGGGTAGGGAGGATGATGGCATGGATGGTAGGAACAGGGACAACAGGGAAGAGGGAGAGGGTGGTTTTGCGATGTAGCAATAGTGGAAGAATATACAGGGATTCAAGATGTATATGATGGGGATATGGACGTAGTGTGTGGAGATGTTGGGCAGGGAAGAGGGTAGGGAGAGGGCAAGACGGGGTAGAGCAGGTTGGGTAGGAACGTTATTTAACAGGCGGAGGGAACGATTTTGGAAAGGGTACAGGTAGAGAATGGAGAGAGTAAGAGCGTGAGTAGTAGAGTAGAGAGTAGGAGGGCGCGGAGGGTAGTAAGAGCGTAAAGATCCGTCAGAGCATGGAGAGCAGCCAGAGCATGGAGAGCAGCCAGAGCATGGAGGATATGGCGAGTATAGCGGGGCGGGTTATAATGGGAGCAGGTGATGAAGGCGAGAGAATGGAGTGGGAGATATTCAGAACATACCGAGGTAGGAAGGTGGAAAGAAAGGCAATCAAGAGAGTAGGGTATCCAAAGCAAGCAAGGGCGGTTAAGGACAGTGAGCGTAGTAAAGGCAGCGAGGGTAGTTGCGGTACGAGGCAAGGTAAGTACGTGAGGCAAGAGACGTATATGGCGCAAGCGGAGGGGGCGAGGGCAAGGAGGATTGGGTTAGGGAGGATGAGGCGAGAGCAAGGGGCGAAGAGGGGTTCGAAGAACAGCAGCGCGGCGGTAGGGGCAGCAGCGAGGGCATGGGAAAAATCAAGGGCAGAAAGGTAGGTTTGATGGGGGGATAGGGTATTTGGGGGAGGTTCGTTGTTGTAGGGCGCGTTGTTCGATGAGCGGACGGATGGGTTGGAGAGGGAGTGTCATGGCGAGGATCAGGATTTGTTTTCGGTCCGTTAGGGTTCGGATAAGGCGATGGGTTGAGCGATGAGGAGATCAGCATAGCATCGGAGCGATGGTCAGAACAAGTATTTAGGCAATATTCAGGGTCCGTGTTCCATGATGGTGGTAGTGGGCCGAGCAATGGGGATGATCAGGGTCAGGGTGATGATGGGCAGAATCATGGCAATAGTCAGTCAGGTTGGAGGCATGGTAGGTAGAGTGATTGGATCAGGGGAGTTTCCGATAGAGCGATGGCAAGCGTTAAGGAAACCCGTCCGTCACGGACAATGGTCGGAAACAGGGTCAGGAATGGTCAGGTCAGCGACAGGTTCGGCAAATGATCAAGGACATGACGGTAGAATAGGCAAGGTCAGGTTCGAGTCATGAGCAAAAGGAAGGGAGGTGGGAACTTTCATGGATTGGTTAGGGTTAGGGGTAGGTTGGATAGGTTGGATAGGTTCGTGGAATGGTTAGGGATAGGTTCAAGCAAAGATCAAGGAGAATTGGCAATGGTGATGGGGCGTAGTCAGTTGTCCGAAGATGGTCGGGGTCAAGATTTGGATGGCGGTCGGGGTTCAGCGGGACAACAACAGCAAGCAGGGTAAGATGGGCAAGCAGGGCAAGATGGGCAAGCAGGGAAAGCAATGATGATAGGAGGAAGGTGTATTGGAAGACAGTAGCGGAGGTGGTTGACAGGAAATTGCGTGGTACGTTGGTCAGGGTTCGAATAAAGAGTAAGGCGAGTGTTCGGATCATGGTCAGGGCTGTAGTTTGACAAGGGGTCGACGTTAGCGAGATAAGGGGGTTACGTTCAGGATGTAGACAATGATCAAGGTGACATGTTAAGGTTAGTGGAGGAAAGCAGACCGGTACAATGGAATGGCAGGATAGGAATGGCAGGAGCGGTACTGGAGGTTAAAGGTGTTGGAGCGAGGGGGATTTGTCGAGTACGGGGATTGAGAACAAGGAGGTATAGAGATCAATAGATGGATTGTACAAGGCGATGGAAGTCAATGAGGCAAGATGGAAAGAAGATGAGGTTGTGGATGGGAGTGTATACGATTCAGGGGTTTGGGGGGAGAAAGGGGTTTAGAGAGAGGGAGGGCAGGTGGGAAAGAAAGGGATGAGGGGAGAGGGAGAGAAAAGGGGGAGAACAGGGGGGGAAAGAAAGGGGAGAGAGAAAGAGGAGAGAAATAGAATGGGATGGAGGGTTGGGGGAGGGGTTGGGGGGAGTGAGGAGAGGATGAGGAGGAGAGA